>OX411244.1:7587110-8066664 GCA_948150575.1 Tinea pellionella | reverse complement strand
AGAACTCCAAATAAAATTAACGATTTCTGAGAAATAAAATTTTTTTTCATACAAAATATGCTAATTTTAAAATCGGAATTTCCGAGCCCTGTAGCTTTTTCATTTCAATTCAGTTCGGTTTCATTTCTTCGACAAATAGATAGAACTCCGAGGGGGGCCAATAGAACTCCAATGAACAATAACGATTTCTGAAAAAAATTTAAATTAGCATATTTTGTTTGAAAAAAATTTTATTTCTCAGAAATCGTTAATTTCCTTTGGAGTTCTATTGGCCCCCCTCGGAGTTCTATCGATTTGTCGAAGAAATGAAATCGATCGGAACTGAAATGAAACGGCTACGAGGCTTGGAAATTTCGTTTTTAAAATTAGCATATTTTGTATGAAAAAATTTTTATTTCTCAGAAATCGTTAATTTTCTTTGGAGTTCTATTGGCCCCCCTCGGAGTTCTATCGATTTGTCGAAGAAATGAAACCGATCGGAACTGAAATGAAAGAGCTACGAGGCTCGGAAATTCCGATTTTTAAAATTAGCATATTTTGTATGAAAAAAAAAAATATTTCTCAGAAATCGTTAATTTTCTTTGGAGTTCTATTGGCCCCCCTCGGAGTTCTATCGATTTGTCGAAGAAATGAAACCGATCGGAACTGAAATGAAAGAGCTACGGGGCTCGAAAATTTCGTTTTTTAAAATTAGCATATTTTGTATGAAAAAAAAATTTATTTTTCAGAAATCGTTAATTTTCTTTGGAGTTCTATTGGCCCCCCTCGGAGTTCTATCGATTTGTCGAAGAAATGAAACCGATCGGAACTGAAATGAAAGAGCTACGAGGCTCGGAAATTCCGATTTTTAAAATTAGCATATTTTGTATGAAAAAAAAATTTATTTCTCAGAAATCGTTAATTTTCTTTGGAGTTCTATTGGCCCCCCTCGGAGTTCTATCGATTTGTCGAAGAAATGAAACCGATCGGAACTGAAATGAAAGAGCTACGGGGCTCGAAAATTTCGTTTTTTAAAATTAGCATATTTTGTATGAAAAAAAATTTATTTCTCAGAAATCGTTACTTTTCTTTGGAGTTCTATTGGCCCCCCTCGGAGTTCTGTCGATTTGTCGAAGAAATGAAACCGATCGGAACTGAAATGAAAGAGCTACGAGGCTCGGAAATTCCGATTTTTAAAATTAGCATATTTTGTATGAAAAAAAAAATTATTTCTCAGAAATCGTTAATTTTCTTTGGAGTTCTATTGGCCCCCCTCGGAGTTCTATCGATTTGTCGAAGAAATGAAACCGATCGGAACTGAAATGAAAAAGCTACGGGGCTCGGAAATTTCGTTTTTTTAAATTAGCATATTTTGTATGAAAAAATTTTTATTTCTTAGAAATCCTTAATTTTCTTTGGAGTTCTATTGGCCCCCCTCGGAGTTCTATCGATTTGTTGAGGAAACGGAATCGATCGGAGCTAAAATGAAAGAGTTACAGGTGTTTAAAATTTCGAAATTGTGTAAACTTCATTTCGTGTTTTCAGCACTTTAATCAGCGGAACTATTTTTTTTATTAATAGGGAACTCTAGAACTATTGGAGGAGCTACCAGAACTCCGCGTAAATTTTCAAAATTTTCATAATGGGGGGCCAACTTCACATACATCCTAAATGTTTTATAACATGAACGGATAACTTTTAGGAACTTGGTAACTCAAATAATGTGTCAAAGCTCGGAACAATTGCGAAAGAAAAACATATTCTAAAACCAATTTTGAACATTCTTTTGAATTTAATTTCTGAATTATTATTTTGAAATTATTAATTTTTTAGATGTTCTACATCAGCCTAACTAATCCAACTTAATATAGAGAAATATATATATATATATATAAATGTAGTTTCACATTATTAGTAGTTGTGGTACATATGTGAGATAGTGGTACGAGTATCGAGTGTCGTGGTTGTTTTCAGGCGCATAGCTGCCCGGTTTATTACATTTTTCTGCTTTGTTGTCAGCTAGCTCGTAGCCAAAGGCATTTTATGCTACTTGTAAATTTATTTAAGAATAAAAAAAAATGAAAAGGTTATCGGAATAAATCACATGTCGTGAACGAGGCGTTTTGTTATAATGATCTGAATAATGACATAATATGTAAATGTTCAGTTCTAATGCGTCTTTATTTCTCTCTCTATATAAAATTATAGAGATTTTAGCTCCATCTATGTCGTATGTTTTAACAGCGAATGGTTTCGTAGAGAATTAAAGTCGGGATTGGTTTTATCGACTTCCAATTTATTTGAAGCTGCAGAATGTAAAATCCGGAACAGGTCCGACCGCGAACTACCCGCCACACCTTCGGGGTTACACCGTAAGCCCGTTATAGATTTCATTGTTTTAATATTCATTAAACCGTACCAGATTTTGCAAATAATTCAATTAATTAATAAAATATTTGTCTCTATCGTCTATTAATTTACTCAGAATTATACCAAATTAGGTTATGGAATATCATTGATTTTACAAATTGAATATCATTTTTATTAATAAATAATTACTAGAATTATATTTAATTAAATAAGAATTAAATTAATAATAAAATTTTAAAAATAAAATAGTTAACTTCAAATATATGGAAACTATTGGGGGATAATAACAAATTTTCTTTTGGAAAAGTCACGAACTAAGAAGAAATTTACTTCATCGCCAGAGGCGAGAGTAGGGGCTTCATTCATCTTATACAATATAAGAAAAGACGTAATCATGTCTAGAGGAATCACGTCCAACGAGATACAGCACCGGAATTCCGCCGAACTGCCCTGCAGTCTATTCTGTAGGTAATTTTCTTTAGAAAAAAAAAGGAAAGCTTTATCTAACTCGTTTGGCTGTGAAATTGTCGAGACAATACCAAAATTGTATTTTGATTTTGTTCTATCTCGTACAATAAATATATATTCATAAATTTAAAATCATATGTAATATTGTCTTACATGATCAATAAATAAAATCTAGTAAGTACAATAGCCAGATATAAATGATTATTGTGACGTGGTATGATATTGCAATGAGACAATGTTCCAGTCACGCTGTGTTGTTGTACCCCTGAGATCGCCGAGACGAACAAATCCTGCGATAACACCTTCATTACCCACATGTCAACCCTCTTCTCAAATCGTCCGACGTCTTCGCCTTGTCTTCAATCTTTTTGCGGATATTACACTTAAATTATGACAAAAGCGCTGAATCGAGAGCTGCATAATTAATGCGTCTATGATAAATGTAATTTTTCTTCAATCGGTTACAACGGATCGAATCGGATACAATGACAAATATTGTGTTTGTTATAGGACTGCTTCGTTTACAACAACTTTATCAAACACTACAACCTGGTAACGCTACATTCTATATATCACACGTGAAACGGGTTTCCAACGCTTCTGAAGCGGTTACTTTTCTTCGCGCCCTCGAAAAGAAGGATCGTTGGAGTCGTAAGCATGTAGTATTAGATTCAACAGTCACTCTGGCAAAACAAGTGCTAGTGGCCCATGTAAGGGATTTACAATTGGGAAGACGAAATTATCATTATTTTTTGACTGGCCTGGTATGTAACAATTTTTAATTCAATTTCGACGTATATTTATAAATTATAATCATTATAATTTTATTAGGTATTGGATGATCGATGGGAAAGATCGAGTATGGAATTCGGCGTACTAAACGTCACAGGGTTTCGCATTGTTGATGTTAGTAGAATCAAAGTTCGAGAACTTTTAAATCATTGGAAAGTTTTAAGTGGACATGATTTTATATCAGTAAGTTAAATATTAGTTAAATAATAAAAGGTAAAATGATAGAAAAAATACCCAAAGTTTAAATATCTAAATGTTGAACATCGTCAGAGTGTTCTTCATCGTGAGGTGTCATAGTGCTAGGGTGCAAGGGGCCCAAAGAGGGAGAAGAGGATGCCATTACATATTTACGTGATAGAAATTTCAAGTCGACTCTGTAGAACAATTTGCCAGGAAAGCACGTCTTCAAATCATTATGAACGTCTAATTATACATTCAGTGGACGAACTTGCAAAATACCCTTTTTTAAAGAAAACATCTTGTTGTATCTTTTAAAATTATTCGATTGGCATTCGAATTAATTTGTAGGACTATGGATTTCAGTTGTATTTGTATTTAAAAGAAAAAATAAATCCATTAACAGGCCTCCGCTGCGTTGATGTACGACACGGTGCAAATAATGTTGCTCGCACTCACACGGTTCCAACAAAGAAAGCCTGATGCGATTAAGGTTTACTTGCGTCATATTGCCACAACAAACAATATTTCGAAGGCAGTTGAATGTATTCCGGGAAAAGATGAAGCAGTAATTCAATTTGAACATGGTGACAAAATTCTCAAATTGATTAAAAAGGTAATTCACTATTATCTAAATATTGATCATAAAATGGTAAATAATTATATGGCATCTAAAGAAAATATAAGCTTGAACAAGATAATTTTTACATGAATATTTTCATTAAATAACGGTACAGGTACCAATCCAAATATTTCCAATTCGCTACTCCATATTCAAATGTGTTATGTATATTATTTTCATACCTTGCCATAATCATATTAAAATAATCTTATGTATTTAGACTGAATTCGATGATGGTTTAACGGGTCCGATCAGGTTCAACGAAAAAGGCCAAAGGATCAATTTTACAATACAAATAGTCGAATTGAATGCTGATAGGAGATTTGTGAAGGTAAACTATATAAAAAAGTGTAACTATTTTTAATGTGGTTTTTGATGAAGTATCGGACTTTTTATGTCTTCTTTTATACTTAGGTTGCTACATGGTCGGATGTTCGAGGATTAGTCCCACTTGCAACCAAACTTAAACCTTTGAACGTACCTTTAAGATTCGATCGTAATCGGACATATATTGTGACTTCAATAATGCAAGCACCTTATCTTATGAAAGACTCGGCCGAGGTGGCCGAGCAAGACAAATATATGGGACTGTGCAAAGATTTAATTGAGATGATAGCTCAAAAGTTGGATATCAATTGTAAGCCGTCTATTGAGGTACTGCAAAATTTGATGTGATTTAAGTTATTAGTGATAATTTTACTTTTCTAGACATCATTCGTCTCCCTGTTGATGGAAAATATGGTGACAGTGATCCCAATGCTGTTAATGGATGGAACGGAATGATTGGCGACATTTTGAAAAGGGTATTATAGTATTTTTTATTTTTGCTTATTATCAGGAAAAACTAAAGGAAAGGAAGTTTGTCATTTGTTTCTATTGGAATTTTATGTGCGTGATAGTTCGAATCCCATTTTTGCTCAGACTTTTATGCGTGTTGATTGCTTTTATTATATTTAATAATGAAAGAAAATTTGTTTAATATTTTAAAACCTTTAAGGAAACTGACATGGTCGTCGCTCCTCTACAAGTTACATCTGCAAGGGAAAAAGTTGTAGATTTCACCAGACCATTTTTATCTGTTGACTACCATTCTGTCAGGAAAGCAAATAAGCGAACAGAGAACATGTTTGCATTCCTGAACCCCTTATCGAAAGAGCTGTGGGTAAGTATACATTTTCATGCTGTGCGATGTTTATAATTTTATGCTCTGTTTAAAAACTTTATGAAGAAACAATATGTTTGCAATATATTTTATTGTTTCAGATTTCTATCTTTCTAAGTCTTCTTGTCGTGAGCTTGGTACTCTTTCTGGTATCTCGATTCTCACCTTTAGAATGGCGTGTAATTTCTACATCTGAGGAAGATGACTCTCCTGACAACGATGACCCATCGGACAAGGTTATAAAACAAAAACAAATTTAAGATGAGAATAATTTATAAGTTCAATATTGATGTTAATAAAAATATGTATGCATACAATTAGTATATTCATGATATATTTTTACAGCCAACTGTTATAAACGACTTCAACTTATGGAACTCTATCTGGTTTTCTATCGGATCTTTTATGCAGCAAGGAAGCGATATTTTCCCGAGGTCAGAGAATATATTAATATTAATATACATTACTCTGTTTCGTTAAGAACAGCTTGCCTACTTCTCACACATTCGTACTATAAAATGCTTCAAGAATTATAAATACTAGGTAATAATGGTAATAAATTTATAGGTCAATGTCAGGGAGAATTGTTAGCATGGTTTGGTGGTTCTTTACTATGGTTCTAGTTGCATCGTACACAGCTAACTTGGCGTCTTTTCTCACTCTCGAACGCATGGTTGAACCCATGAGGAGAACTCGCAGTTGTATTGACGTAAGTTGCATCTTTATATTAAAGGCCAGTATATTTAACTGCATATAAATATTCCAATGCGCTACGTTTTCTTTTATCTTTTACAGCGTTTTCCATTTACAACAAAGGGACGAACTGGTGTACATAAAGAGCCAAATAGTGAGGTATCGTATGCCGCGGTAGATAGTTACGAGGAGGAGCAAAGCTGGTTATCATCGTTACTAGATGGAAACTCCGATAAATCAGTTTCTGATGTTCAAAATGATAATACTTGCGATGTTATTGTAACAATTGCCAATCAAGGACTCAAGGACTACGCCATCGCTTTGCCGAAAGGATCCAGAATTAGGTGAGATACTTTATGTACAATATTCATTTAAGCATGTCGCTAAATTATAATAAATATAATAATGTGCACACGAATTTTTCTATTTTGCATAATGTGCCCTGCGATGTATTTTGTTATTGATAATTATGATATGAACAAAGGTCGTACATTGCAATGAGTTTCATTTTAGGGATCCTGTAAATATGGCAATTATATCCCTGGAGGAAGAAGGTGAAATGGAAAAATTGATTACCAAATGGTTTTCCAAACCAGAATGTGATATTGTAGATCAGGTAAATTGATATGAAGTCATAATAATATAGAGTTTTATAAAAACTCACTCTACTAAAGCCCTAGATAATTAAAATTTTGATTATTCGCAGAGCATTCATGGTGTAGAACTGTCACTCAATCAAATAGCTGGAATATTTTACATATTGTTGGGTGGTCTTCTTGCCGCGATAATCGTGGCTATAATGGATTTCTGTCGTCATGGAAAGGCTGAAGCTGCTCGGGCTAATGTATCGTTGCGAGATGCCATTAGGGCGAAATCTCGTGTACCAAAAAAAGTCGAACGTAAGGACCAACGTCCTAGAACGCCAGCTCAGGAAAGTGATCAAGAATGGAACGGTGGTGCATATGGAGCGGTATGTAACACAATAACGTAATAAAAAAGTGAATACTTTTAAAAACGAGTATACAGTACCAAAGTATTTATTAAATATACAATGAATATTCAAGGTAAATGTCTAAAATTATCGGAACCTATAAAATATGAGCTTATTAAACAGTGACGTATCAAATATTTTTATTGCAGTATTATTCACCTGCTAACCAGATCCGTCAGGAGGAGACTTCATTGCAGCATAGTTTCACACAAGTTTGATGCTCGGCCGGGGACGCCGGCACTATGCGCCGGCTGTCCCGCATGGAGAGCTTCCCTCGTGGCATCGAGCTCTACAATTTGTGAGCAGTGATTTCTCGTTATGTTCTAAGACTTATTACCGAAATTTATAACCCGAAAACCAGATATTTTTTTTATTTAATTTAATTATAATTATGTTTATAAGACTGTTTTTTTGCAGAACGGACTGCCGCTCAAGGAGAGATTATTATGCATCTGAATCTACAGAGACCCAAGAATACAGTGATGGTTATGAAAGAGGACGGTCACCAATTCAATTGTAAAAAAGTTGCCAAACAACCGATCATCTTGTGAGCACTCGTAAAATTATGAACCTGTGACTGAGTTGTAAACTGTATGCAATATACAAAGCATACTTGATTTATATACACACATTTTCACACAAATCATTGCAACATTAAAATGATCGCGACATTATTCATTAGAGCGCTACCACCACGTTCAAGTACGACCGAGTCGCGCTTTGGGATCAGCTTGGAAATTGCCGAATATTGACGAATTGAGGAATATTAACCTTAACGGTACACATTCGTCTCCTCAAACCGGCATAGTTAGTGTCTGCCGTTTGCAGATATTTTGCTGCGGTACCAGTTGCATTACATGTATTGCACTCTAACTCAACATCAGCCACGGCGTGTTCTCATCACATATACATAAAACATATAAAATATAGAAATAATTTTACGAGTGAAATACAATTCGAAAAGTTAAGTAAATCAACATAAAAAGTAAACTAATTTAAACAGTAAATAACAGTTATTATTTACCAACTATATTAGTAAATTGAAGAACTTGCTTTGTATATCATGTAAACGTGTTGTGGAATGTGGGTATAAGTTTAAAATGATGGCTTCTGAAGCATAATTGATGGCTGTAGTAACGAGTAATCTTTAATGATAATAATCATTTAGTGATGCTCATAGATAGGTAGTAGATAATATTCTCGTTTTTACTACTAAAAAGAAGAATACATGTGACACAGAAAAAAATAATTAAACATATAAATTGGGCAGACTAAAACTATCGTTTTAGTTATGACTTATGTCATTATACTCGTAAGCTTTTTTGGATTCATAGTGGATCTGTCAATGCATTATATTACTTAAATATAATCACATTTATTAAATGTAGCAACAATCGGCTTATATAATAAAACGGCAGTAAATTATAGGTAAACCTATGGTAGTTATAATATTTATTGTTTAATTTGGGCCCTTTTATCTAAATATTTATAATGGCCCTAAGTAGTTAGGTAGCTCTAGAATAATGAACATACAGGGTTTTTTGTAATTCATCGGCATTTCAAACCAAAACCAAAAGTATTTTATTAGAACTCAGTGCCGGTCAATTCATAAATGGCCCTGTAATTTCTATGTGTTAAATATTTTCAGAGGTTATTCGTGTACATGTGTTGTCTAAATTAAAAGATTTTATGCCGCTCACTATCGTGTTTTTTATAGATTATTTTAATCTGGCGTTGGAATAGCCCTGCGGCCACTATCGTCTAACCGATAGTATTATTTTAATTTAGTAATTTATATAATCATTTTAAAAGATATAATCTATTGAATATTATTAATTAACTTGATGTTGTAAACTAGTGAATATACTCGTAATGACGATTAAAGCAGGTTATAATTATATTATCATTATACATGATTTTATCAATACAATTTAAGAATAGGTACTTACATATTATAAAGTAGAGTCAGTATATTTGACATAATTGCGTGATTTGCGCATCAGTTAGAATATAAGATGTAGTGATTTGATGTTTCAATTTTGTAGCAATCATAGCGATTATTAGTAAGATTTTAAATTCGAAACTTCTTCATACTTAATATACTTGTACTGAATTATATTTTCACGGCAGTATATTTAATGCTGTATCTTTAATAACTTAATAATATCTGTCTTAATCTGAGCGGTTTACTTTTGATACACTTACAATAATCTATACTTTTTATATAGTACTTATTTCTTAATAATTATTTTAGAGGTAATTTCATATCAAGTTAAAGAAAATATGTCACATCGTAACGTAATTTTAAAGTGTATATCTAGGTGTATAAATTCATGAAATATATATCTAATATTTCAAAATTTCTGTTGCGAAATGCCTCTGTTTTTAGTTTTATAGTCCGTCCTTATGATTACATAAAGATCAATCGTAAATCTTTCAAAAACTAAAATGTGTTTTTTTTTTGCCTTTGGCTTAGTGAACGCTAAACAATGTGATTTTAAAATGTGCCAAATTGTAGGCAAAGGCACTCAGGGTGTCGCACAAATAATCTGGGGATTTATCCGTCCAGAAAAATACCTATTTGTGTATCTTTGCAAGCTTTCATAAATTTAAAATTGTTTTTATTAAATAAAAATTATTAAATTAAACCTTCACAATCGAAAATCATGGTTTTGATTTACTTTTAAATTGATCCGCGATAACTAATTATGTACACTATCATAATATATATATATATTTATTCGGACGACTGATTTACACAATTGTATATAAGTTATTTAATTTTAGAACACTAGATTTTAAGATATATCTTATATATTATGTTAAACCTAAATTACTTATTTTAATTCAGCATATATATACATATATGGAATAATTATATTTATTTATATTATCTCTGCATTTTTAAATTATCGTTTAATATTTAGTCTTCTTTGTAACTTTTTCCACATATATGTCTCACATTCATGTGAATTATATTGTAATGAATGTTTGTTGAAATTAATAAATGGTACAAAAAAAAAGACTTGTTTAATTAATCCCTGTTATTTTCCTATCTTAGAACAATTGGTAATAAACAACTTATAATATAATTGTAAAGATTTTACTTTATAATACCGTTAAGGAAGGGAACGGATTATCGAACCGAGGGAAGGTTTTTTCCGCCGTGTCATAAATCAGTTGGCAACAGATGGTGTTGACCGTCACCATTATTGCCATGTTCTAAGAATTATTATTACACTAATTTCAGTAGATGTCGTTTTCAAGAAACTTTACTATGAAATTAATGCTAGAAGTCGGAGTCACGTTAATGGGTCAAAGTTTAGCCACTGCGACAACTGTCTTTGTGTTAAAACGTTTACACATAGTTCATGTTCCTTGGTAGGCTGAGCACCGAGACGTGCACCGTTTATAGAAAAGTTACTGAAGTAAAATATACTCGCACGTGCTGTTTAGACTACAATGTCCAAAGTAATTACACGAATAAACTAAACTCGATAAAAGCACCTACTTAGAGATACAACGTACCTATGTAACTTATCATTGTTCAGGTCCTATAGTAAGTATAAATGTATAAAGGTGATAATATACAGTAATAAGTCTTGATTAAGCTGCGCTACACTGAGGGCATGGCTATAAATTTGATCTCAATCAGGCGAGGCCACCGTAGTTAGACGAGTTCAATATGTGAGCACCCACATAGGGCGTCAGACGATCACAACTCAATAAATACTGAATCTATATATATAAGTATTGCGTATGCATACCTAAAAATCTGCATCTACATCGAAGACGAGTTATACAAAGAAATATCTGGAATGTTCCTACATCCAATACTTCGCATTCTTGACTCGAATAACTAAGAAGAAATATGATTCCAAACTAAAGGTAAATCAAGAATTTAAATTGTAAAATGAATGTAAATATACACCATTATATTCATTATACATGTATTATGATCATGATCTTTACACACTTGGCTCAACCTGTACTGCGCGCATCAGACATGTAATAATAAAAAAATAGAAAAGAGGAACTCGTAACTGTGACTACACATAGCTACGCAGCTACGGGCTGTTATCGCAAATGGCTATGTGTAGCCCACATTTTCATTAATTTAACAAATTCGGTTGGAATAGAGAAAATGTATGTAGGATTATCGGGCAGACGAATTCAAAGAACGAAGCAACTTTATTATTATTAACGTTTATTTTTCACCATTATTATTCCAACTTTTATACAACAGACGTCCGTTCGTCTTTGTCTTTCCGTCAAAATCCAACCTCGTCCTCTCTCGCTCAACCTCTTACCTCTCGCTTCTCGCACATAGGTGAGCTGAAAAAAAATTTGAGGCCTTGGCCGTCAAATTAAATCCTACATGTTTGTGGGTATTGAATAGGGATCCTGAGGTACCCCGGAGTGAACCAAAACCAGCGAGATGGTGACTCTCCTCCCGTCACATTCTGTTTTCAAAGGACACTTGAGTGAGAGTTGTTGTTGTTGAAGTGGCGGAATTCCGTTGTTTCCTTCGTTGGACTGTCGCTCATTTGGCTGGAATGGTGTTGGCCGATGCGGTGGGTACTAAGCGCCAAGCGTCGGTGGAGTCGCGGATGAATGCGAAAGCGTGTCCGTGACCTCACCATATTATGACGTAGAGTGGAACACCGTGGGGATTTTGGCCATGTCCTGAGGAGATATTAAAAGAGAGGAGATATAAGTTACAGTTTTTTTTTGTTTATTGATTATGTATTGTAGATGTGTTGTAATTAATTCATAAATTAAGTATTTAATTAATTAATTAATATTTTTTGTTGTTTTTAAATATAGTATACTTATGTTAAAACAGGACTGAGTCCAGACCGTTTTAAATAGTTAAGGCCATATTAAATAAGAATTTAAAAAAACACTAAATGCAATCCTTTTACAGATGCACTAATTTTATAAAAATAAAATTTGTTATACCTCAACTAAACAGATATAAACAGAAGTAATTTAAAATTTTTAACTTGTAAAGAGCATATTTTCTTTAATGTTTTGTAATCAAGCAAAAATAATTAAACCTGCGCAGTTAGGTTATTCTGAATTACAAAAACAACAAATTTCTGGTTTTTAATTAATTAAAATCTTAGGCCAATGTGACATAATTAGGTAGAAGTTCTCTACCGAGAGAGCTATAATTAGAAACGCTGCAGCGCGGTTGGACACGGATTTCTCATATTTTAATTACAGAATTTGCACAGTTTCAGGACATCGTATTTTTGATCTTATATTAAAATTGTTGTAACAGTTTGCGGCGGTTCATTTAAATAAATTATGTTATTTTCATTTCTAAAATAATTTTAATTTTGAATGAAGATTAAGTCTGAAAATAGGTTGGCAGTTCGTATACATATTTAATCACAGCTTTTCGCTTAAAGCATAAAACCCTATTTCTTATCATATAATTTAAAAAAAAAGTAGATAAGAGATAGTAACATTTCGGTATAAATATATAAAAAAAAACACAAATGATGACCTTGTCCAATGTTTTTGAAAGCAGAAACTCCTTTGGGGGAATAAAGTGTAGTGATTATACTTTTTGCCGGCATTTAATTACGAATGTCGACGTAATGCGGTCGTAAATCATATTACGTACCAAGCAGTCATTTGGTCTTCTAAAATGAACTACGAGCATTTCGAAAAGTAGACAATTTTCGTTTCATTTTTTTTTAAATTTTGATTTGGAAATATGTATTAGTAGTATTATTCTTTGATTATTATTGATCTTTGAAACTGGAATATATCCATATATATATGCAAATGCGGATATCAATGAGTCCAAGAACATTTGCCTCATAACACAAATGTATTTATTTAAAATACAACGAGCAAAATTGTATCAAAGTAATGTCTTGGTTTTGATTCATTGACATCTCCATTTTGTGTATATGCATGACTTGTGCCCTTTAAGAGGCGCGGTTTCGGACGGTTGACGGGAGGGCAGCGAGGGTAGGCTAGACTCGTCATCTGCGGCAAAGCTTTCATGTTGATTGCATCCTCGCGACCTCATAAATTTTCAGCTTAATTCGACGGCATTCACACTCTGTATAATTATTTCTCGGCTCTTAAAGTTTTTATACGGAGGCTCCAGCAAATTTTTTAAATCGTTTTACTTAAAGAGATTTTATTTATTTGGAGATCTCGGCGAAATTGCAATTTGTTTGTTTTATTTTTATGTGCCAATATATATGTATATATATTTAAAGTAAATATTGTAGTTGAGCATTAAAAATAAATATATTGAATAATAAAAAAGAGGTTTACATTGCCGTTTTGCGCATTGGTAGTTGTATAGGCAAAAAACAAAAGTCTCAATGTATTATAAACACAGCTTGAAATATCTTAATAATTGGGTAGTATAGCAATTTAGATATAATTTAGATTTAGAGCTCGAATTTTCCTTTCTGGACATTGACTTGCATTCAGGATTTTATTGTCAGGCGTTTCTATCTTTTTCAGTGATATAAATTAATCATCATAAAGTAAATTTTCAACACAATAATATCAAAATAATTTATTTTAGTTGACGTACTTACAGGCTATGGACAATATTCACTCGGGTCTCTGAACGCATTATGTCCGCTAGCTTACACTGTAGACCGTGTAACAGAGGGGTAGTCGCCATCGCTCCGTGATGCAGACAATTTACTACGACCAATTTTTAATGTACAGCAATTAATATATCAATAATTGAATCAAATGTTAAATTACGTTTAAACCATTGAACATTAATTGAATTTATATCGGAAAATAATTTATGTCTTCGAAAGCAAGAAATTCTGTGCTGTTCTCACTTGTTTTTATTTACTTAATTGCTTTAGAAACAAGTCATTTTGACAATTTAACGAGCTGGTTTACGATATATTATTTTCTAATTTAAGTTTTATTTCTTGCAGCTCACCATTAGGTTTCGCGTCGTAAGACCCAAACGGATAACTTCATAAACATGAATCTGTGGGTTATTGCTTTTGTTTGTTTTACATGCTTTGGTCGGAAGTGGTCTTTATAAAAGTTGGATTGAAAAGCCTTCTGCATCCATTTGAATGCAGAGAAACTTCACAATAGAGTTTATTTTTTTTGTAGAGAGCAATATTAATTTACGTCTTCCTCGTTCGATCACTACTTTTCCTAGGATAATTATGTAAGTCAAGTGCAGGCATATTTATTATATTTATGTATTATTTGTTATTTAAATTATATTTTCAAAATAATATTCTTAGCCTTTGAGGATTTTCGACCTTCAAGTTATGTACACAAGATTGAACAACGATCGCTCTTGGTTAAACTTTCCCGTTTATATCAAAATTTTTACAATGCAATTTCCTGGAGATTCATGAAAGTTCCTGAAGAAGATTAAATCTTTACGTATCTTTCAAACTTTAATATCAACATTATTTGCTTTAAAATTGTATGAGGAAATACAAAATATATTTCTTTTAATTATAATACATAGTACTCTGATACATGAGATTAAATAAGCTTTGTTGATTTTAGTTAACAATCGCTTATAATATTTTAACGTCATAAAATGAGTTACAAATTGAAATGCAGAATAATACATAAAACATAGTTAAGAAACCAGGCTTCCCCAGAAACCGTTGATGCAGTCTGTGAACTGTTTGTTTTATTATATATCTCATTTATTTTAGATTGGTTATGTATAATACACATTCACCATTCACCTATAATCACAACATATATCGAAGATCTGAAATCATATTTAACTGAATGTGCACTGGCCACAGTAATCTAATACCATAATCTAATCTCTTCTGGAATACAAATAAAGTCTATGATGGGAGTATACTGGATATCATGCAAACTTCTCTGAATTATTCAGGGATGTTATTAAAATCGATAACAATTAATATGTAAGTACTAAACATGTACCGACAATAATGTATAAAACAGTTATCTTCAAATTGATATTATTATAGATAGCTGGTGTCCAATTTTTTTGTAGTTACAGGTATTAGTAGTAGGCAGAATAAGGATGATCATTAGGCTACTTTGCCGTCTTGGGTTTAACACCCGTCAATGGACCTAAGCGCGTGAGGTTGTTCGTCATTCGTCTCCTCATCTCTGTGATAGCAATAGCCTAACGTTAATTTAAAAAATCTACCTATGCTACCGTATTTCGAACCGATAGAAACAATGTTTGTAGTTTACAGATTAAGGCGTTAGTATTAAATATTGTATAGCGCAAATTCACTTGAAATCTAAAGGTTTCAGTCAATTACTTGCGAAGCGTGTAAGGCAGATCTGTGATAAATTAACGGCGTGTCTTGCATCAACAAGTTAGTATAAGTTGCTAGAATTTTATCTTCGTCTTTACCTTATTTTCTCAAGCAGGTACGGAAAATTTCAAACGCAGGCCTCGGGACACGTAGGAAAAATATCAAGAGGCTGTTAAAAGGTAAATTTAAAAAACGTGTCTGAAATTATAATACTGTTCTTTCTTTTGCCGCGATCTTATTTGCATATCGTCTCAGGGGAAAAGGCCTATTACATTCTGGACAGGGATCTTACGACGACAGATTTAGTTGATGTTTCCTGAATGCTTTGGATTTATACTAAATGAAACACGTATGATAGTAAAAAGTTGGTAATCATTATAATGCTTATATGATAATATATTAATCCAACATTATCCGTGATTCAAAATATAAAGTAACACTATTATTATATAAGTATAAGTATAATTTACGTACAGTATTATTAAAATCGGCTTTTGCTTCCCCAAAGAAAGAAACTTAACTTTTTAATTTTTTTTTTATATTATTAAATGTTCAGGCTGTTAATAATAAATTATAACGAATATTGTGATGGGAATGCTCTTAACAGCGGTTACGTGAACCCGTCGAAAATCGTCTATTCTATCTTTACAGCAGCCCTTCCAACTGCTGGGATGACGTCACATATCATTGGGGTACACAACAGTACTAGCAGGCCCTACTTTCGATTTGGTATATTTTTTTAGTACTCGTATATCTCACAAATTAAAAATAATTATGTTATCGCTAAGAAGCTATCTCTTCTAGGCAATAGATTTAATAATGAAAAGAATTATTTTTTTAACATTAAACTGTGCTCGTGTAATCTAAGTTTAATTCGTACGGTCCAAGATTTTTTTTCGAAATAAAAATATAAGGTATTTGATAGCGATGCATCTCTGTCGTCAATATTGTTGTTTTAATTAAAAGGCAAAATTACGTAATTAAGTACGCCAATTAAACTAGTAACGACAGCGTAGACGTGTGTTGAGTTATTGCAAATTAGTAAAACTAAAAAAAAATACAAAATTAGTAAAAAAAACGACTAAAATATTACGTACATCTGTCATTGTAATAATTCTTATAAAACGCTGAGTTGTCAATTGGTCCCAGCCTATGCGACGATCGTTCACCAACTTTTATGTTGTAAAACTTAGCTGTTTGCTTTTGACATTTATTGCATGGATATTTTACGACCTCTAGGGACGACGAGCTGTTAAACGTGCTGTACATTGTAGAAAAATATTATTATAGAAATGCCTAACGTGCCGGCCAGAGAAATAAAATTATATTTATCCGCGTGAAATCTTACGTAAGTTATTATGAAGTTAGTTGGATGTTATGAATCGAGTACATCGTTCGTGAATTTAGCTTTATAGCTTCTCCTTTTTCTTACCAACGCACATAATGTATGTATATGTAGAATATAATAAGTAACAATAGAGACTGTTTTCACGACGCATTACATGTTATTGCAAACGTTTTTAAGCATGAAATAAGAAGATTATACTGTAATCTAATGTCAATTTACTTTTACTAATTACATTACTCTCGGTCCAAATAAAACTGAATGATATCAAATCGCGATACTCCTCAAAATTTTACACAAATGTGTTGTGTATAAATTGATTATATCAAGTATTACAAACGTTTCAATTTCATTTGTTCTGTCACGATCGTTTGCCTAGTAGCTGCTAGGTTACCCGAAATTTGCATTTTAAGTAATAGAAACTTGATCTCAGTTTTCCCGACCTTGTTTTCTATCGACTTCAATCCGACAAAGTAGCGATCAAAATCAAACTTGCTCGAATTTGCAATGGAAATTTTTATTTTCCCTTTGAGCTTTTAAGATTTAAAGGGAAGCCTCATCAAATGTTAAAGGATAGGTTCCATAGCACGTTTTAGTTACTCGAATAAATTACTTGTATAGTTATGTGTACAGAAAGCTATATAAACTTGAATTCATGGAGGCAGTGCTTATAAATATTATAATATCGGCTTATGTCATTGTCTACATACGGTCAATTTTAATTTGTACTTTTTTTTTTTATTGTAGTTCGGTACATGGTAACACACTGATACCACAGAATTGTTCAATTGCTCACTCTTTAATTGAAGACATTGAACGACTAAAGTACATATAAGTCGTGAGTTTACCGTTAGTCCCAGAACGTTAGAATATTGCTTTGAAAATTCAGTTTGTAATTGAACTCTTTGCGACGCAAATTAGAGCACATCTAAGCTAATGTAATTGAAGCTACAGATAAATGTTTGGCAGCAGTCGTCTCCTGCTATGCTCGTTCGGCTTGCTAAGACTATGAGTTGACAAGGCATACACATCACGATTTATAATTGTATAAAATATTTAAAATAATATAAATGCAAACGGTACTCAAAAACAAGGGCCTACTTCTTCGAAATCATCATTTATTTGAAAATTACATTTAAATAAATAATTAAATTTCATACGACTGCATTTACGAGCAGAACTAGTGTTGTATGGAAATGAAATTTTTTAAAGCTTCCGAAAAGAAGATATGTTCCAAATCCTACTCATGTTTTATAGTTCGTCAACCAAGGTTACAATTCTAAAAGGCTCGTGTATCTATGGAGTTTATTGCACTCATATAAATATTATATGCAATAAAACAACACCAGAAATAAATAAAACTACAACTCGTAAACTATTCTAATAAATATGAATCGATTTAAAAGTTGATCTTATATCAGAAAATTTCTCCAAGTTGCTGAGATGTTCAACTAATATAATAACACATATGAAAACTTTCACCAAAATCTCGATCGCAGCAAAGTCTAAACGATTATCTGTTACAGAATAGTTAGTTCATGTACTTTGCGATGCAACGTTTGAATTGATATTTTGTTAGTGTTTGGTTTACGAGTTATTTGTTTCAAGGTTATGGAATGAGTGTGGAATTGTGAAATTCTCAACACATCCTTCTCGTCGGTACTTCATTGTTGAGGATCGTGGCTCCTGGTGGGTCGCACTAGATGCCTCCATCGGCTGCGACTGCTTGCCTGATGGGGGGCACCGGCATCTTTTGTCAAAGGGACACTTGGTCTGTTCAACGGCTTAAGCTTCTACCGCGCGGTCTTCTGTCATCAAATCTGTTCACATAAGCTTCCTTAAAATATGTCGGCTCTACATGCTGCCCCGACCTCGGTCAGCTTCCATATGTGTGGTCGGCTAACGTGCTCAAGCAGAGTTTCCGCCAATACTGGGCACCCGAATTAGAGAAAGCTTTCTGTCACAATAGGCAAAATACACAAAATATTTTTTATTATTTTTTTAGCCTAAGTTTTTTTGTTTAATTTAAAAAAATAATTACGGAAGTTCTTATTCAAAATATAATTTTAATGCTTTATCGTTGATGAAAAATAATTGTGAAATAATAAATGAAGAAGACAAAACCATATATGTATATAAACTCTGTAATATTTTGTGCTGTAAGTAATTTTTGATTGACAATTTTATTTTATGTCACATAATAATTATAAATATATTTAGAGTTAAAATGTTCAATTAACTGGTTACATGAGAACCTAAACAAATTAAATTTTTAAGCAAGATAATATTTTTTTATTGACAAGATGAAAATTGCGTGCGAAAAAGTCTTCAAATTTTTGCTTAGGGGATGCTGAACACGCGTGCGGGGTGTAGAGGGTTGGGGTACTCACGAGAAAAGAGACGCGCGCACCATCTGCAGAAAAGAAATAGCTTAATGCAAAAAGATCATTTCATTCCAAGTAATGCAATAAAAAGGTATGTAGTCTTCGCACTTTAACTTACAGGAAAAAATGGTACTCATACAGAAAATGAATGAACGCTTTTTATGATAAATAATAATATGAATGCGGAATAATACGCATTTTTTAATTACATAAAATTACGCTGCACTTATTTATAAGAGTTTATGTATAATGCAGTATGTGAATGAGGTGATAAATATAATTTGAATGTCACGTATGTGTATGAAAACGCGCAGATCGGGTGCCGGAGAGGCGGGGGGAGGGCACCCCATGCCACAACCTTACCGCCATCAGTCGCCCCCAAGTCTCAGTGTAGCTTTGTACGCAGCATCCCTATCTAAATATATTTCACGACTCTTTATTTAATTTTGTTACTTTTTAAATACTTTTCACTATTCTAACGTTATGTAGTTAAAAGTATCTTGTCTGGTTATTTATTTCAAAATTTAAAATGGTGTTAGAAAAACGTAGATGTATTTTTAAAACCGGCTTGTTCATTTTGTTTATTAAAACAATCGAAGCTCAGTCATTTATGGGTGAGAAAATTGCTGTAGGTGAGTATCTAATTTTAGACACGTATATTTTTTGTTTTTCTATTCGCCTCCTTATCTGCTTATGATAGATAATATAGTCTATTTTTATTGTTTACGGATGCTTAGTTCTCAAATGGGGCGTAAGACCTTTGGAAGGGTGTTGGCTGTACCTACCTATTATTACGAGGAAAAGTCCTTAAATTAAACAATATCAAATATTAGTTTGATTAAACCTTCTATTTAATTTGATAATAACTGATGTTTACTGAAACTACGAGTATTTGTATTGTATTGTATTGTAATTGAAATCTTTTCTTTTCTATGAGTATATATGGATATTTGTTGATATATCGTATATTATATTGTAGGTATAAGCTTTTAATTATTGTTTTTTTTTACACTGTTTTTACCTTTTTTATGTGAAAGTATAATACCACACTTGTGTTATTTAAATTTCTTAAGAATAATTGTTAAAAAGTTCTCCGCTCTCAGCTGTTTTATCGGTTGTTTATATCTTTAAGTTTTCTACGTGGGTGTAAGCAACGATATGCGTTTACGCGTCGCCTAGCAACTGTTTACTCGTATTACGCTCACAATGCTCGGTGTAGGCATGGTGCATCTAGTTGTATCAATAGTATATACATAAAAAATATACTGACATATATCACGCAGAGAAATCTCTACAGGCAGCAGTCGCCTCCACTATGCCGACTTGAAGAGACGAGCATGTACCATACAGATTGACAGTTCTCTCGTTATACCTGGCTACTTTTAAACTATTTCGGAAACGCGACATGGTCACTTCACGGATGTCACATTCGAAAGTGATATGCTGAAATGTGTGTTTCATTTCTTATTTTGTAGAAATGTAGAGCAGTTCAAGTAAATCTGTATTTAAAAAAACAGCCTATTTTATCCCGTTTCCCCTTAGATTGATTTGCAGTCCATGAAGTATCACAGAGGAATTTCTGCAGGCAGCAGTCAAAACTTCGCTATGCCGGCTTAAAAAACGAATGAGAACAGTCCACGTTTAAGGACATATTCCTCTCGTTATACTTCCGATTACAATGATTTAGCTTGATACAATAAAATTGAAAGTACTCATTAATTAATGAATGAAGATATCTCAACTTCAGTGACAAAACTTATATATACATAAACTAGCGGACCCGATTGAGGTTAACGCCTGGTTTGCCTATTCTAATTTTCGACAAACTTAAGATTATTCAATTTAAAAAAAATATTGGATACGGATGTGAATTTATCAAAAATAAAAAAATAAATTGTAAAAAATCTTAAGTTACGGTTACAGCGTCTCCCACCGGCCGGGTCCAAATGTAGTAACCCGTCCAGAGATCCAATCAAACACACACAAAAAATATTATAAAAAAAGATTTAATAAGTAAGTCATTATTTGTAATAATGAATACAATATTCTTGACACATACTCTGCTTAACCCTGCCTAAGTACTAATTGTAACAGCTAAAATTAAACATTTTAACCCTGTACACATTTATGAGTATGTGAAATAAAATGCAATTGCGCGAAGTCATGTAAGTTTTTGGAATATTGCCAGGTCTCAGGGTGCACGTCTATATACTCGTAAAAGTTAAAAAAAACCAAAACTTTCTTTGTAATAAAGTACTCTGAAACAAGTTTGTCCTTTATTGGACTGTTACTAGTCTGTATTTTAAAACTTTATTACGGTTCATTATTATTAAACTACAATGATGTGCCTTTGTATTTTTACCTTATTTAAATTAAAAAATGTTTTGTTATTACAATGTTAATCTTTACTGTTAATAAAATATAATTTATACAAGCTTATAAGTAGAAGACAGAAAAATAATAAAGTAAGGGAACCTTTCCCGAAACTTTTGATGATTAATTTTTCAGTTAATATTGCAACTTGTTATTATCGTCTCATAAAATTCATAGAGTTTTCCTCGGGAGCCCACGGCATACTTTTTGTAGCGTTGAAAAGTTTCTTTTAATCTTCTTTTAATGAATTTACAACCGGCCAGCCAGGTAGGACGTTTCAGCGAAAACTAATTTCTTTGTGCTCTATATTTTTGGTACGTACTATATGGATTACTAAGACGAAATTTCTGCGACATCACACTACATCACAATAGACTAGGATTTCTTTTAGCAATGTGGTGTAAGGAAAGGCGTAATATTAAAGAAAAATTGCCTGAAATCGTTTCACAAAATCGCTTTGTGCTCGTTATGTTCGAATGTGGGAAGTAAAAAAGACGCAGAGTAGTTTGCGAGTTAGTAGAATCTTGAGCAGTTGACAAGCAGATTTTTTTTTCTTCTCCTTTTTATTACTTTTAGTGGCGACTTTCGATGTTGTCCGAACTTAGTCTTTAGTCTTTTATTTCAAGTTTTCTCGTGATTGTAGCTTTTCTAAATGATTTGTTTTTATCGACGCTAATAAATTTACTACTATTAGTAAGTGGTACTTGTCGACTATAAAAACACAGTTGCAATTAGACTGATGGAGTTGTATTAAAATATAAATATCTTCTAATAAGACGGGTGAAACGAGAATAAAAATTAAAGATTAAACTCATATAAAAATTATATCCGCGAGCTAATTGTGCTAATTATAGCATGAGGCAGTGTCAACACTCCGTCTAATATAAATATAGAGTCCGCTTTATGAACAGAAACAACTGCTACTACAGAGAAATCTCTACAGGCAGCAGTCGCCTCTGCTATGCCGGTTTGAGGAGACGGACGTGCACCATTCGGATTAAATAATTCTGAAACGCAAGGTCACTTCACGAATGTTATATTCGAAAGTAGTGGTACTACCCCATAACGGCAGATTGGGCTAATAACCAACATCACTCTATCTATGACTCTTAGAGTTAGATTTTTTTTAATTTTAAAGACATTGGTAATAAAAATGGTAACGTAAATTGTATGGTTTATTATATTTTAGACAATTTAAAAAAATCGTTATTTTGATTGAGATAACAAATTATATTTTTTTTATAGGAGCAATTTTCGACCAAAATACAGATGAAATACAAACAGTGTTCAAATTTGCAATGACCCAGCACAACCAAAACTTAAGCCGAGGAAGGCTGGAGCTGCAAGCCTACGTTGACGTCATTAACACTGCGGATGCATTCAAACTTTCAAGACTCAGTAAGTTCAACTATTCGCCATTCCCATACTAATTTATGTGATCACGTGGATACTGATGCTGTTAATTTATTTCCTCGTAATTTCTTCTAATATCGTGAAGAAAATACAATAAAATATGCAACATTAAAACGATTAATTGACATGAATAATGCAACAAAAAACAAGGAAACGCACCTTTTATATAGTCTATTAGTCTTAATAGTTATTAAACTTTCGTTAATATAAAATTGAATTAGATTTGCAATACGTAAATTATATTATTTAAGGTTATGTTTTATATCGACAATAATGTAATTATTTTGTTACTTACTTTTGCGAAGAACACTTTTACGAAGATTCGAGTCATGTTCATAAAACGTGATTTGAAAATACTTTAAGCTTCTTTTTTGTGCCTACATACCTGTACATTCTAAATATAGTGGATTTCTGGTGTACGTATTTTCATGCCTATAGCATAGACAGCAGTCCTCTTCACATGCACCATCAACGTTGCATTTATATTAAACAATTTATAAATTTAAATCACGAGTTTTCATTAAATTATTTACCTTGTGCCACAATTTCCGCTCTGAAGATATCTGTTGCAGTAAAGTTGTTTTTATTGCTCTTTTCTTTTCTTTTAATTTCCTTTAAAGGTAGCAGCCACTGTTTTAGAAGAAACACAAAGGGGTAATGTTTATAAAACTGTAGATAATCTTGGAAGCATATTTTTATCTCCCTCTTTGTTACTCAGTAGTAATACAACAAAACAATACAAAAATACTAAGTTGGAAATAAGAAAAACAAAAGCAAATTGTCCGTGAATAAGGTTGTGCAACGACGACAGTGGGCGCTGTTGCCTATTTTTTACAATGATGACTACTTTCCGGTGCTCTTTCTACCCCTACTGGTAACCAAGAAGTTCGTAGTACAAGATTATGAATAAAACATCTCTTTAAAACAACATTATAATAATAATAACTGTAATCGCTAGTTCAGTTAGCAGCTCGGTTTATCATTCATCTCTTCAAGTTTGCATTGCGGAGGCGACTATTGCCTGCTGATATTTCTTTGTGGTTACAGTTATCTCCACTCATGGATCGCACTCTAGCTTAATGTTAGGTGGAGAGAAGAAATTCGCTTTTGTGTAATTGGTGGTTAGAAAGCGCTTAAGAGAAATACATTATAGCATTGGCCGCCCTTAACTTTATGAACCCAAATTGTGGCTTAATATATAATTAAATTTCTACATACCGCAAGTAATATTAGTCGTACCTTCCTAGATTGAAATTTCGTTTGGTCCGTTATGCAATTACCTTAAAAGCCTGTCAGTAAAGGAAAATTAATTAAGTTAAAAGTGAAGAGACTTTCTTGTAAATCCTTGGATAGGTATGGTATTAGAAAAAAAAAATCGGCACCTTCTTAATATAATTTAATTTTGTATAAAAAATCGTCTATGCTTTTAATAACTTTAAGAACGACCTTTTTACAGGAAAGTAATTGCTTTGTCTTACTAAATTCATTAGTCTTAACTAAGTACCAGTAGGTTTCTTTTCTGCACTACATGGAAATGTTTTAAAAAAAGCTGTACCCGCATATGGTTTATAAGTGTACAACGAAAAGTTTTCTTTGCAGTATGCAATCAGTTTGCTCGCGGAGTTTATTCAATGTTGGGCGCAGTAACACCAGACTCCTTCGATACTCTGCACTCTTATACCAATACATTTCAAATGCCATTCGTAACACCATGGTTCCCTGAAAAGGTTAGTTATTTTATATTATATGACTGTGACTTTTTCTAAAAATTCAATTTAAGGCCAGATCACATTATATGTATTGTATGGAATCGTAAAAGATATATTTTTAACACGTCAGTAACGTTTACGCCATGAATGGTACATGTAAATAAGGCCTGATCCTCAGCGTAAAAGAAATAAACTGTGAAAAGAATATAGCTTTTTCATTTTGTAAAAATGTGACAAATTAATAATTAACACAACTTGTTATAATTTACAAGTAACAATAATGGACGAAAAGTGGTAATTTTTTCGTTGTAATGTTCAAAGAATGAAATTCTGGTATTACTCTTTTTCAGTAAAGTTTGATGAATATAAATGGACATTTTCCTTCGTCCTCGACGTCCTGGCTTTACTAATGGTGGAATTTTGTTGACAGATTTATTTTACTTTAATTTCCTGATTCAGTGACACTTTATAAATGATATATTATTATTATATTTGTTCTTTTATTTTCTATAGCTATTAGTATTTTTTTCTTCAGAAATTTGTTTTAAAAATGTATGACTTCCACGCAGGAACAATCCTATTTATTTATTTACATTTATGTTCCCGGTATTGTTGGAAAACTTTTCAAGTCTTACGAGTATTCTTTGTGCCGAAGAGACAGAGTGACATTATACATAAGAGGTTCCCGATTCTATTTCTATTTACTTTACCGTGAATGCACAAGAGAAGAAACAAAGTAGAAATAAGATGCATTACTTGAAGCACACGTGTCTAGAGATTCAGTCTCCATATCATTGATACGCTCCGTCACTTTCCTAACTGTTACTCTAAGGAAATGAAATTAGAGTTTTGTGTCAATTTGTTCACATGAATACATTATGATACGTCCGTATGATACGTTGTTTATGCTTAAGTTATAATCATGAAATATATTTCGGTGTAGGTAATTCCTCCATCTTCGGGATTGATTGACCACGCTGTTAGCATGAGACCAGATTACCACAAGGCCGTAGTAGACACCATCATCTATTACGGATGGAAAGAAATAATCTACATTTACGATTCGCATGACGGTAAGTCATATTACTTTAATATTAAGTTGAATTAGGACATTACGTATAGAGACAGCTTGTCGTAAAGAGCGTTCGTGACTTGCATCGCAGAATATATAAACTTGAGATCAGTCATGACACAAAATGAAGACATAGTTGTGTGCTATTTTACTTGCAACTAAAACATTACTGTTAAAAACAATGTTGTCTTAATTACAAATCCTATAAATACACGTTTGTTCATAAACGAGTTTGTGAACAATTAATTGGATTTTAATATTAAATTGTATTTTCATTAAAACTGAACAAATGTATTTTCGAGTACGACAGTAAGTTTAGCTTTTCAGTGGTCAATGGTTAACCGCGCGTTGAGTCTGCGGTACATTCTGATATCATCATCGTAATCATAGAAATATTTAACAAGATATTAAATACTATTTTATAAATTGTTGTTTTTGATGAAATTAGTTTTGTAGGAATCTATAATATGTTTATGGTATTCTGTATGGTTTATGATATTTCTCGCATGGTCCTTTGTTATTTCAAAATAAATCAAATATTCTTAGGTCGGCCTAAATCGAAGTCTTTATTTAATTCGAACGGCAACTGAAGCCTAATAATGCTAATAAAAAACACAAATAAAACACGAATTATTTTAATACCACGTCAGTAAGTAAAGTTTTTATTATAAATAATATGCTATACACTTTTTTATTTTAAAACTTCATAACTTGTAGGTATTATACTTTTTAGTAATAGGTTTATTTATCAAACCTCTGCAACAGTAAAACTTGTCTTAATACTGATAGTGCCTTTTGTGTAATAACAAAAACAATAGTGTCATAGATTAATGTTTGCTACGCGGGAAAGGCCTGAAGCAATGCAATAAACACAGCCTTGCTTCGTATCCGCTATATCATAACCTGTTCTCCTTCATTAATTACAACACAAGTATATTTTGTATACATATGTAACAAACTCGAAGTTCCGAGTAAATGTGAGACAGAGTATCTGTTAAAGTTTAGCACTAGTCCGACAGTTTAGTATAATTACTGTTAATGGTTATGAAACCGATATAAAGCGATTCTCATATATTACTTGGGCGACTGTGGTCTAGCGGTAAGACGCGTGAACTCACAATCGATGAGATCCGCGTTCGAACCGCGCCAATTCTGACCGGTACCAATGTAACTTTGTTATATGTACTTTGGTCGCTCAGTGCCTATAGACACTATTAAACAGTGGTAGGCAGACTGATGATAGTCATTTGTCCAGTCTGCCGTCTAAAGTAGTACCACCACTTTCGAATGTAACACCCGTAAAGTGATCTTGTCGCGTTTCGGGAATAGTTTGAAAGTAGCCAGGTATAACGAGAGGAGTGCACTGTCAATTAAGATGGTACATGCTCGTCTCCTCAAGCCGGCATATGGAGGAGACTGCTGCCCGCACAGGTTTCTCTGTAGTAGCAGTTGTTTCCACTCATGGACCGCACTCTAGCTTTACATCAGGCGGAGTGTTGTCACATGCCGAGCTACAATAAAAAAAAATACAAAGTATTTGATGAAAACAGACTGTCTATATTTGACAAGTCTTTGTAAGTACAAATTATAGTTTGACTCCCAATTGTGAAAACGTATAATGGATGTGAAAGAGTTGTGGAAGGATAGTTGTAGGTGGCCCACTACCATATGAGGCCCACAAATAACAGTAGAAATAAATAACAATATATATTTTTTTATTGAAACAAAAAAATGTATCATACAGTTTATTATTACAGAAAAATAGTAGTAATAACTTATTCTAGTCTACGAAGATAATAGGAACAGGTGAAGATTTTATAAATCGTAAATTATACAGTTCTTTAGGGATTACACGGTGCTAGTTTCTGTAATAATAAAATGACTACACAGAAAAGTGGGCTGACGATAGTGAGAGCAAAATCGTATCTGTCTTTAAAACAAACATGAAGGTCTGCCAAGTGGATTTACCAAAACTAACTTTACTACAGAAGAATTTTATTACATATACATTGAAATTAAAATTATATAATTAAATTTAAACATTTGTTACCATTTCAATATTTAAAAGTAATATATAGTGTAGATCATACTTGATATTTTTTTATAAAATTAATATTTCAATTTTAAAACAATAAAATACCCATAAACGTACAAACAGGTTGTACAAGAATATAACAGACTATGTAGAGGGATGTTTTAAACATCATAACTCTGTTGGATTTATAGATAATACCCTAAGCGCATTGCCTATTCTGATCTTAGAAAGGAAAGAGAATTTTCATCTTTATCTTGAACTCCCAAGACTATCGCGCGAGGCAATAAATAACGGTTTATAGCACGGGATCGGAACACCTCTTTCTTAACTCATGTTATGCTATACAAGTTATGAAAGTTTAAAAAGAAGTAGTTTGTTTCACAAAGCGATTGCTTATACAAAGTTATAGTAACTGACAGACTTGAATGGAAAATGAATGAAAAATAGCAACTTTTATCAGAACATTTACCAAAGTAGGTCTTATCAAAGGTAAGATAGAAAAAATAACCAAAGAAATATTCGTCGTAAATAAAAATTAAAACTCATGGAAATACATACAGCAGCTTCTTGGATTAGGTTGGATTTTACTCGATTATAGCTGAGAACCGAGCACGGCGAATGGACCGTAAAGTTTTACGTTTATCGGTCTGATTGTGCGGACTACGGATCGCTGTGAAACTGCACCTAATAATATTACAGAAAAACCGTTCTTATATATTCTGTTACTTTTGCTTAGTGAAACTTGGTTATATGTAAACAATGATGCTTTAATTGAGAGCTACAGTTAATATGCACCGTTCCACTTCCGCTCAGTGACGTAGCATAATTTAATTAATATCTACGGTATAAGCTTGTATTTTATATTAATTTAGTGTCAAATAAGAGTTCTTGCGCAACTATAATGTTCTGCGTATAAACAACTATTTATACGTAGACATAGTTCTACGAAATCCTGGCAATTTACAAAGTATTATCGTCAAGACTACCTCCTACTGAGTCCTAATCCCCATAATTCCTAATGAGTTTCGAATGAAAGACGGCTTAACAAATAACGACTGGCGACAGTAGTCGAAACTTTATTAAACGTACCTATTTAATAATTATAATGTAAACGAGCCAAAAACGGAGTAAAAAATATATAAACCAACGTTACCGATGACCAAACGAACAAGCTCGAAAAAAAAACTCTATCAAAATATGACATACGTCCTATTTAAATTATAGTGCGCGTTGCAATATTTACCTTTAATTAAGCTCTTACTCGTTTTATAATAATTTTAATACGAGTATATTCTCTTTTTTTATTGTAGCTTGGCATATGACAACACACCGCCTGATATAAAGCTAGAGTGCAGTTCATGAACGGAAACAACTGCTACTAGAGATAAAAAGATAAAAAATAAATAAAAAAATGCTATAGTCGCTTTCGCTATGCCGGCTTGTGGAGACGAATATGCATCATCTAGATTGACAGTGCATACTCCTCTCGATATAACCGACTACTTTCCCAACGCGATAAGGTCATTTCACAGGTATTACATTCGAAGCTAGAGTAATAAAGCTAGAGTGCGGTCCATGAATGGAAACAACTGTTACTACAGAGACACCTGTGCGAGCACCCCAGGACGGCAGACTGGACAAATAACCATAGGCACTGAGCGACCAAAGTACATATAACAAAGTTACATTGGTACCGGTCAGAATTTAGCGAGGTTCGAACACGGGTCTCATCGATCGTGATTTCACGCATCTTACCGCTAGACCACGGCCGCTCTAAATTTTGAATAAATGTATTAAACACATGATAATAAATCTGGTAAGTGGCCACATAGGATTGTGACATTTACGCGTTCTCTGTAACAATAATCGTACTAATGAAGACTCTTGAATAACAGCCATTGTAACGTCAGTATCCATTATACGCCAACAAACACAGGCATTGATAAATGTATCACTATTAAGAACCTTCTAACAACCCTGAGGATATTACATTCGTCTTTTCCCTAAAATCTGTTGTACGTGTGCCTCTCGTGTCCTTCTCTTATATAAAGAGCTTATGAGCATTTTAATTAGATATAATATTCTTGTTTTCTTTTTCATTTTAATAACTACTACTTAACTTCGTACGGTTTTATCTAAATTTAAGCTAATACATTGAGATGCAAAAATTCCGGGTCAATTTTAAGTTATAGTGATAAATTGCTTATTTAAGATATATAAATAGATTGCGTCAATTAACACGTCTAGATTAATAAGTCATAAACCAATTTCAAGTATCTATAAAACTATTATAGATATTTTGAACGACCCGGAATTTTTGCGCCTGTATATATTGTATTATCGTAGTCGCAGTGAGGTTCTTGATCATACTATATAAAGCTCGATTACCACTGACTCACTGACATCATTACTTGCCGGATTTTTATGATAACAACATACTTTTTATACAACAACACTAAAATAAAGACATTTGGTTAGAATTCAGTGAAACAATGATGAATAAAGTGCTAATTCAACTTTGTATCATACAACTAAACGTAGTTTCTGTTTCGCAATGTGTATGGAAGATTAGGAAAGCTTGGTAGATTATATAATATCTCAAAGGCTTCTGTAATTTATTTAATTAGAATATTATTACAATTTAATATTACTATTTTATTATATCTGTTCATTAATTAGTTATTTTTAAAATTTATTTTAGAACTATCTTTAAGACATACTGAAATGATTTCGTAAAAAAAATAGGTATCGTGAAATGTAAATATACGAGTACATGTCGAAAACAACACGAACAGAATCCATTTGAATTTTAGATATAAAATAAATCAAAATATTGTATGTGAGATTCACTTCGTATAATTTAAATGATAAAACAACTTTTATATTCAAACGAAATAGATAAAAATCCATGTGGTTGCGGTGAACGAGGTAGATGATAATATCAGGATTCAATTTATTCACCGAGGGCAGCTCGGACGTGGCTGCTAGCATGGAGCACACGTCAACACAAGCGCATGTAATCTGTGAATACGAAATGTCTGTACTTTTGAAATTGAGGACACTTTCAAATACTTTCCGAATGCCTCCTGCTTTCCTAATGCAGATCAATAGATTTTTTGATAAGTTCGCACTTTTGCACTCTATATAAAAACAATCAACACATTTGTAATAAGTGCGTTTTTGCCGTAAAAATAGTAAGTTATAATCATTGCAAGAAATATGCAATATGCAAACCTCTCTTTGTAAATACGAGTATATTACGAATTCAATGCTTGTGTCAAATTTTTATAGTGTTTTTAAAAATATAATTATATCTTATTTAAATTTAAATCCAAATCTAATATTGTCAAATATAAATGTTTTTAAACAAGTGAGAAAATAATAAGTCAAGTATTGTCAATAAAAATAAAAGCGTTTAAAATTTGAATCGGCATTTCACAGCTCGATTATTTTGTTTGGAGAACTTTTTATTAAATTCGTGATACAACACATTTTTATTATTTAAATACTCGTCGGTTATCGAATTCCTCGCTCGAGGAAAAGTGAAAAACAAAACCAGCAAATCGACAAACCGACGTAAAAGGGAAGCGAGCAGCGTAATAAAAAGATGATTTCAGTGGCCTCTAGTTAATATGAAAGTGAGATGCGCAACATCAAAATGTGAATTTATTGCAAATAAGAGATAAATTGAAATTTATGCACTGCCATAAATTTGCCGGAGTATTTCGACTGGAGTGGTAGGTGTGGTTTTGTAAAAGATTTTTTTAATGGTGATTTTAAAATTCTATGGAGAATGTATGTTCAAATATGACAACGTGTTGTATTAAATTATAATCACCAGATAAAGTCCACATTTTCATAATTTATATTCAGATCAATCATTTGACAATTACGATCGAGAAGCGCGCCGAGAGGTTAATAGGCGATGACACTCTGGTCGAGTCTCCAACGTCTTGTGCACCGACAAAAAGCGTCGCCTGTTTTTCAGTTTTTCTCGGAGAGTGTGCACAAGAGTTTCAGGCAGGTAGAGTGTGGTCAAACGCTTATTGAGAATTAAAATATATATATACTCGTATGTATAAAAGAGCCCAAGTAGATATTCTAAATATTAACGATAAATGTTTTGATTTAGAGAAAATGGTTTCATTAAATAATTTAGAAAAATACATACCGAAATATGTAGCTTCTTTTCCAACATTTAACTCGGAACGTGTAAAGCATTAGTCCACTAAAATCATTGTCTTTATGAATTTCCTACTGTAGAAAATGATAATTAATTTAATTATGTTTTCGTGTTACCTTCCTTTCAATTGTTAAGCCTTTTCAATTTTACCAGAGAGTACCTCAGCCTCGAGGGCTATTGAATAAGTTGTATTAATTTTGACTCATAAACAATAATGAATATTAATGGCATTTGCTATTCACGAAGAAAATGAACTTTGGCTTCATTTTAACAAACGAACACCTAAGAACAATAATAACATTATAACTTTAATCATTAATTCTCGTTATTATTGATATTATGGTCTCATATTTTGTTTTTATACATTTTTGATATTATTATTTTTTTAAAAAAAGCAGCATTATCTCTTTATCATTATAATAATTTTTGAAATCGTATTGTCACATAATTTATTTTTCATTTTTCATTATTAATAATTTTATTTAAAATTATTTAAGCATTCGATACGGGCAGCCTTTTGAGTGGTACACTCCGAACAGTAATAGTAAAATCAATTTGGACAAAGTCTTAATAGGGTAGACCTCTCTAATCCAATTTGTAACCTATCACCGTGAATATTGGAATACAGCGTTGAAGAAGGTACAAGAAAAGATCCTAAAGGACAATATAAACGACAAAACTATATATCATTATTATGTTTTATAGCAATAAATGTTATTTATTCTTTAGTAGGTACGAGTATTTCATATCTTTACTGTTACTTGAATAAATCATTTTTGATTGATTTGATATTGGTTTATTTATATTACGTGTTACATGATTTGAATGTTACAATGTTCTAATATTATTATTTTTTTAATAATCTTATAAGAGAAACTCTAAGGATTTATATTCTGGTTTGTCTATCTAAACAATGGCAATAAACAAGAAATTAATCTATCTTTATCATTTCTCCCGTAATATACGACAGAGAAAATCTCGAATAGGGAAAAGATAAACAGCTCTGGATTCGTCATGTCCATAATAATTAATGTGGCCGTGCCTTAAGCAACTGACGTCATAAGCCATTAGTGTGCTGGATTCGCCGACAGTTACGAACCTCAAGGGCGACACATGGTGAGAATAGTCCGGCTGTGTGGTAAACTTTCAGCCCGAGCTTTCCCACACATTTATCTCACAACACTGAAACAGTTTTGGACTTTAATTTTGTTGGCGTACTTCAACGAAATTATTACTACATTAAAACAACTCACAAATAGAATTTACGTAGTTTAATTTTGACAAATTAAATCTTTAAACTCAATAATATTTGATAAGCTTGTGCTGATTTATAGATATATTTATATGTACGAGTATGTACAGATGTCAGTAAGTTTTTGTCGCTACCTTTTTGTTCGTTTTGTCCCTTTTTCGTATCGCTTGTTTTATATGGGGCGTTTAATTCGATAAAATTCGTGAGGACTGAAATTGGTTTAGGAGAGCTGGAAAATAGACCGCCATATAAATGACTTTATAGATGTCAACGTTATCTAAATTGATTTTGCCAAAAAAAAAAGAAAAAAAAAGGGATAATAAGCAATATTACTCATTTCAGAAGCATTTCGGTGTTAAATTAGATCCTTTCGTAACTGAAATGACTGACAAAATATATTGTATATTGTATGAACCTAGGATACAGTTATACGTCGTGTATGACGAGAGAAGTATGTACTATCAATCTGAACGCTGCCCTTTCGTCTTCTGAAACCGGTATAGCGGAGGCGACTGCTGTCTGTAGTCATTGTCCCCATTCATAAGCCGCCGGGCTACTATATATAAAATGCAAAACAACTCAAGTTAAACGTTTTAATACTGTTTAAAAACCTCATTATTTTACAATAGAAACCACTCCAGTGTAACATGAACGATGTGAAGAATATTTTTAATCGATGTTCATTATTAACCTTTACTGGAGGCGTATTTGCCATAAAACTTTGTTTTCTGTTTGTACAGGACTCCTTCGCCTACAACAGCTCTATCAATCAATGCGACCTGGACATACATCGTTTCGAATATCGCTTGTGAAACGAATCGTTAACGCGTCAGACGCGATCGATTTCCTTTTAACATTAGAGCAGTACGATCGCTGGGGAAATAAACGGATAGTACTCGACTGTAATACTAAAAATGCCAAAAATGTACTTGTGGGACATGTTCAAAATATTCATTTGGGTAGAAGAACGTACCATTACATGCTCAGTGGATTGGTGAGTATTGCACACAAAAACCCATTTTGTAAAGCAAAGTCAAACCGAAATATTTCTTTGTATAATTAACGTTATACTATGTGTATTAAGATACAAAAGGTATTTAATATAAAGGTAATGGACGATCACTGGGAGAATGAAGTTGTGGAATACGGCGCAGTTAATATAACAGGGTTCCGGATCGTGGATCATTCTCGTAAGATTGTACGTGATTTCATGGATGGCTTAAAGAAAATGGACCCTCGTGCTAAAGAGACCATATCGGTAAGTGGCTAAGCTTTCATTAGCTTTATGATATAGCTCTCGCACTTATATTATTTCCAGCTAGATTTTCCAACATATATTTCTAAAAAATATTAATCTAATAATATTTATTATTATGATTATGTATAATATAACATATTACTGATGATATCTAGGATTGTCTCATGTTTCCTTTAATATTAATTGGACATAGATTCGCAATCTCTACCTAGTAATTAATATGTCTTACTAATTGAGGTAATTAATCTTCTCAGGTTGCACTGTAGGTACCTTCATCATATTAACTGATACACTCACGCACAGTTAGTTGCACTGCATATAATTTGATTTAATAATTTTAACACATTAATACTAATTAATAAAGTTTTTAGAGTTATTGTTTAGTACGTAGTGTTTTCAAATTTATAACAAAGTTCCTTGAAGGTAATTCCTATTCTTACATGTAGCTTTTACGATGCAAGTAAATCTTATAAGATTTACTGAATAAATTTGGACCGTCTCACCCACTTACGGTTTCATTAGGGTTAGCGCGAGTTCTTGTAATCTACATAAATGCGTTATTACTTTGTGTCAAAATTTCTCTGAAACGTAAGATTTAAAGCTGTGTACTTAGAGCCTCCCTTTTACATTGTACGAGTTGAGACGCAAAATTATTTGTCATTCTATGGATGTGAAGCTTATTCACGTCTCATTATTAACTTTAAAAAAATACTATAAACTAGTTGGTAGTATTTGTAGCATTACAGGTATAGTTACCTAATAATATAATCAAATACCTTAAATAAACCTCACCCAGGCATCACAAACACTTGAATATCTTAGTCATTTCGTTATAAGGGTAGACCATTAGGATTAACTGTTATAGACAGGTGTCTCTCCATGCATCATTTATGAGAAATTTCTATACGAACATTATAATATTAAACTAGAAACTGTTATACGAATTCACTTTATTAATAAATATATTACCGACTCGGGTAACTTAAAATGCAAATTTAATAATGTTATTAATTATTGGATAGGCACAAGCAGCATTAATGTACGACGGAGTTCAAGTGTTAATAGACGCCTTGGGAAGACTTTGGAGAAAGAAGCCGGATGCATTTAGGGGAGCATTACGACGTGCAGCGGGTCAGCAAAATACTACTAAAGTTATTGACTGTAATCCCGGTAAGAGTTGGGTTGTACCCTTTGAACATGGCGATAAAATATCAAGATTGATTAAAAAGGTATGTATTTGAACTTTTTGATTATAACTTGTAGGTATAATGATCCTGTTAATGTTTAATGATTGTCTGATATCCGAAATAGAATATAGTGTCTAAATAATTTCATCGCTCACTTTTTAAAAATAATGTGTACAAAGTTCAATAAATATAAGTATATATTTTCAAATGTGTGGGCATAAAATATAGGCGTATACCCAAGGTAACTAAATTCAGATGTTTCATCGCACCGATTTGAACAAGACCTTTTTATGGTTCACTTACTAATTCACATATGTATATAAAAGGCCATCAAGTGCGCTTGTGTTTCCTAAATAAATAATATGTTGGCCCTTTACCTAACATAACTTTGATATTCAATAAAGGAATTATTTTAAACAAATATATTCTCATGATAGTTGCATTAATTAAATGTAAAATTTGTATTTGTAAGTTTATTTGCATATATTAATTCTAAACAGACCGATATCGAAGGATTGACAGGAAACATTTCATTCAATGAGGCGGGACACCGGAATAACTTTACTCTATATGTTGTTGAAATGAGTATTCAACGAGCTATGTTTAAGGTTAGTAAATATCAATATGTACCTACACGTTCATTATACCCTAGGTTTAAATATGACAAAATCACATACCTAATATTAAATAAAACGCGTACAAATCTATATGTATTTGTTATTTGATTCCTCTTTAAGTAGCTTTTAACGTTAAAGAATATTTGATTTCAAAAGGTGGCTACGTGGTCCGACTCCAATGGCTTGGTGCCAGTAACTGCAAGCCAGGTGAAATTGCAATCTCCAGTGTCGTTCAACACCAATAAAACGTACTACGTGACAACTCTTTTACAAGAACCTTATATGATGCAGAGATCAATTGACTACGGACAAGTTAATAATGAACAATATTATGGTCTCTGTAAAGATGTAATTAATATTATTGCGAAAGAAATGGGTATTAAATGTTAGTATTTTTCTAAAAAAATATATTTTAAACATCTTCAAGAATTTATGTGTCGCAATTCGCAATATACTATATTTTATTTTAATCCTTCACAGATGAAATTCGGATCGTAAAGGACGGAAAGTATGGTACGCAGAATGCTAAGACAGGGGACTGGTCCGGCCTTATAGGCGAAATTACAAGAAAGGTAAGTACAAATATAACATTGATGATGATAATGATCATTTTTTAATTATTAAAGGGATAAGAAAGGGATAAAAATATAAAATAATAAATAAGATAAATAATCGAATAATGAATATATATTTCATGATTACTTTTTATGAAAATGAAAATATAACATTATTATAAAAAAAAAAAATCAGCGCACACACAACATGATGATCTACTTTCTCCGCTTTGAGCACAGATTCTTTGACCACTACTCAGCTATCGGCGCTTCTTTATGTTATTAGATATTAAAATCTGTAATAAATATTGCACACTTGGTATATAAAAAAATATTTTCGTGTAATAAGGAATAGAAGCAATGTTAGGGATGTGTGGCGGAGAGTGGGAGTCTCAAATCTAATGGTCCGAGAGTAACAGATTTGGATTATCGAAAGTAAAATCTTTTAAGCGCAAACCTTGGTAACAATTTTAACTGCTTCCTTTAAACTTGCAAATTATTGTAATGGACATAGTGGACTTAATAATTTGATTTAAATGTACTTTTTTATAATTTTATATATTTATAATTAATCCTTATTTATATTTATTTTTGTGATGACGGATTACAATATTTAAACAAATGATTTTGTACAAGTTACTCGTATATTTTCCAGTTCAGAAATTGAATCACGTACTGAAAAAGTAAATCTTTGTTCCATTAACCGCTGCAATACAAAGACAAAAGTTTGCTTGAAGGGATTTACTCTGGACGATAAAATAATACAATTTATTATCTTCACTGTTTTCTATAAAGTAAACTGGCTCCGTCGGCCTTTTGTGTACTGAATTGAAAATTCTAAGTGCATAAAATGTATATTTATTTCTGATCAAATTTTATGCTGTAACTGCGAGTCCTATATCTATAGACTACTTGCATTTTTACAATCAATAATCAAAATGCACAGGGAGTAATATTCGGTGAATCCTCTACAGACCATCCAATAGGACTTTTGATAGGTGCTCGATGGTCTCGACTCACTTCAGCGCAGGGCTGTGCGGATCGTGGGCGATGAGAGGGTGACTAGGGGTCTCGAAACCCTGCAGCTCAGGCGAGACGTAGCCTCCCTCTCAGCGTTCTACCGTTATTGCCACGGTGAATGTTCAGCAGAGATCCATGACTTAATCCCTCCTACCCCACATCGCTTGAGGTCGACGCGTGCAGGCGATCATCGTCGAAACAATCCTCTCGCGGACCAAAAGGTTCGGGCAATCCTTCTTCTGTCGTTCCATCAAATTGTGGAACGACCTTCTCAGCCACGTTTTTCCCCCTTCCTATAACACGGGATCCTTCAAGCGCAGTGTGAAGAGGCATCTCATTAAGCCGGCATAGCGGACGCGACTGCTGTCTGCAGATCCCCCTCTCTAACAGCAGTCACCTCCGTTCATGAATCGCACTCTAGCTTAACATCAGGCGGAGTGCGGTCATATGACGTGCTAAAATAAAAAAAAGGTATTTGAATCAAAGTCTTTATTTCAAACATTCGAAGGTTCAGTTAGCTCAATACTTCATGGAGTTAATTCATTATCAAATCAAATCAAATCAAATAATTTATTTACTAGTTATGGGTTAGTAACAATGGTCTTATTTCTATGTTAGTGTTTCTCCATAACTACCCATTTGGGTGTGTAAATGTCAAAAGAAATAATAATAATAATGTCAAATAATAATAATAAAATTAAAAATAATAATAAAAAATTGAAAATAATAATAAAAAATTAAGAAATTATGTCAAATATAGTTATAGTATTAGAATGTCAAATCATCCTCTAAAAAATCACTCACAGAATAATAGCATTTCTCTATCAGAACACATTTTAACTTCCTCTTGAAAATTGGCAGCCGCATGTCCTTTAGCGAGTCTGGCAATTTGTTGTAAATTTTTGGTGCCATTCCAAATATATTCTTTTGTAAAAGAATCCTCTGTGACACGAGAGGTACCAATTGATTGCGTGGTCTAGGTCGTAGGGTCTTTTTTGGCTCTGTTCCCACTTTGAAAAGGGCAATATTATTTTGTACGAAAACTGCAGTCTCATAGATGTACATGGATGGAAATGTAAGTAGATTACTCCTTATAAAGGAGTCCCTGCAACTCTCATCCCATTTGAGACCAAACATAGCCCTTATACAACGCTTTTGGGCCTTGAACACTGACTCTCTATATACAGAGTTTCCCCAAAAAATTACATTATACCTTAGTATGGAAGATACATATGCATGGAATGCCATAAGCACTGATTCGCGTTCACATATTGAGGATAACCTTTTCAACGCATAAACAAATTGATTCATTTTACTACAGATATCCTCAATATGTGAATGCCATCTGCACCCTTTGTCCATAATTATACCCAAAAATCTTATACTTTCAACAGCTTCAACAGTTTCGTTGTGGTATTTGAGTATCATTTTATTATCATTTGTTCTTTGACTGAAATGCACAATTTTAGTTTTATCTACATTTATTTTTAAGTTATTATATTGGAGCCAGTTGATTACAAGACTGAGTGTAGCATTTATTTCATGTTCATAATGTTGGGATTGATTCCGTTTAACAACCACTGTACAATCATCAGCAAATAGAGTCATTGGATGTTTGACATATTTTGGCAAATCGTTTATGTAGATAAGAAACAACAAAGGTCCCAAAATACTTCCCTGCGGAACCCCGTATTTGACATATCTACAACTTGATGTGAAAGTTCTTTCACTTTGTGTTTTGTGGCATAAACTACGTATTTGTACTTGCTGTTGCCTATCACTCAGGTAAGAGGATATAAGTTGCAGCGGAATACCTCTAACACCATATAAGTAGAGCTTATCCAGCATCACCTTATGACTCACAAAATCGAACGCTTTTGACATGTCCATATATATGGCGCAAACTGGCGTCGACCTATCCATACTCTCCATTACATGTTTAAGTAAATTGAAAACTGCAATTGTTGTCGATTTTCCCTTTCTGAAGCCATTTTGTTCGTCACTAAATAAATTGTTCGTTTCAAAGTAAGAGTAGAGTTTAGTGTAAATAATTTTTTCGTAGATTTTAGATATTGTAGGGCTCAACGCTATAGGTCTATAATTTTTCATGTCCAATTTGCTTCCCTTTTTGTGTAACGGTTTAATTAATACATGTTTTAATTTGGAGGGATAAACACCATTACATAACGATAAGTTAATTAAATGTGATAACGGCTTAGATAGGCTTTCAATATTTTCTTTAATAATTTTAATGGATATTCCATCGAGACCTACGCTGTTAGTATTTTTTAAACTTTTAGTAATTTTAATTATGTCATAAGGTGTTACTGGAGAAAAAAATATAGATTTATGAAAAGGTTTAGGTAAAGGTATTTTCTTACTATTGTCATTTTGTTTAGTTGAGATAGATTCAATTTGATCCACGAAAAAGTTATTGAAGCAATTAGCAATGTTAAAAGGTTTTATTATTGTATTATTATTGTGCCTAATTTTAGTCAGTTGTACATTTGGAAAATTACACTTTGTACTATTGATAATTTGCCAGGTCGCCTTCGTCTTATTACTAGAATTATTAATAAAATAAGTATTTTGAGCTCGTTTTGTAAGTTGGATGATTTTTTTGAAACGTCTACTGTATTTTTTTAATGTAATTTTGTTATTTAATGTTGGGAAATGTCTGTATGTCCACAGTAGAGATCGCTTTTTTGAGCTACATATTTTAATACCCTTAGACACCCATTTTTGTTGTTTTCTAGATTTTACTGTTTTAGTTAAATTTGGGAAGCATAGATCATGGAAAAGTAAAACATTGTCAATAAAAATGTCAAAAGCCTCATTTGCGTCATTGTTGTTATAAATGTCATTAAAACTTAAGCTCTTAATTATGTCATAGAATTTTTGTTTGTTTTCAACGCAGTAGTCCCTTCTCTGTACCTTCCATGACTTCAAAAGACAGCGTCTACCAATTGTACAAGAAAATAGTTGTGCGGTGTGATCTGATAAAGCAAATTCCATAACTTGACATTTGTTTTTTACTACATTTGTTGCAATATTATCAATACATGTTTGACTAGACAACCTCGTTGGCGCGTTGATAACTAAATGAAGATTATAATTAGCTAAAACATGTTCAAAGTGAATAGCAGATGTTGTTCTTTTAAGTCTGTTGATATTAAAATCGCCACAGATGATAATATTTTTCTTTACATATAATTTATTTAATAATACATGTAATTGTTCAAAGAAAATATCTATGTCTGAATTTGGTACTCTGTAAATGCATACAATATAAAACTTATTTATAGTTAGTTCTACTCCGCAGCATTCAAAGCAGTTTGGTATAGACAAATTTTTAATCCATTCTAGTTCTTCATATTCAATGCCTGATTTCAATAAAATGCAAGAACCACCCCTCCGTTTAAGTTTTCTTGAATAACAAGATGCTAATTTATAATTAGGTATAGAGAGTCTTTTGTGATCTATTACTAACATATTGTGTTCTGTTATACATACAATGTCTACGTCAGTCTTATTATCATATAATTTATCCAAACATACAATGAATTCGTCCAATTTATTAATTAAGCCGGAAATATTTTGGTGCAAAACAGTTATGCCATTAGTTGCGAAAAAGCTCTACGTCAGAATTTTCAGCGCCTGACGGGTTTTCATATAAAAGTTGTTCAGAGTAGGTTTTCAATTCCAACAGTAATTTAGCCAGAAATTGTACAGCGCATGATAGGCCTCGTCTGTTTATTCTTCCTGTAGATTGTGAAAACATATCAAAATCATATGATAGATGTTTGTTGGTGTCAAAAATAGTGATGTGAGTACTATCTGAGAATTTCATGTATAATAAATTATTAAATATCTCTATTCTGCTGTTATATAATGACGAGTAATAATTTAATCTAAACGTCGGCAAGCATAGTATAAAATTTATATGCTTTAGAGCGTTTAATTTATTGTAAATATTCGATATTAAGATGTGATAATTCTGCGTGTATTTATAGTCTGATTCGCCTATAAATATTATACATATGTCGTCGTTAGACATTGTTTTGGTGGTGTTTTCTATGCCTGTTAATAGTTGCTCAATTCCTACATGTGGTTTTCTGAATATGCAGAAATCGAATTCTTTGAACTGGTCTTCGATATGGCTCAATAAGTCGTCTTTGACTGTGTGGCAACTTAAAATACACATTTTCTTTTTGGTCCTATTTGTCTTTATGGTCTTTACCGTCTCAGTTTCAGATATATTTTGGTTTTGATCATTAATATCAGGTGTTATAATTTTTTTATTTTTGAGTCTAAAAGGAGAATGCTTCATTGGAGTACTGCCTCCTGTAACCTTTTTAAACACTTGAATTTTTTGTTCATATTTTTCTAAGTTTGCTTTTAATGATTGATTTTCTAGATTTAGGTTAATTATTTCATTGTGTGCGGATTCTAGTTGTAAGGTAAGTTCCTGAATTTTTGCCATCAACGATGTAAGCTGTTCGCTGTCGTCAGATATATTGGGTAGACTTACAGCTGATGTATCAGTAATATCCATCGTCGAATGAAGTATGCTATTTTCATGTGATGGAAGTGATTTGTTTTTTTTCTTCTTATTACGGAAAGTTATGTTCTCCAAAAAATTCATTTTAATTATATAAATATTGTTCTGAAATTTATTTTATATTTTTTGCATACGCCATCTACTATTGAATAGCGGCTTAATGCGAAATCAATAATATGATTTGGTTCACCCACAAATATATAGATGGCGCTGCCAAATAACGACTTTGAAGATTTACTACTCCACCATAGATGGCGCTAGTCCGAATTAACCGTTAGTAAGTGTAGTTGAATTTTTCAGTGACGCTATTAAGTACTATGTTATCTGTTCACAAATAACTCACTGAGAATGCAAAATACAAACATAACCGTAATGTATGATCGTTCACTACACCTCGACGGGCAATTGGGCACTCGTTACTGTTCACTAAGTGTTTATTAAACAAAATTTTGGTTTGACAGGTCACATATTACTTATTGTAAGATTGTACGTAAATTCGGGCACTTTTTCACAGGATAACATTTACACAGTATCACTTTAGTCTTATCAACAATAATATATAGGAATCACTGCTTATTTTACACAATTTGTTATTTTCGAAGAAAATAAACACTCTGACAGTACTGTCTATCCTTATCATATTATATTATCTGTAATTATTATACTCAGTAAAGTAAGTTGTTACCGTGTATGTTTTAATCTCAAGGAAGCTGATATAGCAATTGCGGCTTTGGCACTTACTAAGGAACGTGAAACTGCGGTGGATTTCACGGAGCCCTTCATATCCATTGATTTCCCGTCTGGTGACTCAAAGTTGAAAGTTGGTGACTCATTCAGCTTTCTTCGGCCACTTTCTAAAGAAATATGGGTAAGTTCGTAGAAAGTTATTCATGTACTTTATTTTTCTTTACACATACAGTTTTTCTCTACTGATTTTGAGCGTCAATTTTGTTCTACTGCTGGGCAAAGGCACACTCAATTTAACATAAACAATAAACATGTATTTTTAAAATTTTATTTTTGTTTTTAGTTATGTGTTGTCTTCAGTTTCTTCGCTGTCAGTATTGTATTATTTCTTGTGTCAAGATTTTCTCCACGTGAATGGCGCTCGATGTCTATAACTGACACCAACTTGGATCATTCCTTTAGCAGTACGAACGAGGTAACATAAAATTTATGATGTGGTAAAAATTTTATTGTATGTCATCTTAACGACCTTATATTGAATATTGTTAACCTAACCTACCTACTTTAATGCATCGTTTTAGAAATGGTTAAGTAAAACAAAATTTATTTACAGATATTACTACATAATGAGTTTAGCATTTGGAATTCATTTTGGTTTTCATTGGGTTCATTTATGCAACAAGGCAGTGATGTTATACCGAGGTAAGTGCTTTTAGAACCACCTTTGTATTACCAACATCTTCCTTAACATATTAATTTTAAATATACATAAAGAAACACATTTTGTATGCAAATTGTCCTATTACAGGGTCTGGTCTCCAATCATCATGAGCATTATATAAAGCTCGATTACCACTGACTCACTGACTGACTGACTGACATCAATTCTGGAGCACTTGCCGGAGAGTTAGAGAGATGATTCTTTATGACGCGTATAGAGGGGGCCCCCGTGACCTCGAGGAAACCTCGACATGTTCCGAAAGTCCGTTTCGACTGGTTCCGGAACGCGTTATGTCCGGAACAGTACGAGATAGGGTCGAAGTTCCGGAACATAAGTTCTACAACTTGTTCTACAACGTGCCCTCTAATTTCGAAAACAACACATTTTTTTTTTCGAAAGTACCCACAAAACTCTTCCAGCGCTCACGAAGCACGCCACAAAAAACTACTTTTATCTATAAATTTACATAATTCGCATTATTTATATTGCATAACAATTTAATTTGCAGGTCTTTATCTGGAAGAATTGTGGGATCCGTTTGGTGGTTCTTTGCGCTAATTTTAGTTTGTTCTTATACGGCTAACCTTGCGGCATTTTTAATTGTTGAGCGAATACCTGACAGAATATCATCATACGCCAACGTTCCTGGTACTCCTGTATCACTTACAGATGTAAGACACTTAATATTTAATAGCAGGTATGCGTGACTAGGCAATTGGATTCTACTTAATGCTGCGCAGAATCTAGCACTTGCGATGTATTTTTTTTTCAGTATTTTCCAAAATATGAGTATTGTCTTTATTTTTATCTTTACAACATAAAGAATAAACTCAAAATAATATAATCATTAAATTTTCAGACTCTACATATTTTATCTGAAAATCAACTCACAGACGATTCGATACCGAGCACTAAATTAGCGAAGCCATTCATCAGCGTTGAAAAATCTGCACATGCATCTTGTAATAATGTGCAACAGCTTTGCAAATTTAAACACGTTGATTTTGCAATTGCTACTACAAAAGGATCTCCTCTGAGGTGAGTAATTTTACATTATATTATTATTTACACAACAAGTACTACCACTGCATATATAGCTGCAATACCACTGACTGACTGACTGACTGACGTTAATTATTGAACACTTGCCGGGGGGTGTGGGGGTGAAATTTTGTGGGGTAAAATGTGACCTCAGAAAAAAACGACTTTGAGGAGAAGAACAAAGAGTTGAAGAAAATGTCCTCTAATTTCGAAATCTACATTTTTTACAAAATTGCTCAAAAAATAATTTTCCTCGATCGTATCGGCATCATTTTCCCGCTCATACGCGATTCTGAAACGGAGGATGGCACTAGACCCGATTCTCTCACTGTCACTCGTCGGAGCTCGCAATGAAAATAAAACGATATTGTCCATATTTACGATATTTATAGTTATACGAGTATATAGCTGAGACGGCTGTCGCGTGACGTAACCATAGTATCTATTTATTTATTTTTGAAATAAACGGCTATATCTCAAAAAGTAGATGAGTCAGCGCGATCGTGTAGGATGCGATTTTGTCCTGTATAACGAGCATTATTAATTTATTTATTTATATTTTTTAATAAACCGCTATATCTCGAAAAGTAGTCGAGTTAGCGCGATCGTGTAAAGAGTGATTTTGGTCAGTATGACGAGCACCATATTTATTTATAATATATATATTTTTTTAATTGTTATATCTCGCAAAGTAGGCGTGTTAGTTCAATTGTATGAAGAGCGCTTTTTGGTCGCGGCTGTTCTTTTTCGAAAAGTACCCAAAAAAAAAGTCCAAGAAGTCAAACACCGCGTGCCGCTTCGCCCGCAGGAGCACCCAAATACTAGTTATTATGTATAAATATTAATATCTAATAGCTGAATTTTCCAAAAGTTCCCTAATTTTAGATTGCGGGATTTAGTTATTCAATAATAACTCTAAAACCAAAAGCAAAGTTAAAATTAATGTTATACTTATAATGTGTAAATAAAGGGTAGGTATAGTCTTTTGATCAATCATGTGAAATGTTGGAAGCAAAGTGTTATACGTTCACCTCGTTACTCGAACGAATATTTTGCTTATTTAAGGTATATTTTACCATTTATTGTAAACACGAGTTCACTGTATGCATCTGTCTCTATTGTAAACTTACGAGCATAATTATTATTTTCAATTAATTGAAAACTCCAAAAAGTCTAAAACTTTTGTCGAATAAACGAGTTAGCCATACTAGTAAAATTTAAAGTAATAACAAATAATTTACAACAAGCAAAAAAAAGAACAAAATTTAAAACGCATTTATATAGTTTTAATATATGCATTTAGGACTTTTAAGCTTTTTGTTCAAATTTGACACAGCCAAGCAACGTAGTGGGACTGGGATTTAACAGTGCTCGAATATACTGACTGTATTTATGTTTGAACTAAAAACAAACGTTAGCCACACACATATTTATTATATACTATGTATGTCCATGCGATGTTGTGTAGCTAGAGCGAAACCACTCAACCGAGAACAAAAACAATGCGACATAGTAATTTCGTTATAAAATATAAACCCATTTTATTCTCATAATATTACTTGACATTTACTTTATTTTCTCATTTGAAATATTAAACCTAGTAAAGTTTATCTCGTTTATGTCTTTCGGTAAGATAGCGAATAATAAATCTCAGAAAGAAAAAAATACGAGAGAACTCTCGGTCAGTAAACGTCCATTTTTGAGCCCGTTGCCAGAGATCGTAAAACTAAAAATGCGATGCCTTTTCCGAAAACCTATATTGTGCACTGGCACAAACATTGACGTAAATTTTCAACGTGCAGAAAGGAACTTGCTCTATCTGGCTCAAATCTCGCACCGGGCGGTAATTCCCGCCTGAATACTGAAAAGTCGTAAATTTACATGGGGCTCCGTCAGTGACTAGTGAAGTCTATGTAGATATACGCGTAGGTATGACTGGCCTACAATTTTATAAAAAAATAATAATGTAGATATATTCTTAGAGGAGTTTTAAATATTATAATTTTATAACTTATTTAATGCTAATTTTTAACATATTATATAAATTAATATGTTGAGTGCACGGGTAAACCATGCCAAAAAAAAAACAAACTGATGCGATTCTGCTCAACTAACCGCATTTCACGTACGTAAAGTTCAAATTCGATGTGATTACATTTTATAAGAATGTGCACTTACAAATATTAGCTGCTACAAAGTAATTGAAAGTTTTGTCGTTTCGCATGACAGGATTGAGTCAAACGAAACAATATCACAGTATTGCTACAATATTTATGTTTATTTAATTTAATAGAATATTTTGTTTACGTGAGATATGCGCTGTGTAGCTGAGTAGTCACGGCATTTGTGGACAAAGTAGAGAACATGGGTTCGATTTCCATCTCAGGCTGTGAGTGCACTGCGTATTTTTATATTATTTTAATAATTACACTGTAATTACAGGGAAGCTATGGATTTGGTCATCAACAAAATAAAGAATAATGGGGAGCTAGCAAAGCTAACAAAGAAATGGTTACTGCGGAATAATAACAATTGTCCAGCAGACGGAGAACAGGTAATTACAAATTTATTCTTATATTAAAAAGAGCAATGAAAGCTTTCAAATTTAGTCGGACTGTGTGACGCAGAAGTTAGCACGGCAGCGTAGCGGTCCCGTGTTCTAATCCCGAAATATGTTTGTATAGTCCATATTACAACTAAAATCATTACAAAGTATTAAATTTTTTATTTCTCTTATTTACGTGAGATATTTAATTTTAGGAGGGCACTGGTTCAGAGATCACACTTGGTCAAGTAGCTGGGATCTTTTACGTTCTTCTCGGCGGTCTTGTTATTGCTCTTGGTGTCGCGTTATTGGAATTTTGCCAACATGGTAAAGTTGAAGCGGCTAGAGCTAATGTTCCTCTTCATACTGCACTCAAAGCTAAGGCCCGAATGGCATCGAAAGAACGAAAACAACAATCATCGTCCCGAAATTCATCTCGTGATCGCGAACGTTTGGGATGGAATGGTTCTGCTTTTGGAGGGGTATGTATAAAAAATAATAATACAATAAATAAAAATTATTATAATTAATTAATTAAATAACCTAATTTATTTATTTTTAAATTTAGTCTTACCTACTAGGGAGAGACGTGGTGGGCCATCTTCCTCATCGGAAAATGTATTAAATATGATGGTCAGTTATGTCGATTAAAATTCATATTTACAGAACCCAATTTTAATCTTTTGAATCCATTGTGAACGTATCCCCACAATGCTAATTACTCTCAGTAATAGGTATACTTATTCGCATTTCTTCCAAGTTATGTGTATCTTAAATGTTTGGCTGTATATTTGTGTATATTCCATTATCCGAATGCATAATTCATATTTCACCCTGTTCTGATTCATTATTATTATATATTTTTTACAGGTACATGTACATCTTTTTTTTTAACTCTTAAGGGCAAGCCTATTCCCAAAACTGCATAAAACAATTATATGTCGGCTACTTCAACTAGAATGCCAGCCTAATTAATATTATTTATTTTTAATCTTTTCCAGTGTTACACAGGCAACAACCAAATCTCTCAAGACGACGCTCTGCACGCAAACTTCACACATGTGTGATCCCAGAAGGACGCTGACTCCACTGCGAGTCGTGCGTCCACAACTACTAATAACAAATAAAAGAAATCTCAATTTTGCTGACAACCAAAGATGAAAATTTATTTTGTTAATAGTTTTATCACTGCTTTATTATCTTTTATTGACGTACACTATCAGGAGTATTTGTTCTACGAAATGTAATATTGTAACTCGTAGCACGCTATTCACACAGGTTTAGCAATGTTAAATGTTTGGATGTCGATGTATTTAGTGATTGAACTTTGATTGTTTTAAAAAGTATAAAATGTCATTACTAATACTCTCTCCAGCAGTTAAGGAGAAATATTTTCGAAACAAATGATGGCTGCTGGTATTATTACGACATAAACATACAAAATAAACCAACTAAAGGGCGTCAAGTAAAAATAATTTAATAATTTGATAAGAACTTTTAGCTAAAATTAATTTTATAGTTGTTGTTGTTGTATTATACAAGGCGAAGGGATACTTTCCCGTGCAGCCTAGTCTTCAGTTTTATTTTTAATATTTTTCGTAAAGCGTTGGAATCTTTACAAAAACCTCACAATAAGGATAATAATTCAAAGTAAGAACCTACTATCTTGTGAATCTCGCCAAATCGTTGTTATTATTTTACATTAACTTCAAGACTTGTTAAATTGTCATTGGTTTTAATATATAAGTACAAGTATATAGCAATAAATAAGTATAGTAAGAAATAAAGCGAAGTTTGTAGATGACAATGAAATAAACGTAATCATTTTAATAATACCATGTTTAACAATGCCTTGTTATAATTTGAAGATGTTTTGATAAATAAATTTTTAAATATAAGAGCAATTAAACTTCAAATTTAAATAGGAAAACTAGAGATGAATCACACAATAGCGTATTAGGTATACGCACATTATATTATTCCAATCTTATTGTGATATGAAGATAGTTTAAATTAAAAATTAATTGAACTATATTTATTAATTATACTTTAAAGTGACCTCATAATTCTACCTCAATATAATATTCTCATGTTTTCCTAGAACCTAGATTGTTAAGAGTATTTTTTAGATGTTTGGTAGTATCGCTAGAAACGTTGTTTTGTGGTAGTTACGATTAGATGTTGTGTAATTTTGTCTTGAATGGTGTCCATGTATTTTCTATTTAAACACCCTCTTTAATACGTATTTAATAGTATTGCACGTAGAAAAAAAAATATTATGAAACTACCCTTTTCGAGTACTTTCTTAATACATTTATGGTCAGGCCACGTATACACGTATAATGCGTGGCATACAGTGTGCGTGAATGTGTCCAATAACTCATAACCGCGCATTATGACCTGGCCTTCACATACACAGATTTGCCTTTTAACGTATAACTATTATAATAATCCAAATATTTCATCTCTCTAATATATAAATTAATTAAACTATAGTTTATTCAATTCTATTATTTAACAGGCTGCCTCAAAAAGTGGACCTTCAATATATGGTCAATAGTAAATTCAATATATGGGGCAATCTGTAAAATATGTAGTTTACTTTTCTCTGTGAACTAGTTCAAATATAACACAGGACTTCCTTAAGAATAGATAAATTTTATAATGAAAGTCAAATAAACATATTACTATTTCTTTTTTAAATTTAAAATGAACAATATTTGTTGTAACTAAACTTCTTAAATGCTTCATAATATTTTATGTATGCATAGATCTTCAACCAATACGTAGATGCAACAAGTGGGTTATAAAAATTACATCCTGCACCATTTTACTATTATTACCTTACTCGTATTATTAAGTAAATATGTATGTAATATAAAGTCGGCATTAAAGTATGTTAATGAAGCCTCAAAATCGTACACAAAATAATCTTAAACAGTAGTGAAATTTGTTAGACATTTATTTAAGTTTACCACAGTAAATATTTGACCTTAAGAAAATACAATAATTCAAACAAAAACATAACAATCAATATGTTTTAGGGCCAATGTCCATGTGCATAAAAAAGTGTATCGTTTATACCCTTTATTTATGGTAATTTGTATGTCATCTCACAAAAAAAAAAAACACGTACACTCTCCATGGACAGCATTGAAATCTAAGTAAAAAAATGATTTACTGTGGAAAATTCTAGTAGCTAAACTTTTTATACATTTAAATTTTTTAACATAGATATTAGAAATAATAAATAAAATTCACTTTAGAATACATTTACCATTTTACCTTTTGTAGATTCGATTTCAATAAATAATGTAATAAAAATACATTGTTTTTTATTTTTTATTAATATGACCCACATGCAAGGTATTCCAGTCAATTAAATTGTGTAATGTACTTATATACATTAGTACAGTTTCTATATACTCGTACATTGTATGTATGTAGTGCACAAGTCTTATAAGAATGTTTAAATGTGCCGCCATCTAGGGATAGCACGTGGAACTTACTTCCAAGCGTTACGACCTGTCGTTAAAACCGTAGCAATAATATTGTAGCAATGCTGTAGTAGATACCAATTCACCTGCAGATGGTGCGCCAATATCTCGCTTGTATATTTAAGATTTTAACAGTTAGAGGCAAACCCATTCCAAGCAGAGACTAATTAACTCGGAACGTCGAACAACAGAATAGTATTTTTTAAATAAAACTTCTTTTTCGACGTCGAGGGGAATAAATCGGTACAAAAACACTGTTACGTGATGAAATTAGAAAATCAGGCAGTAAAAAACAATTGCTTTTGTAATTTATAACCAACCTCCTCGATTTGGGTATCCAATGAAAGAATATGATATATTCTACATACAATAAATAACTAACGTGCTGATCCTATGAACTTCTAACTTAATATGACCGAAAAAAATATATGCAAATCATCTAAACTATTTTTTACACACCCTCGATATGGACATCGATTGAAAGAGTAGCAGCGTGACGTTATTCTAAGCTCAACGTGATGGTCAAAAATAGCCATATTTGTGATTTACATATTTTTTCGCGACAAGGGTATCATTAAAGTGAAAAACATCTTAAAGGGACAGCAAAGTAGTATTAGAATATCTTCTTTTTTTTTCACTTCAGTTGAGGATCCCGAGATTTGAACCTTTTATTTTGAACTTTTAATATTAAAACTTTCTAAAAATTAGATCTCACAATTATTTTTTACAAACACGATCCTTTATTTTCACTTATTTTGTACGCAGGATTATTAGTACTATCGCAAACAGCTTGGGTACAAAGCGCAAAGATTCTAAACAAGTGTATCTAAAAATTATTTTTACTATTTAATTTAACGTGACGTATTGAAAACTTGCAGTCAATTTTTTTTTTATTCATGTTTAATTGGGGACTTTTAACCTGTCAGTCCCATCACACCTTAAACATTAATAAAAAGAAAAAAAAAATCTTACTTATAACTATTACTTAAATCTACTTATTTTTAATAATTTTTTCAATAAATTTATCCGACATCCGACCAACATCCCATTTATTTAAATTCAGACTATTCATTAATTGTTCTCTGTCAGTCTGTCCCCTCACAAAACTAGTCAAAATGTGTTCAACGTCTTCTAATTGATCACATATGCTAGCATGATGTCTTTCCCATCAAATAACCAAATTTAACAAGAGGAACGTGTCCTGAGAGAAGTCAGAATGCATGAACAAGAAGCTCTCTGTTTAGCTTTAATATTGCAAACCAGGACGTGTGAAATGACTCATTTTGCATAGCTCTATACCATATGTATAGAAGTTTCATTATATATTTTTTTTCCAAATCTCATAACATATAATTTTGAGAGAGCGAGGGTGTTGTGTCAGGATCGTGGTAAGTTGCGTTCCGTTGTCTCTGCCTATCCATGTGGGAAAAAGACGTGACAATTGTATTGTATATAATTTTGAATTTAGGTAATATCCTGTAGGTAATTTTCTACGACTTTATCAAGACTTTATGCGCTCGTCGTTCATATTTCCTTCCGCCGACATAGTCCGCCTAATTCTACTTAAGCCGCATGAGTTCTTTTAGATTAATTATTGTGTTCTTCAATAATCTTAGCAACACAAGTCTAAAAAATATTATAGTCCTACATTTTTTAAAGATAAATTAATAAAGCATCTAATAATATTATGTTAAAACGTGTATAACAAATTATATTAATATGCTCTTATTAATTAAGCTCGTGTTACCAATTACTCGCTCATTTGTTAATAACCTATTAACATCGATCTTATTACGGGGATTATAATAATATCATGATCAAGGTTGCATATAGGGGATGAATGTCAATGTTAAATGTTCATTAGGGCATTAATAAACATATTCAGAGTGTAATTAATTCGCATCAACGTGAACACTATACCATGAAGTACAAGGTTAATTGTGTTTATCAATATTGTTGACACATTATTTATTAGATTTTTATATTATATTAACTTTATAAACAATATTTTAACTCCAAACTTTGAAATAGGTTACGCAATTCTAGCTTAACATCAAACTGTGCGGTAATATGACGTGCTAAAATAATAATTTAAAAAAAGTGTATAAAAATTTGTTACGATAAAACTATGCCTGCCAAAAAAACTGGCAGACAATCTAAATAAATGAGAGATCGATTAAAAACTTGTATGTTATATTATATGTATTTTAGTTTATCTTATTATACTGAGTTACTTGATGTTAGGCAAAAGCGTTCAGGCGCAGTGAGTTATTTCACAGCTTTTAGTGACAGACATTTTAAACCAGAACGGCCTCCATCATCTACCATCATGAATCTGTCATCAGCGACCAAAGTACATCAAAGTTACATCAAAGCGGGTCCTTCGATCACGGGCAACCGCTAGTCTATAACCGCTCTAAAATTTTCATACCTCATTCGCACATAACGATCCACCTGGAAACTATACAATTTCGAAAATGGGTAATTCCTTAGATTTCAATGGCAATAGAAAATATCAGATACATTTTCTAAATTTAACCTAAACTGATCGCAATCTTATAATAATGAACGTGATGGTGATTACGAGTACATTTTTAATGTGAATGAAATTGCTTTTTAATATTCGACAGATATCATCGTTAAGAATTTCCTTCTACTCCATTTTCATATTGTTGGAACGACCGAACTTGAGCTGCCAAGGTTTTTCTGGAACAATTTACATACATAATAAAACATCAACTACTGCGAATCCCAAAACTTAATATTTAAACTCCATCCCTATGCAATTTGTACAGTTTGTACAACAAGCGTCATTTTTTTACATTACAAATATCATATATGCCACGTGATTATATCGACTGATCTTAAGAAATGTTTCATCTCTGGAGGTAAAATTAATTTCTAACTAATAATTTATTAAAATAATGTTTCTATGGTAGTAGTACACTACTATCGTCGTCAGTATGTGATAGTAAAATTAAATTAAAAATGATAGGGCCGAACTTTAAGCGATAAATTGCAAATATTGTTGTATAAGTACTAAGATTAATTTAATTAAATATTAATTAAACCCTAATAATTAGGTGGTTAAAATGTATTATATATAGTTCTTGTAGCTTCTTATAGTTGAAATGAAAGCTACAGATATTATAACTATGTGAACATTGCAAATTACATTAAGTATTATCTGCAGTAAATCTTTATGATAGACTAAAGTTGAAGAGATTTTAAAATATAACCCATAAACCTTGCAACCACACATAAAACTTAAGTTACGGGAGATGGTTTATGTCGGTAGATCATCAGGAAATTGAAAAAAAAGGTACCTTACACTATCACTTCAGTTATCCATAAAATTTGTAATTTTATATCCCAAGGAATCTGTTATAAAAACGAGAATAACAATTCTATTATTAAAACATATTTTTTAGATAATAATGAGTGCTCTTTCGTGGGTTGCTCAGGTCAAGGGGCACTCGCGTTCCAGGGAAAACACTTGAAATAAAGTGCCCTTTACCACCCCTGCTGCACTGGAAAATGTCGCTAGTATTTGTAAATATTGATACTTGACATTTTCCAACTATATTTAATAGGATGATTATCACGAATAAAGGTCAACCTTATTTTATAACATGACTTTTCTATTATAGTAGATAATGTCAATAGTTTAAAAAGATCGGGACTTAAGCAATTCTTAAAGCCAATATTAGAAAAATAAATGGATTTATCCGAATAAGAGCGGCTGTGGTCTAACGGTAAGAGGCGTGAACTCACGATCGATGAGACCTGTGTTCGAATCTCGCTAATTCTGACCGGTACCAATGTAAAATAGTTATATGTATTATATATATGTATGTATGTCACTCAGTGCCTATAGACACTATAAAAGAGTGGAAGGCAGACTGATAATGGCAATTAACCCAGTCTGCCTTCCTGGGGTAGTAACACCAGTTTCGAATGTAACGCCCGTGAAGTAACCTTGTCGCGTTTCGAGAGCAGTTTGAAAGTAGCCAGGTATAGCGAGAGGAGTGTGCACTGTCAAACTAGATGGTGCAATTAGGAAATTTATATGAAAAAGAAATCCTAATTATTTATAACTAATTTAATAAAATAACACATTGATTTCTAAGATAACCAATTAAAAAAGAAATGATATTGACTTATTATATCACTTATCACTTTAGTAGGTAATCTGAATTCATAAATTGTAAGTTGAGCTCATGAATTAATTATTTTGTTAATTTCTTACTTTCATACATTTCGAAGCCAACAACTATGCCATTGCAGCATTGTGATAAACGTTATTTATTATTTATATACTAAATAAAAAATATTTTTAAATATTAATAGGAAATAAATTTGGTTGAACATAGTTTTGCGGTAAACTTTGTTCTACCCTCAATGCGGAGTTTGTTCAGAAACCCCAACTGCGCATATACCGGATTAATGGCTTGCAGAAGCATATCCAACAGGTAATACTTTGCAGTCAATATTTATTTTCCATTTACGAGTATTTACTTTATGAATTTGTTAGGTGTTACTTTTTATTTACATGTCGACTTTACTGCTAATATTCGTATAGTGAATTAAAAGTACATCGTTTTAATATGAATAATATTAAATGAATGTAAAGATATTGGATGGTGGTGATCCAGCCATCCCTATGTTCTAATGTAATCAGCGTGCATATAAAATAAATCATATCTCTTATTTTTTTTGGAAATATTATTTTCCTCATAAAATTGAAAAAAATATGTAATTATCGGTTTCATCCAAGCCATGTAGGTAACTTAGAATTTATCGCGAGCACACGTGACCGGTTAATCAGAGTATATTTATTACCAAAAGGAGAAAAAAGTGGCGTATTATAGTTGATTTGTGGCTACGAATAAGTTTTGTTTGTAGCTCGACATATGACTATACTCCGCCTGATGTAAAGCTAGAGTGCGGTCCATGAACAAAAACCACCGCTACTACAGAGAAATCTCTACAGGCAGCAGTCGTCTCTGCTATGCCAGCCTGAGGAGACGAGTATGCACCATCTAGATTGACAGTACACACTCTTCTCACTAGAAAGTAGCCAGGTATAACGAAAGGAGTGTGCACTGTCAATCTAGGATGGTACATGCTCGTCTCCTCAAGCCGGCATAGTGGAGATGACCGCTACCCATAGAGGTTTCTCTGTAGTAGCAGTTTTTCCATTCATGGACCGCACTCTAGCTTTACATCAGGCGGAGTGTTGTCCATTTAAAATTGTCCACACAAAAAAAAACCATTTAATTTAATAATTTACTACTGCATGTATAATAATATCTGTTACAGATCAATTATTTATTGGATCACTGTATAAATACTGCATGATACTGCATTGTACCTATAATTATGGGCTCGTTAGAATAATATAGCACGGCCTCATTATCTAATTTTGTCATTGAAATGTCAAATTAATTATTAAAGCGCTGCCTTGAATGAAACACCACTTATTTTAATGTTAGTTGCATGTCATTTCTTTAATAAAACAAAAATAATCAAAATATAAAATGAAAATTCGCTCACAAAATTAGGCTTATATAGGCTTGTCGCGTTTCGGGAATAGTTTGAAAGTAGCCAGGTATAAGAGAGGAGTGTGCACTGTCAATCTAGATGGTACATGCTCGTCTCCTCAAGTCGGCATAGTGGAGGCGACTGCAGCCCGTAGAGATTTCTCTGTGGTAGCAGTTGTTTCCATTCATGGACCGCACTCTAGCTTTACATCAGGCCGAGTGTTGTCACATGTCGAGCTACAATTAAAAATAATAATAATAATAATTAAAATTATAATAATTTAATATTTTCGAGTGTTCGAATTAGGATAAATGTCACTGTTTAGTATGATATTTTTATGTAATCAAATAAAACTACCGATGCTATTCAACCTGTAAAATGAGCGTGTATGAAACAAATGCTCTCTATATATGCCTGTAAAAATAGGCAGAATGCCTCTCTCTATTTTATTTTATTTTCTTACCTATTTTTGTAACTCATACACTCACGTTTATTCCCAAATGGAACATCTAAAAGTACTTTACTAACATTGGAAAAACTCCGTAGTATTCTTATTTCAAAAACACCTTTTTCCTTTTTGTATTGAAAGGTGCAGTGATATGCAAAAATCATTTTATATTGATACTTCATCCATTAATACATACATCAGCCATATTTTTGCACATCACTATTATTTTTAAGGGTAGTCCATATTTACACGTTTCATGCGTGATTCGCACGTACAATTTTTATGATGAAACTCTACTTTCATGCACTTCAGACACATAATGAAATGGTTTCCTTTCTTTTCGTTGGCAATACTAATCTCCACACTTTCTACACTCCAGACTGCACACTGAACGTAACCTAGAACGTAAGCTAAGGTTTATAGTTTTTGTATTATTGGTACAGCAATTAATTAGATTATTATTTATATCCCATTTCTGATGACGGAACGGGATAGCGGTCCAAGGTTTCTATCCTCCATTTGTGGGTGATAACTAAGCAAATATGCTGAAACACGACAGTTCCTCCGGACTAACAAGTCACAACGTGTCCTCCGCGTGACGTGTTTTCAAAGCGTAACGACACTTTTGTTTCATATTCAGTTAGTGCTTGTACTCATGATTCATTTTGTTCCAAGTTAGTTTCTGTAATAGTTCAAATGAGAGTCCGTATTCATGACTGTATAATGTATAATATAATAGTATTATATAGTAGTATTTCTATAGTATAATGTATAATATTTGAAACGTACTGTGGGTTACAAAGTATCACATATCCGATTTATAATACTCAATGCTTTTGGCGGCATGAAATGGACAAAAACATGTAAACTTTTCAATAATAAATGGATACGTATATACGTTTTAATATCTTGTTGATTTCTCTCCCGATATAATTTATATTATCAAATTTTACTGTCAGTTTCACCTCTACTTCATGCATTGTACGAGATATATGTGGCATGACTATTAATCGCGATAAAATAAAGCCCACGTTTTCAATTTCATTCGATTAATTTTAATGAAAGTCTTTCATATAAGACCTTTTTTAAATGAGAGATTAACGTTCACAATAAAATAATAGTATGTAATTATGTAGGTAATAAATAAAAATTATAGCATATAAATATAACTACGCAAGTACAAAAGTGGTACGTGGAGGGACATGAACCGGGGTAGGGACACGAACGTGGGCTAATTATAATAGTAAAATCTAAAGGGTGGTAGGCAGACTGATGATGCTTATTTGTCCAGTATGCCGTCCTGGGGTAGTATCACCACTTTCGATACAATCTAGATGGTACATGCTCGTCTCCTCAAGCCGGCATAATGGAGGCGACTGCTGCCCTCACAGGTTTCTCTGTCGTAGCAGTTGTTTCCATTTATGGACCGCACTCTAGCTTTACATCAGGTGGAGTGTTGTTGTCACATGTCGAGGTACAATTAAAAAAAAAAAGAATTATTGTGGTCTCAGACTCAGAAACAGTTCTCTGAAAAGGCCTGCAGCCACAATAATGTCATCAGTATTGTAAAATGATTTCTAAAACAATGAAATGTCCTTCTCGTCGCTTAAGGGTAATAAGCTTCTTAGCCTCCCGTCAAACAAGGGCATTATGTTGGACGTTTCATAAGAAGTAAAGCCATCCTTCTCATAGAAAATTGTTTTATATAAATAGAATAATAATATTTTTATTATATTTATGGAAATAAAACTTATTTTCAATTCATAAAACATCGATTATTCAGTATTTCATTTTTATTTCTGATCTAAAAATTCTGAAAAATAAAATATATCCTGTAGTAATTTTAACTTTTGTCAGAATAGCTCCATGTTACTTGTCGCTGTGGTCACGTTATTGGGAATCGTGCCAGAAAAATTTGTTATTATATTTTATTACACCGCAATGCACATTAACCTGTACAACTTTTATTTACTTTACTAAAAAGTTAGTGGTAATAATAACCAAATTTTCACTCAAAACCTTTCAACAGTTTAAATTATGCGTGTGAGTTTCTCTTTATTTAAATTCACAGACGAAATAACATAATTTTAATCAATTAAATAATTCTACGTCATGCGGTAGGTTGTTATTTTGATATGTTACACAAGAACAGGGTTAAACGACCCATCTTTTCCTATATTTTCTAGAACGAGCTAGCTACCGCAATGGCAATAAATTTTATTTCACAAAGGAATCGTGCCAAATGCTGCGCTATCATCCGAACAGGTGACTTTGTAGCTAATATTCATGCATCCATTTCTATGTAGATAAGCAAGCTATAATAAAACTAAAGCTTATCATATTAATAAAATAACTAATTAGTAATTTGATTTATTAGTCAGGATATATAAATTACTAGGTTTAATAAAATTACTATGTTAATAAGTGGTGTGATGACATCGCGTGTTTGTCGTGTTATAAAATTACACTTTAATCATACACATACACTGAATTTTAAATGTTTGTATTATACTCTATCAATATAACTGTAATTTAAATAATAATACGGTTGCAAATCTATTTACTAGTAGTTATTAACTGTGTTGTGTGTACCTGCTTATTTATTGATATTTAATATATGAGATTACTATATGCACAAATAACATCAGGCGAAAAGTTCTTATATGTCTAGCTACTATATACAAATATGGTTGTATGGAATTTGTTTCCTTTGTCTTCTCGCAAAAAATAAGAATAAAAAATCAATAAAAGTCCGTATTCATTTAAAATATACATTTCACAATAGTAACTATTACATAATTTTGTAAATTATATTGTTATGTCTAGAGAGAAATCTTGCCTCTTTATACATTTTCCAACAAGATATTATTTTCACAATAAACACATGTGACTAGAGGTTGTTACAGTTATCTCCATTTCATTCACATTGAGGGGCCTGCTGCTACCGGGAGCTTTAGTAACTTTAAGACGTGATTACATTTTTATTAAAAAAAATAATTTTTAATAAGAATAAATGCTTGATTTTCATATTTCATACACACTAATAAAATGCGAACTTCTTTCTTATTATCTTTTTTTACTTTAACATAATTTCTGTTAGCCTTATTGTAAATAACCACAGACCTCAAAATAACCGCAATTCTCACGATTTGTTTTCGCTGCAGAACACCAAATTTATTTTTCTATGATTTTCCAAGAAAGATTATTTATTTATTTAGCACTAGCTGTTGCACGTAATTTCGCATACGTAAATAATGCTTGTTTGGAATCTGTGTACTCTGACATCCAAATGTTTGGGAAATGTCGTTACCCACAAAGACGACCTCTTATAATTATATTAGGGTTGGTTTTGGGGGTGTGTCGAGGAGCGGACACATCCTTTCTTAGCGGATCCCGGAACCGCGCTCGTTGCGTGTATATAGGTTCTCGTCGCCGTCGGACTTGTGGTGGCGGAGTCAGGGTTCGTGGGTGGCCAATGCAAGAAAAGAAAAACAGGGGTGAAGGCAACGACTTCATGACTCCATGTTCTTTTCTGGATCTTGTTATATAGCGTCTACTTGTTAGATTTAATCCGAATTAATAAGATTCAACTACAATGGCATCAATAATTCTTAATTTAACAAATAATCTAATAACGTTTTGCAATAATAATAACAACAAATTTAATAAAATTTAATGTATTCCCATCCGAAAATTTCCATTTCAAATTCTTGCAACGTAGGGAACATTATTCATCCTCAACATTCATAAAATCTGGATCTCTGCCTACTTCCGTGGGTGGGTAAATTTAGGATCAACATTCATCTAAAATATGCGGTGTGTTATAAGAAATTCACGTTTTATTATAATAGGTACTGTTAAGTGCAAAAATATGTATCCACATAACAAGTCAAAGTTATAAAGTGTTTATCAGCCACGCGTATAATCCGAAAGCCTGTAAAAGTGCTTTCAGGTACATGTCTATGTAACACTTAAGACAATATAACCTCAACCTCCTGATAGCCATAATGAAACTTTACTATTAGATAGACGAGATGTTCCAAAAGTTTGTGCCAGATTTTCTTCCATACTATATGTTAAGACGGGAAAGTTGTAGGTTCAAATCTATTACTTACTTCAGAAATATGAATCTAAAAAACAAAACTATAATGTTTCCGTTGCCTCTTATCTAATTTCTAGAGGCCAGTTACCTCCGCTATGCCGGTTTGAGGAGGCCAATGTTCGATAAACCATCGACGATGTGCGCTTGCGACAGACTCAACCATCATAACTCAGAATATTGTAATGTTGAATGATTCTTGTTAAATGTTGAAGACACGCGGAACAAGTGAGATGCGGATTCTTGACAAGTATTCAGGTAGTGAGTATATGGTAGTGACACAGGCGCGGCCTGGAGTGCACCATCTCTAGGTATAGTTCGATTGATGTAGAGCACGTGGCGCAACAAGTAGGCGTTTGGAATAAGCAAGTTTAAATGTCGATGAATGAACAACTAGATTGTTCAACTAGTTATTAACTCAGATGAAATCTGGTTTTATTTTACGTCTGAAATTGCTTTGCTCCTAGACATCGGACGAAGGAGTTTAAAGTATAAATAGCAAGTTAAACTTTAGTTATTTCAAAATTAATTACTTTCAGTTAAAAAACAAGAAGACTGTTGAATTTATTCAAACGAATAAAAATATAAATGTTATTGAAATATACTGCCGAATATTTCGGGGCAAAATCCAATAGTTATTTCCCGGCTCGTTAAGCTGCGAAACCACTCTGACCGCAAATAGCAGTACGTTAACGCCCTTGAATATTGTAAAGCGTTTGTACATATTTTAAATGCGTCGGTTATTTCGAATCAGAAACGTTCCACCCTTAAACAATATAATTTATATTTCACGATTCTATTTTATTACTTAGTATTGAAATTAATGTTCAATAAAACCAAATTTTTATATTCAACAAACACCGTCGACTCTAATTTTCTCATATTTATTATAGGTAATAGAGATATCACGAGAAGTGGGTGACGGAAGGAAGGGTGGTTGAGTGGGCTATAACACAAGAGGTCGACAAGATTGGCTCTCGATGCAGGAAGTGTTGACATCTCCATGGCTAGCCACACTCGATAATACTCGACAGCTATCTTGATAATTTTAGTAAGACTATTTAAGAAAATATTTATTTATCAATAGATTTTAATAAAATTTGAAAAATATTATTACAAAAAATATGCACAAAACATTGTCCGATCTAGTTTCTTTATTTATCTCGCAAACAAAATATGATTCTTTTTGTCGAATGAAACGAATTTGTGTAAGTGATTGCTTTCCGGGCTTGTCGAGGCTTTCAGCGGTTTTACTTTGTTGAACAAACATTTATGAAATAAAAGTGAGGAGTTAAAAAACATGACTAATAAACTTCTTAAAGTGTAAATATTGTTTTATGGTTTTGTTTCAAGTTTTTCTTTTTAACATTTGATATTTTTATTGAATATTCAATATTATTGTTATGTTAACGGCATTTCAATTTTCGGTTATTGTATTTGTATTTAGTTCTTTTAGATTCAGTTATATTATGTAGAGAATAGTTGAATAAATAATAAAATATATTGTTATAAGTATTTATTATACAGAAAAAGTGTAGCTGATGAAGTATTCGTTTCTTTTTCTTTCAGTGGTGATGAGACGAGGTCCGTAGTAATTAGGATGCGAGTAGGACCAAGGCGGCTGTGGCGGGTGGATTTCATGAGAGACTCGCCCGGGTCACGCCTCAGAACGATCGATGGAACCCAGCTACGCGGAGCCAAGGCGACAGAGCGCGGGCGCGGAAAGTAAGCACGAGGCAGTACGCCGCGAGACACAAGGCGGCAAACATCGTACTGCCTAAATAGTAGTACCCATGCACCTTACGATCGCGAAATGACCGGCGCCCGCCCCGCGCCCTTGCTACTCGTGCTAACAGCCGCCTTGTTGCCGCATGTCAACCATGTCGCGTAAGTATGCGCCTACATATCGATTACTACTGTTTGTTGATGTACCCCAGTTTCCGTGTCTAGACATTAATTATTGTGTTGATAAGAGGTTTTTCAACTTCAGACACTATTTAAACAGTGCAATGTTAATTGTTGATTGTATTTTGTTTAAATTGATAGTCAAAAATGGAATGATGCAATATTTGTTATTGTTTATGGTTGTAAACAACGCAGAAACACTTAAAGAAAATTATTTCAGGCTCTATATATCTAAGTGAATTCAAATAACAAGAAGATACCTAAGTTAAAGCTACTTCGGCATCATTTTTACATTTGGAATTACAGTTTTTTAAATATATATTTTTTTAAATACATTTGGTTGTTTTCTTACATATTTTTACAATAATTATTTGTAAAATAAGTCTTAGTAAGCATTAATTATCAACATAACGCTCAAAACTATAGTCCATATGGTGCATAGTAAGTGAGAGTAAGGTCAAGGTCAAGCTAGCAAGAAGTCTGCGCATGCGCAATGCGCATCTACTCTCAACGTATAAATCAAATTTATGGATATAAATTAAAAGCCATACTGCGTTTTTATATCAAAATAAATTGATTTAAAACAAAATAATATTAAATTGTGATTTTATTAATGAAAATAAATAAATAAATGCTTGTCTACCTGCATTATTTTAAATTATTTAAAGTAATGTGTAATATAATTATTTTTATGTTGTCGGGATATGACAACACTCCTAACGTTAAGCTAGAGTGCGGTCCATGAATGGAAACAACTGCTACTACCGATAAACTCCTACGAGCAGCAGTCGCATCCGCTATGCCAGCTTGAGGAGACGAAATGTGCACTGTCCAAATTGACATTATACCCGGATACTCCCAAATTGATCCCGTAACGCGACAGGTTCACTTCACGGGTGTTGCATTCGAAATACCATCATCAGTCTGCCTACCGCCCTTTTTGTTTATTAATATTTAATTCACAACAAAGATTCAAAAGTTCAATTACTTCCCCTTTCTATTTTTATTTTTAAACAACCCCGCCCGGTCGGTCGCGTCACAACAAATAAAACAAAATACGTGCGCTCCAATTAATCCGCCTCTCGCACGCCCGCCCGCCCTCTTTTATTAATATTATTCAATGAATGCAAAAATTGAATTTCAAACAATTTACTATAATACTATTTCATTCATTTTTATATGTAACATGCTATTTATCAGAATTATGCATTATAAATATGTACAATACTACATTGTATACATTTATTCGGTCAATTTTATATTATTTTATTTATTTTTTACACTTTCAATAAATATTCCGTGTTCTTTTCCAAGCACCTTCGCTTCTAAGATTCCAGTTATAAAGAGGCATCATCATGCACACCGTTTAAATTGGTTTTGACATTTGGCGGCAGGCGACAGGCGTGACTGGAAAACAAATATCTAAAAGTCCAAAAGTACATTATTTACAGCATTTATGTATTTAACCCTTAATTCACCACTCTGAGTCCTCCGGACTGACCGCTATAAATAAATATACTTACCTATATTTATTTAATCTCAATGTTTTATTTTTAAAAATAAAATATAAGACCCTGATACTCAGGGTAGTTTTCAGGGGGTTTCTAACAACTAAAGACATAGGGTCTAACTAAATTTAATAATTCAACATCAATCAAATGTACTGTACAAATGTCAGTTCATAAATTTATTTTTCATTACGCGGTAACAATGCACCGCTGTAAACCGTAACAGTGGTTTTGCATACAAAAAAGAATTCATGCCATCCAAATTATAGTCACGCGAACTCCTACTTTTCTGACAACATAATAGTACTTGGCGACTACTACTACTTTACTAAATAATATACCATTTCTTTATATTACAGCATGACGTGTTTCAAAATCCATATTGCACCATTTACTTTCCCCATAGACATGCAAACTCACCCCTAAAAAACTGTATACGAATCCTTATAATAAATATACTAATAAAAAATAAAAACTTAAATATTTAAATTATAATTGTCTTTTCCCGGGGAGGTAGTGACCTCTACTTTTAAGTGTAACACCCGCGAAGCTATAAATCGCATTTCGAGTTCAGTTTGAAAGTATCCGGGTACCTATAACGTGAGGACTCTGCCTCGTCAAGGTGCAAAATCGTCTCTTCAAGCCAGCAGACATTTATCAGTAGTAGCAGTTGTTCCACTAATGGACCACTATCTAGCCTTACCAACGTCAGGTTAAGTCAGAATTCTATTAGAAAAAGTTAACTATTAAAATCAATTAATATAGCAAAAATTTAAAAAATAGAACATAAATAAATATTATTTGAATATACTTGCAAAATCTTGAATTGTATGAAAGTCCTAATGGTATCGTGACTAAACAACAAGTTAATAACTTGGGCGGGTTTAACTATTAGTCGCAGAAAGGTGATAAAAATTCAGTCGCCGCCGCGTCGCACCATTATTTCATAGTGCAATAATAGTTAATAAAATCGTAACTTCTATTATTAGAAAACTAAATTCCATCAATAATATATATATATTTGTTTATTTATTATTACATACTTTAAAATTAAATAATTTGATATTTAATTTTTTTAGATAACATTGTTTTATTTCAATCTCGTGTGGGGTGACTTTACAGGTTTCATAGTCGCGATGTAAACCGTAAACCATAAAACTTTAATCTTGTTAAACCAAAATATTGCGCAAAACGTTGTATTCTACAATAAACAGTAACTAATTTAGAACTATATAACAAAGTATATTAGAATTTGTGCTATGAATAATTCTAGCGTGAAGAATTCAAAAAGAAATATTGCAGACAATAAATACTGTAATTGAAATAAAAACCATCATTATTCCCTATCATTAATCCCTAAGAGGTAATAATGTTAGACGTGGGAGTAATAACATGTTATTGAAAAGATAATGTTTATATAATAATAAACTTATTAGGCAGTTTATTGATAGAAAAATACTGTCATTACGTAAAAGCTACAGGTAGAAAATTGATTCGAAATTAGTATGTTTTCCAAGTTGTTAAACTTAAAAATCCGTAATTGGTTTGATTGCTAGGTAATATAGAATAATGATACCTAGAAATCAATCGCTGTTCACGTTAATCACATGAAAAAAACATGTCTATTTTTGTAACTTAATTTGTTATTGAGAACTATTATGTTGTTATCTGCCTACATACCTTTTAATTCAATAATAATGTTATACTACATAATATGTATATGTATATATGTATAAAAATGTTATATTACACGAGAGAGAATAATTAATTAATATATGGCATATGTACTTTTATTCAAATAATATGCAAACTTATAGTCCAAGAATAAGTATGAGTTTTTAAATATTATCTCTAATATGGTCTAAATTTCGTCTTTATTTAAAAGCGGAAACTAATTTATTTTTAAAATACATCTCATGTTACAAAGTCATAAAATTTTGGTTGTATTTTTAAGGGAAAAGGCAAGCATGGTCCGTACCAATTTAACTTTTAAATTTAAGAGACGGCGGTGGCATTGAATATTTAAGAACCGAGGCTCGCTTCTCTCCCGGTATACCTTTCAATTTGTTTTCTATTTTTAGCTCACGGAGGGCAAACTTTGTGAACAACGGAAGCCAATGGAATTTCAAACGCGAAACTCCCTAAAAACGTCACCTCGGTTGCGATTATGTTATATAAGAAACGATACCATCTTTTAAAGATTTAAAAATAAAATCATATGTTTAATATATTATAATGTTTAATATTATTCTATATATATTTAATTTTATTTAATTACTTAAAATAATATTGCATAATCATTTTCTATATTAAAGCCTTATTTAGAATGATACTTTCAGGGTCAGGGTTAACTAAAGCATAAACCGTAAAATATTGAAAAATGCCTATTATATACAGGCCTGTATGCCTATTTTTAATGATCTTATACTATAATTTTAGTTAATATACGCTCAATGCGATATAAATAATAAAATTATACTATAATAATTATAACTTACAAGTATAATAAACTATAGGTATATCTATCTACTCATGATGTGTTGATTTTGTCACCAAGTACCTACTTGTCAACATAGTTGTTGTTTTCACAGGGGTGTCGGCGGGGGTGGTATGTTCGGAGATGTTAATATATCAGCAATACTGGACTCCTTCAGCACGAGTTATGACAAAAGAGTAAGGCCAAACTATGGAGGTTAGTCAATGAAAACAATGAAAAACAAATTATTTGTGTATTTATGTTTATTCGGAATATTGTTCGGTTTACATTTCGTCAAACCAGAGAAACCGCGTAACAGTATTCACAAACTGGGAGTTAATAATTGGCAAAATAATGTGGTTACCGTTTACGTTTGACTTTTGTGTAATAAATTAACGATGTTAATTAAATTTAATAAAAGGCTTCATTATCGCTATTGGGATTTGTTAAAATGTTTTCCGTTGTATTTTGCTTTTGCGTAGTAAAGTTGTATTTTAAAAACAAATTTATATAATCTCAGCAAAAATGCACGCAGGACTAGGAACTGTATCTAGCGCATGGTGAATATAAATGAAAATTAATACGAGAACCAATTGGGATCGGACAAGAAAAGTATTGTTATATGATAAAACATAGTTTTTATGGCAATTTTCTAGTTTAGGTTTCTAGGTCTGTTGGACGCGCCCTTTTTGAACAGCTGCCAGTAAGTAAAATGTAGCAGAAAATATGTTGCAAAGTTATCTATACTCGTTACTACAAACTTGAAACTGAAACTTTTACAATATCATCCACAATGTAATTCCAAAGTGATATAAATATAAAACTACTCCCGAAGCAGTGTGGTTAGAATCTGCACCTACATTAATTTACATTAATCTTTGGAATTTAGGTATCTGATCTGCCATTTCTGCTGTTTGTTTCTTAATTTCAGGTGTTTTACTTCACATTGAACGACGATATTAAACTTAGTATTAGTATTACTGAATACCCTTTTTTATTATTTATCATTTCATTTTCAAGATCGGTATTTAACAATAAATAATACACATACCTGAAAAGCTACGTCTACGCTATACGTTCAAATTCCTCTATTACTATTTACTTTTAAAACATGCTTTCGTTTGTCTATTCACGTTCTATTTGCTTTCTACGTGTAATAAAAATAAAAAGTTCCCAATTGATCGTAAATATAGGGGATTAAACTGAATAATAAAAGGGACATGTTGCAAGTGAATAATTTTGTCAAACTATTAGAGCAATCAAAACCAGATGGAGTCCACTTTTCCACGAGGTAGTATTTTATGTGTTATATCATTTTCAGGACCACCCGTGGAAGTGGGGGTTACCATGTACGTGCTCAGTATCAGCTCTCTATCTGAAGTCAAAATGGTATCTTAATTTCATCGCAATATTAACGCCTAGTTTGCAAAAATTGTCCCTTAGTTCGTCACTAGCATCTCTACCGTTCATCGTAGCACCCGTGTCCACGGTTCGATTGTAGTCATTAAAATGCGGTAGCAATAACGGCGTGCAGTGTTTGCATTCGCATCGCCTCAATTAAAGCGCGCGGGCGAGCGGCCTTGAATCCCTAATTATATAGGGCTCGGATAAAGTTTGCCCGAGTCCACTATTGTTTAGGGCGTATAACATATTCAATATAGAAATCCGATTTGTATATCAGTCTCCCTTTTCTACGATTGTGACATTTTAGTTAACTCGCGCCGTACCGCTCGCTCGCCGGTTTAGGGGCACGTGGCCGACCCTTGGTTTGGTTTTCACGGCGCGAGGTGTGTACGCAACTCACGTATGGGCTTGATTGCAGGTCCGCCGGTGGAGGTGGGCGTCACCATGTACGTTCTCTCTATCAGCTCGGTCTCCGAAGTGCTCATGGTACTCGTATAGTCAATTCACGCTTGTCTCGGTCCTTGCGACGCCTGCGTTGTGATGATCGAGCAGCCCCAGTTACGAGGCTGCGAGCATGTCCGTGTTTGATGGAGCAAATTGACCTTTTCTGCCCTGTTGCTTTCTTATTATGTGGTTTAATACAAAAAGCTCACAACAAAATAATACTCCTAATGAGCATAACGCCATAGTAAGAAAAGCAAAATATATCAAAAAATATGCAATCAAATAATTGGCAGTATTCGTAATTCCAAAGCTGTTTAAAATATCGATGAACATTTGTTGGTGGTTGATATTATAACACTTAGTAACTTAGTAAATACATTAAACATCAAAAGTAACTACTTAAAAATTTCGCAGAATTTGAAATTAATGAGCAAATCTTACAACTACTAAAACTACTTATAAAACAAACATTATTCTTCATATGATATTGCAGCGAGTCATTAAACTTATTATTTTCCCTTTTAAAATCCATTTATTATTTAACTGTGATTATTTAACTACGTACAGTTAATATATTTTTATAAGTATTTATTACTTTGAATCATGGCGATTTTATCTTATTTTTAAATTACCTATCAGCAGATGTTCGTCACCGTATACTGTTTTATTTTTTATATTTGTTATCAACTTTTGTTTTTTTATAAATATTATTTTTATTTAACGGAATAAATGCTATATGGATTTGCGACGACTGTTTATTAATGTCGTACATTATTAAGTAGTTGTTGTGTATGTACGTATTATGTGTATAATTATATTTCGCATTCAATTTGAGTACAAATAACTTAGAATACCGAAATATTAATATTAAATAATTAATTAATTACTATCTACAATAATTAATATGTGTTTTTCTGGTGAATTAGGGTTATATGTTAATTTAATACAAGTAAAGACTGGAGGTATCGGCTATCCCAAAATTAACGCAAAATATGTGCGGTCCTGGTGACAGCTGCAGTTTAGGATTATCCAAAAGGAAGTGCTACCATCGATAAGATTAGCATTTGCATTCCCGATGTGTACCTAAAGAAACTTTGTTCCCGAACTATCTACAAATATCGCAATTTCTTATTAATTACTTACAAACTTTATAAAACTGAGTTATATTTCACAAGTACTTATACAAAATTATGAAAATATTAAACAAAACAGCAGAAGTAATATTAGTGACAATCGACAACCGTTAAAATTGTACTTCGCTTCTACAATCATACATTTGTTTTTTGTACTTCGGACACCATAAAGGGAAGAATATTAACTTCAAATGAATATCGCAGCTCAAGGGAACACAAGAAAGTTGAAAATAAAGATAGCCGCCGCGCCAAGACACCACGAATTATGTTTTACGAAATTATAAACTTTTGACGTTTTTTATATGAAGTCAAAGTTTTTAAATTTCGCGAAACATAATTCGCAACGCACTTATGTAATATTCTGGGCAAAAATAAGAAGAATGAAGAATGAAGAACTTTGCAGTCTCTCTATAAGCGCTACCACGTTTTAATTCTTAACAAACATTTTAATAATAATGTAGAGTTGTCAGTTACAGTTCTAAATTTAAAATTCTAAATTGGTTTCAGTCATTTCCTGATCGCGGTTTATCTGTTTTGGTGATAAGAATTGGCCGCTTAAATAATACGATTGGACTTTCTCCCTTGTGATTTTTGAAATACAAGATTTTTGTCAACAAACCCAAGACTATCCAAGTCTTGAAGCAGCAAATTGAGCACCATTTAAATTCAGCTACATTGATAGGAAATTTCTACAAATGATTCAGATTCATACAATAATGCACACTTGCACATATGTCATGTCATACATACATAACCCTTTACTGTAGACTGTATGAACCAATAAAAAATTATAATTTTTAATAAAAGCCTTTTAATTAAATTTATTACTGCGTATATTTTGGGACAACCGATATAAACCGAGCTTACCGGCCGTGGAACTCACGATCCATGAGACTCGTGTTCGAACCTCGCTAATTCTGACCGGTACCAATGTGACTTTGTTATATGTACTTTGGTGTTGGTCGCCAGTGCCTATGAGAGCGAAGAGTGGTAGGTAGACTGATGATGGTTATTTACCCAGTTTGCCGTCCTGGGGTAGTACCACCACCTTCGAATGTAACACCCGTGAAGTGACCTTGTCGCGTTTCGGGAGCAGTATAAAAGTAGCCAGATATAGCGAGAGGAGTGTGCTTGTCAATCTAGATGGTTCATCCTCAGGCCGGCATAGCGGAGGTGACAACTGCGAAAAGATTTCTCTGTCGTAGCAGTCGTTTCCGTTTGCCCCCTCTAGTTTTACATTAGGCGGACTGTTGTTATATGCCGAGCTTCAATAAAAAATGTTAAGTTAACGAGGCAATCAGCTCTATGATTGGTTACAATTTGCGCTTATTTATGTATATATAACATCACCATCGCCTGCGCAAGTGATGACGATAACTGTTAATATTGTAAAAATTGTCGGTATTCTATAGTTATTACACTTTATCGCGTTGATCTGGGTTAAAGACACCTAAGTGGAAACCAAAACCAGGTTGGGAAGGTCACAGCGAGACGTGACCCATGGCCCTCCAAAAAAACATACAACAAACAGCTACAACTTGCAACCGTGTTCATTAAATGTCCACTTGTGACAAGCAACTGTTACAAATGCGTCGGCTTGTACCGCTTTACTGGTTAAAAATTTGTTTCTATCGAGCCGTGGGTACATACATACCTGCGCAGATATCCAGTCACCATCAACCCAAATGGCTTACCTCTCGTAGAGCACCAACACTGATCATTAGATTGCCTTCGGTTCTGTGCTACGAGCTTCATGTGTCACGTTCATGCACCATTTGTTTAAATTTCGCTTAAGTCACAAATTACAATTTAGAAATTCATACTCTTTATGAACTCTATTTTTATATTAATGGACAATTTGTCTTGAAATAAACAAATCAAATATTTCAAACATTTTGTAAAATACAATTAGCATGAATATTCATCGTATTATATCGCGAGCTATAAATACAATAAAATATATAAATTATTTTCAACAGGATTTCACTTTGGATTTTTACTTCAGACAGTTCTGGACTGATCCTAGATTAGCTTATAAAAAACGACCAGGTGTTGAAACATTATCGGTTGGATCAGAATTTATAAAGAACATATGGGTGCCTGACACATTTTTTGTAAATGAAAAGCAGTCGTATTTTCACATCGCTACTACTAGCAACGAATTCATTAGAATACATCATTCAGGCTCAATTACAAGGAGTATAAGGTATTATATAATTTTCAAAATAAACTTGGATTAAAACAATTATTTTAGCGAAAAAATGCCTGGACAACAACCGTAAAAGAGTCTTACCGATATTTAGGAATGCACATGAATGCTCTTCCAATTTCATGCATTAATTGGTAAATCGATTGATTTTCAAGATTTTCTTATAAACTAATATCGTATGTATTCAAAGATTACTTCTAGTAAACGAATCCAATTCGTTACAATTATTACAGATTGACTATCACCGCATCGTGTCCTATGAACCTTCAATATTTTCCTATGGATCGTCAATTATGTCATATAGAAATAGAGAGTTGTAAGTATCAGATTTAATAATTAAACATTGTACTCGTAAACACGAGGTAGACCTAATTCAATTTCTGTATTACACATAAATACACACGTGTCTGAGACATTATGATTATACAAATAATTATGTTAATAATTACGTTGCTTATATATTTCTTCGTTTTGTAAATTTGTAAATATGTTTCAAGTGAAAATCTTGATAATAAAATGCGAGCACATTGATGATAGAAAAATAATAAATTGATAAAGATTTGTTAAGATAAATGTGTTTTGTCGTGCTCACCTTAAAGCAAATCATTTGATACTTTATCACGATGCAATCCTTCACTAGGCTTCCGGCATTGTGTTGTGACCACTTATTGTATCACAGATGCTATTCAGGGATTTCCTGTGAGCACAAGCGTACATACGTTTATTCGTCTACACGTGCTGTGTGTCCTCGTGTACTCATCCGTTGGAGGGTCGCCTTCTCGCATACAGCACCCGCAGAAGGCTGACTATAGAAGCCTTTGTTCTCACGAGCATAAGAACAGATAATAAGACATCGAGCCGCGATAGCAGATCGGGCCGGGGGAGGCGGGACCGTGGCGTCTGCGGACCACCGCAGGCCGCGAGCAAACGAGCCGACCCACCCACACCACTCACCGGCACGGCCTCACCCCAGTGTGCATGCTCGACGCTCAGTCACCTCATTTATTTTAGCACTTATTTGTAGTCCTTCGTCATTACGATCCCGATTGACTACCATTTTATTTTAGTTTATTTTATTTTTTTGCTTTTGAACCCTACAATGCATCCCTTGTTCTGTGTTATTTTATCAACTTTTGTTTTGTAAGATTTTATTTTTCTATCATCCTTGTCGGCTCGATTCGTGGCGAGTTCGCTCGTGTAACGGATCGAGTCGTCGACGACTCGCCATATGCGCCCGCGCGTCCCATCCTTAGCACAGCGCCGTCGTGGTGTAGAGGACGCGTCCGCAGCGTGAGTGATAGCGTTTTGTGTGTTTGGCATGTCTCCGGAGTCGGGTACACAATGCGCGATATACGATACTACTGGCGCGACGGCCTGACTAGCGTCGGCATGAGCAACGAGGTGCAGCTACCACAGTTCCGCGTGCTGGGCCATCGACAGCGCGCCACTGTTGTTACTTTAACGACAGGTACCGACGACCGCCATCCTAGCACTTACCGTTCCGCCACCGCCCCGTCTCCCTCCGCCCGTGTGCAGCCGCTCGATACCGCGACACTCGCACATACACAAACACGTGAATTACGAGACGAGCCCCAGCCCCTACCCCGACCGAAAGACGACTCGTGTCTCAAAACCCATTGCGATGGGCCTGGGGTTGTTTCATATTTGTGTCCGCTGCACAGTCGGCTACACGATGCGGGACATTCGCTACAAGTGGAACGAAGGGCCCAACTCTGTGGGCGTCTCCAGCGAGGTGTCCCTTCCGCAGTTCAAGGTGCTCGGCCACCGTCAGCGCGCTATGGAGATCAGCCTCACCACAGGTATACGGAAAACAAAGAGATCCATGAATATGAATAATTGGACATACATAAAACACTGAACAAAAACAGTCACAATAATTATCTTTTCACATCCTGCTTATGTATCGTTGCACTAAAATAATCACTTAGTGTGTTGTGTTCTGTTATTACAAATAATATATTATAGAATTAATGTATAAAACTATTCATATTCCACCTGCGATTGGGATATTATTTAGAACATAGACTCATATCTAATAAATAGTAGAACATTCATTCCAATAACCATACATACGAGTATAAAACGGAATGAGATATTGTGAAATAACATATAATTATACTCGTATGCGTATCATAATATTTTTTTTCTTACCGATACACTTTTACTACGCAAATAAAAGTGGATCATTAAGACTAATTATAAGATATTATTACATTGGTACAGACATAATAAGGAAATTTTAATCTTCGTTTTGGAATCCCTATATTGGTTTAATTTATCATTACATTGCAATTCAGTTTCATCTGTACATTACTTAAAATATTTTATCCTGTAGAACTCAAAAAAAAACTGATTTTTGATTTACTAGTAATTAAAACTAATATTTAATATTTGTGCAGGAAACTATTCAAGATTGGCTTGTGAGATACAATTTGTACGTTCAATGGGTTATTACTTGATTCAAATTTACATACCATCTGGTCTGATTGTAATCATATCATGGGTATCGTTCTGGCTAAACCGAAATGCAACTCCTGCGCGTGTGGCTCTTGGAGTTACTACCGTGTTGACGATGACCACTCTCATGTCTTCGACAAATGCTGCCTTACCCAAAATATCTTATGTCAAGTCCATCGATGTATATTTAGGAACATGTTTCGTGATGGTTTTCGCCAGTTTATTAGGTGGGTATTTTTGTTTGATTTTTTAGTCTTTTGCGCAGCTTTGCGATTATTCTACTCATATGTGCTAGCTGATTAGATAAGCGAAGTACTGTTTCTTAAATTCTCTAAGGATTTATAGATGTATAAAATTTCAGAATATGCTACCGTTGGATATATGGCCAAAAGAATACAGATGAGAAAGCAACGGTTTCATGCGATGCAAAAGATTGCTTCAGAGAAGAAAATATCTGTAGAATGTCCTCCAGGCGACTCGCATCTTCCGAAAATGGGTACTCTGAGTCGTTGTCCACCTGGAAGACCTTCGGTAAGGTGTCAAATTTGAGATAAAATAACAATTAAAATGTTTCTATAAGAACTGTACTTATATTATTTCTTCTGAAGGTTCGGTCTCAATCTTTTCAGGAGGTACGATTTAAAGTTCACGATCCGAAGGCTCATTCAAAAGGCGGTACTTTAGAAAATACTATTAATGGTGGAAGAAGCGGCGGAGAAGAGGAAAATCCTGGACCGCCACCACATATACTACATCCAGGAAAGGTAACTTCAGCTCTTACTATTTTAGCAGTAAAATTATTAATTAAGCACGGCGAATTATTAACTGACTATAATAGCATCTCGCGAATAATTGGCATATAATTTTAAGTATTTTTTGAAATGTCCACTGTCATCCATGTCCACAGTTTCTGTCAATATTTTAATATTTATGTTTCCTTTTTATTATAAATTACTTTAATATTGGAAGTTACTGTAAAAAAATAATGTAACATGCCCATTGATAGCACTATTCAATTGGAATTATAAGTACGTTAACATATGAGGTGTAGGCATGTAGGCACTTGGTTGCAAAACTAGCGAATTTGTTTACTTTTCATAAATTCACTTGAATAAAAGTGTGTAAAAATACGAGTAGGGTGTAAAAAGACCGATAGCAATCACTTTAACCATGTGTTATTCTACTAATCAATAACATTATTGCTAGGTTTTTCTATTATTAGCGTAGTTAAGATTGTTATGACAAAATAAAGTCGCAATCAGTTATGACTTGAGTTGCGCGTATTACCAGGTCGACTCCAGCTTTTAACCAATAATATAGCTTGTTTTTGATAATATTTCGATGATTTTTGTGTGTTTTTTTAACAGATAATGGTACCACAATGTTATGTAGTTGATATTAGACCAATTAATGTCAAAGATATGCAATTTTTAAATTTATTGTCTTAAAAATAGAAAAACAAATACTTGGACCGCATCAGTATAATGTATATTACTTCGGGGGATTGCTAGCTGCCTTTTTACAGCCTGTATATTTTCCTTATTGTACACTTTTAAATCTCAAAATTACAATTTTACGCGGATCTCATAAATGGTTAGCGTGCAAATCCGCACTTTCGGTAGTCTTGGGTTCGATCCCCTGGTTTTTACGTAGAATAATCTATTAAAATAAAACGTTAAAAGTGAAATATTTCATGAACTCTCCAATCCCCGTTTCTTAAATTGTTTTAAATTAAAAATAATCATTAAAATTTCAGGACATCAACAAGCTTCTTGGAATGACTCCGTCAGACATCGATAAATACTCTCGCATCGTGTTTCCAGTATGTTTTGTTTGCTTCAACCTCATGTACTGGATTATTTACCTTCACGTATCGGACGTCGTGGCTGATGATCTGGTTCTTCTGGAGGAGGATAAATAGAGGGCGTATTATTTAATCCACTTATTTTTCCACCCTTGCTTCTTCATTAAAAGTAATAATTTGAAACACTTTTGCACTATTCGTGATATACGGTTTATATTAATACACTTCGAAGACTTACTTTCGATTTTTTCACTATACGACTATGATGTAGATATTAAAATCTTAGAATCGTCACCTATTTTATAACGTTGATATTAATAAATTAATATGTTAGAGATGTCAAGATACATCTTGTAAATATTATATACGATGCTGTAATATAAATCGGCCGATATAATTATAAGATTGTAAACTCATATTTGGAGTCTGATGTAGAAACAGAACGACTGAATGCTATTCATAGTAAATACGTATAAGATATTAAATAGAACGTTCGGCCAGTTAAACGTTTCTCGAAAAATATTTAGGTGAAAACTTGAAATTAGATGAGATTATTATTATTAAAACATATTAATTAAAGAAAAACGATATTTAAATCATTAAGTAGGAACTAAATTAATATTGTGATCGAAAAGAAGTTGAACGAGATTTCAGTGCGACAACGCTTGTGGTATTGAAATTTATTTAAAATTACTCTAGTTTCAAATTATTATATGTGGTAAAATGAGTGGAAATTATAAAGTGACAATGATATATCTGATGCTCAAACTTTCGCTTAATCTATTAATATCATCTGTATTGATTTTGTAGCATCCTTGAATGTTAATATAATTAGTGATATGATTATTTGTTGCTACTTTTATTGTTATTGTGAGTTTTGAAATTTAAACATTTTTTTCATTTCTAATGTAGTTGCAAATAATTTCTATTTCATAATTTTTATTTTTAATTGTAGTTTTATGATTGTTGTACAAAAAAGTATTATTATTAAATAGCAATTAGATATGCTTGCTTAGGTCCTGATGTTACCAACAATAATTTTATTAAACGACAACCAAGCACAATAATTAAAGTGGTAAAAAAATAATACACGAAATAATAGCATTTACTCCAGTGACATTTAATTTTTATAAACAATTGAGCTTGGCTGTCACTATTTCGAAGGGAACAAGTCTACAACGAAAAACGGTCACATCGGGACATTACATCTATCTAATGAGCTGATTCAGGTAAAAGTAGATAAAGTAGACTAGTACCGTTTACTTATGTTTATATAAATGGCTCAACTTCATGAGTAGAATGCATGCGCGACCTTAGAGTCATCTAGGCTTCTGGATCTAACAGCATGTGTATGAATTATAAATTATTAATTATTATTCATACACAAGTTATATTAGAATATTATAATAAAATATATACAAATCAATTATGCTTTTAGAACATCAATGATAAAATATCTTATGCAATAATGCACTATATCTTAATGCTAACTTCAAAACAAGACTGCCATGAGCGTTAACGATTATTGCCAAATACAGTATGCGTATATATTGGCATGCTATAATTAAGGACACTTTAATATGAGGTTTGAAATCTTTAGATATACCACGTCACACATCACTTACAGCTCCATAAGCTCTGTGATAAAACGCCCAAATTTTATTATTAAAATTATTGTATATTGAACCAATTTTTTTACTCGTAGATCCCTAATCCGAGTTGGATATCGAAGACAAAGCTAAAAATTGAGGCTACTTATTACTAGGAACGATGTAGTTTATTGTTTATGTTTTTAAATATACTTAGCGTTTGAAAGTAGCAAATAATCTCCTCTGTTGTTTATTAAACTTTGAAGTTTTATATAATAGAACACTTTTTGTCATTGATGTTTCATTTGGAATAGAGGTGATGCTATTTAGTTATATTTAATATTATGGTTGTTAGCTTATATCTGATTCATTTGACATTTTTTTTATTCAGTTGGCTGTGATTATTATAAAACATATAACTCAAAAAAATACTGATTTATCTGTCACAAATAAAAAAATTACCCGTGATTATGATGTTGAAACAAAAAAGTTATTGTATAAAAGATATTATAATCATTGATTTACATATTCCATTTATTATCCCTTTAAATATTTCGATAATTATGTATTACCATTTATGTAGACGCACTGTAGTATTCATGCAAAGCTTTTAAATGAATTGAATGTACATGTATATAATATTGATTATAGTTTATTTTGTTCGCCATATTTACTATGCAGTATGTTAATGCAAATTGAGCATTAGAGTAAGTTGTCATATGGGATTTCTTTGATCTAGCTACTTGGCTTTCATAACTGATATATTGTTAAGAATGTTGGGTACGAGATTGAAAACAGAATGAAGATTCCATTGACAACTTGGCCCTCAAATGTCTGATAAGCAGAGTTCTTGTCGTCAGTCATTAAATCCAATACGTTTCCTTATCATAAAACATCTCAAAAGAATCTGTTTAAAAAACTGTAAACTTGTATCTAAAATAACTTTATAAAAGTTTCACTGTAAACTAAAAGTGAATTAAGATGTTGATTTAAAATAATAGAATTTCGAATTTATTCCGAAAATTTACAGCTTCCTCGCGTTATCTTAAACACACATGCCGATATTAAAATATAAATTTAAGTAGAAATAACTAATAAAACCAGGCGGAAAGGACGCGTCGATTTCCTTTCTGCGTTAATACTTAAATATTGATATTCTATTATTTATTTATTTTTTGTAACAGTGAGTATAGAGTTGATGAGTAGTGGTATGTCCGATATTTCTCGAAAACGAAATTCTAAAGTAATTGTTTAGTGATTAGATATAAGGAATAGGAGAATAAGAGAAAAGGGAACGTCATGCAAAGGAACAATCTAAACAGTGTAAATTATGGTCTCGATTCATAATATAATGTTTCGAGTATGTGAAACCACATGAACGGATGAGATAACAATTATTTTATATTATATACAGAAAAATGTAAATTTATTAATTATATAAATTAGTATTATATAGAGTGTCTCCACTCCAAGTAAATTAATAAAGGCTCAAATTATATAACATTATAGTAATTAGAAATAATTAGAACTATTATTTATTTACATTTTTTTGTAGAATGATGCTAGAGTTTTTAAATATATTACGCAGATTTTATACATTATCTACATGTATAAAGATCAAAGTGAAAAATGTTTATGGAAAAGGTGCAGTAAATATAACGGAGCGTTAAAGGAAAAGTCTGAATGTTTAAACGCCGGATATTTTTGTTAAAAGTTACATCAGTGACTATTTTTTAATTGTGATTTTACAGAGAGGAGAAGTCATCAAATTATAAATTGATCTAAAATTGTAGTACATTTGATAGAAATGTGAAAGCATATTATTGTACCTAAACCAATGCCAATTAATTCCTCTCCAAAAATATCAACATTATACATTATTTTAAATAGTGATTAGGTAAATTAGCTTTAAATCAGATTGATTCGTCTCGTAATACGTATAACACCAAAATGAATATACAATATTAATACATCGTATATTTTTTAAATAAAGCAATTTTATACAATTAAAATAATATTTAAATGAAATATTTAATAATAATAATATATTATTATGTTATACAACAAGCTGCTTTGCCGCTGCACATACAAATCTAAATATACCTACCTAAAAGTATTTAATGAAAATGAAAATAATATATCATAGATTATTTTAATACTTAGTGGTAGCAATTACTTATTTGTGCTGAAAGTACTTACTTATAACACTTGACACGCGTAAGGTTACAATCGTAACACATATTAATTCCATAATATTATCTGATATACTTCACTCGTAGTTTTTATTATATTAACACAACCTATTAAATTAATATGATTATTACGATGATAAATCTTCCATCGATAGTTATGATATTCAAAGATAAATCTTAAGAAATGATAATCTGATAATCTCTTTCATTGTTGTTCCTAAATTTGAGCCATTTTGATATTTGTTTTGGCACATCGTTCGATATTAATATATTTATGTTTTTGTACATGATGTTATAATACATTTTGATTGAACTTTATTAATTATATAAATTACGTACTACTTACAAAATATATTGTATAAAAAATGTTATATAATTATTATAATATTGATTTTGTTTGAAAAAAAAAACAATGGAATTGCAGCTAATGTTACATAATTAAAGAAATACTTCAAAAAAATAATAGAATGATTAGGATATGACCATTGCCAAGTACAATAATTAATTCTAAAACAATAAATTCGAATAACACCAATAAGCTACCTTAAGTTGAGCATTAAATTAAATGAGTTGTGTACATTTTTGAGATTTTTATACATCCATATTACTAATAAAAATTGTATTTCATAAGGTTAGATTCGCTAGAATGAATTAAAATATATAACTCGTGTAATAGTTCAGTATAATATGTAGTAAATTTCAAGATCAGAGTTACTAAGTACCTATTACAAGATAAGATTCCTGTGTTGTTAGGTGGAATGTTCGGGAATATTAGGGAAACTCTGTGTAACAGACGTAATAGAATTAGTATAAGTTGTTAAAAAATTATCATAACGTGAAATAATAATATTGATCTTCCGTTACGATTAATTAATTAGGTTGTATTAGAAACAAGTTTGTTTTGTATAAGATTTACAAAATTTTTTTCAATTTTTGTTCTGTTTTGTTTTACGTAAGATTTATTTGTAATATAATAAATATATAGATGCGTAATATTCTAAAATACAGTATGGTAATGTAGAAGCAGTACAAAGGATTTAATCCACGATTTATTTTTTAATTATAGGTATTCTTGAAATATTTTATTTATTGCATATATGCAGTATGCAAGTTTACATATAGCGACAACTACAATAAACTTAATGTCCTTCCAGAATATAATTATTGCTTCTTCTTAACGCATATTCAACTAACTTATTTTTAAAAGACGTCCCTTTAAAAAATTCCATGTTTTGGAAGAAAAATTTGTGAATTTTAAAATCGTGCAACGAACACGGTGTAATCTACTAATTTAAAGTGACAAAGCCCTGCCAATAACTACGATTATTAAATTAATTAATGTTAATATATTTTGTTAAATTTGTGTTGTGTTTGATCTCATACAATTGTCAGAAAAGAGTGTAATAAATTATTAAATAAGTTATTGATATAGTAGAAACGCTAGAATTTACTATATAGATTTTTTTGATATTTATAATTATGTCGTATCATTCCTTATCTTTAATATTCAAAATAAACAATTAATTTTCAGAGCACGATTCTAATAGATATAAGTTTTATTATGTCTTCATTTTTTTCTATGCTTTTATTAATTCCTTTATATTGAATAAAATTTGTTTTTTTTTTTTGTTGCTGTTGTAGTTATTACTTTTTTTGTCTTTTATTCATACTTATATTAAATAAATAGTATTATTTTAAAACTGAAAGAAATTATCATTAAATATGATCCCTATTAAGTTTTTTTTTTTGTAATATTAATGACATTTTGCTCAAATATTTCAGCAAATATTACTCTTGACTTTTTAGCACTATACCATTAGATACTATAGCAATATAAATTAATTAATGTAATAAATCTACACCCGCCTCTTTCTCACACCATACCATAAGTTTCATGGAATTATTACTTTATAGTTTTACATTTGAATTAAAAATAGTATATATTTCTGTAATATTGTTTTATTATGTTTTGTTGTTGATTAATAAAAAAACGTGTCAATTCATAAAATATAATATATCCATTTTTTAATTATTTATTACATGCAAACATTTTTACTAACGTCAAACGTTTAAGAATCATGCATTAAAATCCATAGTTAGGTACCATCTATTACGGAATACGGAACTTATTCTAAATACGCTTTATAAATAATTAATAATAAATATTACGAGTAAGATAACGTAGAAACTCCGACCAATTGTGCTTTTCCCATTTTTGCGTCAAATTATTTAATACATTGCAATATGATATCATTTTTACACAGCTTCATTCTCTCTTAGAAAATGAAGACAACTAGGCTCACCTAAAAGTATGTATTCCGTGTTGAGTAAAAACAATAATAGAAAATACTATACTGACACCCTCAAAAGGACAAGTCGATGCAGGTGGCGGCAAACCCAGCCTTTTATAAATAAAATAAACAATTATAAAATGAGGAGAAAATAGAAAAAGGAAGAAAAATAAAATCTATATTAAAATCCGTATATGTGTAATTTGGGCGTGTACTCTACGCCATTATTTCCTTGAGTGCACGTATTAGATTACATGCTAACCATTACGTAATTACGAAAAAAAAAGCTTTTTATTCTCAAAGAGGCTTTTACTCATTCAGAGAGTATTTATATTCTCCAAATAGTACTTTTGCAAAACTATTGCACATGTAAAGTTGTAATGATTTTGTAATGTGATGTATTAAAAATATATCTGGAGAGTATTTGCTGTTGGATTTAGTACAAGTAGAATTAGTAGGGGTCGAAATATGCGTGAATGTAGCGGATAATTTATGACTTAATAAGGACAATATTATACACACTGTCGTTATATTTAAGGGTTGCCGCAATTGTTGTTTGGAATAGCGCTGAAATGGGAATTCGCAATAAATGGTCAATGAAATCGTAACTCGCAAATACGAGATTTGAATATGGTCGTGATTACCAAGTATAATACGCAATTAATAATTTCTATATACTTTAATTAAAATAGGAAATTTTGATAATTTTATGATTTTTATATAGCAAAACACTATAGACATTTGAGTATTTTACTTATGAATATATATAATTATATATGTAAAATAAATGAAATGAAGAAATAAAATCATTAAAAAAATATATTATTGTTTATTATTTTTATTTTGTCAAATGAGAATCCTGTGCAAATGTGCCGTATGGTCAGATGACTTGCATGCATGAGAAGAACAATATATGTGGTCGAGGCGAAAGTGGTATGTAAAGGGAGTAGTTCTGCCTACCCAGGTACGAAGATGGGCGTGAGATAAGTAGTAGTAGAATCCTGTACAACCAATCCTTTTGAACGATTCCCTATAATTAATGTGGACGCGTTTAAAAATGGATTAAAGGAAAAACCTTGGTCTTTTAATAGTCGTCGTGCGTTAGTTTTGATCCACAAATAAGCGCACTACTGAAGATAGGGTGTGCAAGGCATATTTTTACGTAGAAGGTTGATAATGGTAGAGTGCACACTGTACACGCCCTACGTGTTTCAAATGTGATAAAATAAAACTCAAGGTGAATTCACTCCGATTTTAGTAACAGTGTTTGGAGTCCATTTAAGTAAAATGGTTATTAAATATAGATAAATGGATAACTAATAAGAATAGTGTGTTTAGAAATATGTTGTGACAAAACGAGAGTGGAATAGTTTTAACCAAGGCGTTCATATTAAACAAATATTATTTAACTCTTAAACAGTAATTTAAAACAATGCCATTGATAGAATCTATTCGGATAGGGCTTATCCAATATTTAAAAAATACGAATAATATAACATTTTAAATTTTAACAATAATAAATGAATAATATTTAACTATATACTTATTGATATTGGACTAAATAACAATTATAAAACTCTTACGCTACCAACATTTAAACTTCGGACGGATATCCAATTTATACTACACCCCAATAAATCTGAAATTATAAAATAATTAGTGTATAATATATAATAATTGTATATGTTCAATAATAACGAGAGAAGTTTGTAGTTTACACTGTCAACTTGGGCGGCCCATATTCGTTTCCTGAAGTCTCATAGCGGAGACATCTGCTGCCTGCAGACATTTCTCTATGATGACAGTTTGTGTCCGCTCATGGACGGTACTGAAACTCAACATCAGATGTTGTAGTCACATATGTACTATAAAGAAATAAGCAAATAACCAATTCAATTAAAATTAACGATTATTTGTACTTATTGATCATAGAAGCACTTAACAAAATTGGAATTGTTCCAGCTGCTTTCGATTCTAAATTTCAATGCGTATTGATTTGCCACAAATTTGCGTCATTATAAAATGATAATAGAAGCCTATTTTATAATAATTCATTCGATACATACTCTTTATAATTTATATCCTTAATTTTAATATGATCCGGCGCTTCTCCATTTAAGTTTCTCTGCCACATACTTTCGTAAAGCTTCTCCATATCACGAACGTATTTTTCACAATCAAATAATGGACTTTCCAAACTACCAATTTCTACCTTTATTTTCATTGATTGCCGGCTAAAACATATCATCAAAACGAATGTAACCATTGAGTATACAATTACCAATTTTTGTATAGGTTCTAGTGCAATCAGGTATAGAAGTTTAATCAACTTTTAACGTAATATATATAATGTCAATATATAAATAAAATATCTTACTATTCTATGTCATTTCCAAGTTTAACAGCTATATTTATGTAATCTTCCTTATCTTTTGCAATTAGTTCTGGACAATCGAGCGCGTATAATTGCGATGCAGCAACTCTGTAGAAAATTTTACAATAAATTATATTTTGCACGAACGCCAATATTTAACTACATTTAGGCTGACCTAGTTATTTATAAATCCGTGTTCTGAATCATATGGCTTCATAAGACAGTCTGCTATATATAAATAAATCCTTGGATTTCTTAAATTTTATTATGCAATATTTATTTGAAGATTTATTCAAATTTACCTGAATTTTTAAAATAATTAAATAGTGAAATTAAAAACAATTATTAACCTTGATGCCAGAGTTTCGCCGGCAAGCGTCACTACAGGTGTTCCTGACCACAAAATATCCATTGTAGTGGTGTGACCGTTACATAAAGGTGTATCGAGACATATATCTGCAAGCTGTGCTCTTCTTACATGTTCTTCTTTAGCTGCGATCTTGGAAAATATTATTCGACCAGAAGGTAAACCTAAATTATTATATGATTTTATTAAATTATTTGGATATATTACATTACATTATGTTTGTTTTATTCTACATTAGGACTTTCTTACCTAGCTTTTTGGAAGTGTTGTGAATATTAGGTTCTCCACTTGATGGAAAACTCAACAACCATAAAACGCTATTTGGTACTTTCTTCAAAATCGTTACCCACAATTTAAGGGTTATAGGATTTATTTTATATAATTGATTAAAGTTACAATAAATCACTGCGTCGTCTGGAAGACCGTATTGCTTACGAGTTGTAAGGACTATATTGTTAAAAACTACTTCGCCATTCGCAACATTGTTGTTAGTTTCACTCATAGTTAATCCATTTTCAATTATCAAATTATTCACCTTCACCTAAAATCACAAATACGTAATTATCACTGTAAATCAAGGTTTTCTCGCAATATTTATTACAATTAAATACCTTGTGGATATTAGGGCTACACAGAGCTTCAACAATATTTACAGGAATTTCTATAATTTTTTGAATAATATATTTGCTAGAACATAGTAATTCAATTTTTCTCTCTTCTTTATTAAATATATCACAATGTTTGATATTTTGTTCACTAACATTTAATATCGCCACATTAGACACGTAATCATTATGAATATTGAAACCTTTAATAGTGAACCGATTTCTCATATGTGGAAACATTTGTTTGTGATCTCCTATAAAATATGTGAATGGCATATAAGCAAATTTTTCTGTAAACATTTTTTGAGAATTAAATGGCGATGAAATTTCATCTGTTATTATATAATCCATATAGCTTGAACCACTTGTACCTGGATACCCAAGCCACATAGCTTGTATAGGAGCTGGTTTCAAAGCAAATATTTCATTTCTTGCTCCCTTCGTGTATCCATTCATATTTATTAATATGTCTATCCTATCTTCATTGATTCTATTTGCCATTTCAAAATAACAAGAAGTTCTTGAAAAGTCAACAAAATGTTCGCATTCTCTCCTTATTTTATCTCGGAATGTCGTTTTATCGTCTGGATTTAGCGCATACATAAAAACTTCAAACTTATCACGTCGATGAAATTGTGGGACGGATTGCATTAAATGAGATGTTGGATGGTTACCGAAATCGCTGCTTACATATCCGATACGTATTCTGTCATTTAAATGTCCATGAAAGGTAAAACCTTTATTTTTCCATATAGTAACTTTCTGTTCATATAATTTAGCATGTCGCGTTGCAATTTCTTTCCTAGCTAAATTTGATAACGGATATAACATGGAATGATGTGGATGAACCGATGTTAGGCGATCAGTTTTTAATTGGTCCTCCACAATATTAACGATATCATACATTCGTGTCTCATAGTCTTCCCAATCACAGATAATTTGTAGACAATGTGCAAGATTGCAATAAGCGTCGGCAAAGTCTGGTTTAATTTTAAGTGCAATTTTATAACATCGTATGGCATTTTTAATATTGCCAATATCTTTGTACATGCTAGCCAAATTGCAATGAGCATCTGCAAAAGTAGGATGTATTTCTATTGCTTGCTTGAAGCAAGCAATGGCACCGTCTTTGTCTTGCATTTCTCTAAGTGCGTTTCCCATGTTACTGTATGCATCTGCAAAGTCTGGCTGTATCTCAACCGCTTTTTTATAGTGCATGAGCGCTTCACCTAATTTACCTGTAATTTAAATTGTAGTTAGTGGATATAATAATTTAACCCCAATTTAAGGTTAAATCGGTATTATGTATTGATTTAATGTTATTATGGTACCTTGCTGTTGTAATAAAGACGCAAAATTACTGTGCGTTGCTGCGAAGTCCGGGAATAATGTTAAAGCTTTTATATATAAAACTGTAGCTTCATCAACATTTCCTTGTTCTCTTTTCAAATTTGCGAGGTTATTCAATGTATCAATGTGAGATGGGCATAAATCTAAAGCTACTTTATAACATTCTTCAGCTTCTGATACTTGTCCCTTTTCATTGAGCGCATTGGCAAGATTGCACAAGGCATCTGGGAAATTAGGTTGCACCTCAATGGCCTTACGATACGCATTTATGGCTAAATCTATATGTCCTTGTTTGTAGTAAATACATGCTAAGTTAGCATAGTAAACTCCATTGTTTGGTCTGAATTTAAGTGCTTGCAAATGTGCTGCTACCGCTCTGAAACAATAATATTATATTACCTATTATTATATGTAATCATGTCAAGATCGACCGTTTTAAATTAAAGTACCTATAATTTAATACTTTATATTCCTGTTAAAAGTTCCATGAAAATCTTTACTGCAGAAAACCATCGAATTTCGATTTTTTGTAGCTTATAATTAAACTAACTTAAATGAGGAGTATTTATTTTTCATATTTGAAAAATTTGTTTAAACTTACTTTTTAATTTTGTTTTTGAACCAACTAATACATCCAACCGGATATTGATCAGCCTGATCGGCGAGACTAGGTGAACCAATGTTGATGACCGTATAAACGACGACACATTGATAATCCATAACATGTACATGTCCTCAACACATCCAAAGGTATACTGAAGCACAAGTTGATTACGTATGGTTTTATGACGAAATGGATGTCGCACGCGCACCGTCTGCCAAGTTCCGCGGCAAGATTTTTCAATGATTATCTACGACATCAACAGTGTCTATCGCAGCTGTATCTCTTAATAATCCACGGTACATTTAAATAATTTACCTTAAATAATTCGTTCAAACTTACAACAAGAAAATGTAAAATTTTATTTCACATATATAAGCTCGATTATTTTATTAAGTTACCGAGAGTCACTTGTTACTGGAATAATAGTGACAACAAACTACAGCTGTTCTTAATTATTAAGAAATGTCAGACTTAATCAGGCAAAAACAAATATTACAAAGAAAAAAGAAGAGTCCATGAAACGATAAAAGTTATAGAAGTAGTGCGATAAAAGCGTGAATATCAGTTGGCGGGCTAATATTGATTAGGCGTGGGGGAGAAGCGTCGGGAAAGGCGTGACGCGTCGTTGGAAGAGCGCGATGCTACTGGCGATGGCGGCTGGGAACCTGCTCGACCGGTTGACTTGGTGACTCGTCAGGACTCCGCATCGTTGCGTCACGGTCATGACCTCAACCTGGCCTGTTGTGAAATTCATAAACTATATAGTCTAAAAAATATATTTTATATATGTATTCAAGAATTAATTTCAAAATAAAATATAATATAAAACCATAACTAATAAGAAATGTAAAACTAAAAGTAATTTAAATAAAATCATTTTATAATCTAACTTACCTATTATATTAGATAAACATATTCTAGAAAAACCTCTGCACAATTTAATAAAAATTACACACATAAGTAACATGCTCTACTGACCCAATTTTCTAAGATTTGAATTATTTAACAGATATCTACCGGTGCGGTTCACCAAACCATTTATATTAAATATTAAACTAATAGTTATTTTATAACATTCTAAATAATATAATTCGTTGTCAATGTTTTCAAGTATTCAATTTTCAGTGTAATTGTAACGTTAAAATTTTATGAAATATACAATTAGCACCTTGCTATAATGAAAAAAGGTTCAAAGAGCAAATGCTTAAAAACAAGTTCACGTGGCAAAACTGACGCACGCTCGTCTACGGTCGGCAACAAATTAGAAATAAACGTATAACGTAAGTATTGTATATTTTTATAATTAACTGTAAAAAATTTACAAAACTATTTTTACGCATTTTTGGAGTTATCGATAAATTTTATGTTATAATTCGTAATTTTAATATTGTAATTATATGAGATAGGCTAAATAGTTGTGATGCTTTATTCAGTCTATGTAGCATCACATGCAGTGAGTGTAACCAATGTTTTAATCTTTAAGTAAAACTAAAACTAACACGGGACACGATTTTCAATGTTATGGGTTATTTTTGTCATCATACCGTACACTTTATCTCGGTTACTTGCCAAGATTTTCATGAAGTTTTGACATCAGTTATAATTAAATTCAATATACATTGCCAAGGTCATGAAAATTATATGAGTTCTTAAACACATCACTCTTACTCACTAGGGTCGGCTCAGGTTGTATGTAGTGTAGAAATATCATCGTTTATTATGTAATAAGTTTGGCCCCATTTTCTGACTACGTCATTAACTAAAAAATTAATGGTTTGATATTTTGGCTCTTTGCCTAAACAAATCCCGGAGTTCAGTCGTGACGCGTATTGGAGATTAAAAAATTATGACGGTTAATGTAGTTTATGACGACTATTATAATTTTATCGGATATTTGTAGTGATAGGTATATAAATTAACACGTTCCATGCTTCCATGCACAATGTATAAAATATGCAAACATCAACAAGTATCTAAAACCGAACAGAAATACACGCGATAAATCTTTGAATTCCTATTAATTTATTATAAACAAAATCATATCAGAGATTGTTTAACTATAAAACCATGTCATTATTTCGAATTGTTTCGAGTATTGTAATAATAATATTTGTACATGTTGATGCACATGAAAAACCCTGAACTTTAAAACGGGGCTAAACACATATAATGATAAGGATTTAATTGAAATTTAACAGAAACACAATATTTTAGATCATATTTCTATCAAATTAATTAATAATTATTATATACCTAATCAATTATATAATAGGGTATGTGTACAAAACGGTCATGAAAACGGGGACGTAAACTAAGACAGCCAAGAATAAAACAACTAATTCTTTGCACAATAACAATATTATATTGTAATAGAATAAATATATTTAAAAGTACTACTCTTGTAATACTTTAATAATTAAAATATTAACCTCTAATATAATATAAATAATAATAAATTATTATAGTTATTTATTCAACATAATAACAGACGAATATAATATAAATGGCTATATAACGACGATAAATATATTTTAATATAGATTATAAATACACACATTGGGTTTAACATGAAATGTCAGATCGTGGTCCTGACGCACCGCGGTCAGAATTAGGACTACTTCCTCCAGATGTAGATTGAGGGCTTCTTTCATTCACCTGTAAATATATCATTTATAAAGGTCCCACTATGACAGTAGCGAATATTTAACGAACGATATATTTCTTAATTAAGGATGATTATACCTGTAAGCCACTATGAAGCATATTTGCAATGGCTTCGACGTCCAAAGTAGAATCTTGAGCTGATATTTTCCGTATAGCAGAAGAAACAATACACAAATCACCTCTCAGTTCACTTACTAGTGCTGTAATTTTCTGAGCATTACTGAGTATATCGACACTTTGTGTATATGGATTATAACGCACACCAAAAGGTCTTTGGATGCTATCAGCAAACGCTCTAAAATAAATAAATAAACATTTAAGTGCATACATTTTATTATCTATTATTATATTTTTGTCAATCTAATTGCACAAAAAAAAAATTAAGCTAATCATAACATATCCTAATAATTATAGTAAAGATTACTAAAGACACTCAGACAATCGTTCTAATAAGAATGGAATCTCACCTCATCTTCTCTTTGGCTTCTTCAAATGATTCTGTATAGTAATAAGCGTTCTGATACGAAGTAATGATGCATTCCTCGTGCAATGTCACATCAGGGTCAAATCTTTTAATTTTCTCGGGAGTCGAGAGTGCATGTTGAAGTTCGGATACAGAAGATAAAAGACCCGCCCCGTATACTCTGAACGAGCCATCAGTTTGTTGGCAAAGGCCAAACTCCACAGTAAAGAAATAAAGCTGAAAGTTTACGTTTTTAATGTTTAAACTCTACAAAATATGTAGCTCATTGTGAAACAAAATCTAGCTTATAAAATTAATTAAATGTATGTGTTCGGTGAACTTACGGTTGCCAATTTGTCCACATCTTCATCAGACGCTCCCAGTGAAGCTAAGCCAAGCTCTTGAGAAAATTGGGCGAAACTCGGATTGGCCAGTAAAGGCATATGACCCAATAATTCATGGCAGCAATCGCTACAAGTTATAATTTGTAGAACATCTATACACATAATATCTCCAGTGATTATATCAAATGATAATAAAAACATTTAATCTTAAAAAAGAGATACGAGTACTTACGGTTCAGGTGTATAAAACGGGTCAGATGAATGGCGAATATATTGGGTGCAATGAAAAACTCTGAATGCTAATCCAGAGAGAAAATCTCTTGGTGAAAGATAACCAGCAACAGGGCGAAGTTGGAATCCCGTTTTACGTTTAAGAAACACGCTTACATCCTCTAGCTGTAAAAATATTATTAGATATTAGTAAACGGGCATGTTAAATGTAATCACAACAATGTGTATATATTTTATTGTAGCTCGGCATGTGACAACACTCCGCCTGAGTTACATAGAAGTGCTAGAGTGCGATACATGAATGGAAACAACTGCTACTACAGAGAAGTCTCTACGGGCAGCAGTCGGCCATGGCCGAGGAGACGAGCATGTACCATCTAGATTGACAGTGCACACTCCTCTTTTATACCTGGCTACTTTCAAACTATTCCCGAACGCGACAAGGTCACTTCACGGGTGTTACATTCGAAAGTGGTACCCCAGGACGACAGACTGGACAAATAACCATAATCAGTCTGCCTACCACTCTTTAATAGTGCCTATAGGCACTGAGCGACCAAAGTACATATAACAAAGTTACATTGGTACCGGTCAGAATTAGCGAGGTTCGAACACGGGTAACATCGATCGTGAGTTCACGCGTCTTACCGCTAGACCATGGCCGCTCTCAAACGGCCGCTCTATTCGTGTTACTGTAATGAATCTATCTTACCTGAGGCAAATTGTCTTCTCTGTAGCCGCAATATTTCACAAGCTGTGGCCAATTTTCAAGATATTCCTCGCATGCATGTTTTGTATATAATTTATGCAATTCACGGAAAACAATGCCCCTGAAAAATTAACTTTATTAATGACTAATTGTCTGTTGTATTACCCATGTTGTTGCATATAATTACTATTATGCATCGCGTTTAATTTTTTAACACGTTTAGAAAGCTTCCGTGCGGTCACCGTATAAACGGCTGTCCCGCTGGCCGCTCGCCGCATTGTACGGGGGCCCAATCGTGGCTAACCACCACGAGAGGCTGCCCTATCTTGTGGCGCATAATCCCGGGGCGGCTCGTCGTGCCGATTGGTGACCGGATACCGAGGACCCGGCGACCGCCTGCGGCGAGGTACGGAGGCCCTTCCGTCCGACAGATAGGTTCGTCCTCAGCGCAGCCAAATACCGAGGAAGCAGGCTACTGCTTTTTGTCAGCTTGACCTCCGCTCACTCACCTCGTTTTTGCCTCTTTACCCTCCCAAAAAACCCCTCAATGACAGCGCATATTAGAAATAACGGTCTTTTAGCGGTGCACTTCCCCGGTGCCACTTTTGGAGTGGATTTCGCAAACATCCGCGGAATCCACTCCAACCTGAGTGCCGTCCATCACCATCTCGAGACGGCACGACCGGCCATGCTTTCCATGGCCGATACGTCCTACTTAGACTACCCCAGCTACTCACTGGAAGAATCATTTCTTCGTAAAGCCGGGGTATGTCTGTACGTCCGGTCTGACGTCTGTTGTCGACGCCTGCGCTGTCCGGAGGATCCCTCCTTTTCCACTATGTGGGTTTATGTAGACCTGGGATCTCAGTCTCGAGTATACATGTATAGATCCCACACCGATGACTCTGCTCAGCTGTATATACGTCAGTCGAGCGACGCCAAACTGGTATTTTTGGGTGACTTCAACGCACTCCACCAGCAATGGTTGGAGTCGAGGTCGCCTACTTATGCCGCCGGCAGAGCCGCTCACGATTTCGCTCTCAGCTATAATCTCACACAGTTGGTATGGCAGCCCACCAGGATACCTGATACTGTGGAAGAGGAGCCTTCAATGCTCGACCTTCTGCTGACGAATCGTCCTGCCGGGTATGTGATCTCGGTATCCGCCCCGTTGGGTACCTTGGAACACTGCTTACTGGCGACCTCGGTGCCGCGCCCCTCTCCACCGCCGTGTACAACGGTGAGGAGACAGGTGTGGTACTATTCGTCGGCGGATTGGAAGGTATGCGTAATTACTTCGCTTCCATCACTTGGGGGCAGCGCTGCTTCAGAGACAACAACCCGTCAACGTGCGCGGCTGCTGTTGCTGACGAGATTGGACTTGGCATGGAATACTACATAGCTTCGTCCATGATCGTCGGTAACACACGCCGCCGGCCATGGTTCGATAGGCAGTGTTTGGATGCGGTAACACTGCTTATCGGGCCTGGATCAGAGAGAAAATGTCCTCAGACCCTAACGTTGACTCTCTGAAGTTAGCCTATAACCGCGCCTCCAAGTCTTGCAAAAAGGCTTTCCGTAGGGCGAAGTCCAAGCGCATCACACGGGTTGGCGAGCAACTCCTGGCGCACCCCGCCGGGCGCGCCCCTTTTGGAGACTCGCCAAGGCCGTCGAGTCCAATTTCTGTCGCTCGTCACTGCGACAGCTGGAACGTCCAGATGGATCTCTGGCCTTCTCGGCGAAGGAAAAAGCCGATTTACTGGCAAAACTCTTTGCCAAGAACTCGCAACAAGAGGACGGCGGGGCCACGCCCCCCTCAGTTCCCCATTGCGGGCAACGTATGCCGGAAATAAAATTCCGGCAACAACTTGTCCGCAGGGTGCTGTCGTCTCTCGATGTTTGAAAGGCTTCTGATCCTGATGGCATTCCAGCGCTTGTTCAAAAAAAATGTGCGGCTGAGCTGTCGCCTGTCCTGACTCGCCTATTTAAACTGTCCTACTCGTAGGGCCGTGTGCCGGCGATGTGGAGGGCAGCCAATGTGCAACCGGTACCCAAAAAGGGTGACCGATCAGACCCTGCCAACTATCGACCCATTGCCATCACCTCAATGCTGTGCAAAGTTATGGAGCGGATCATCAACCGGTCGGCTGAACCGGTCCGCTGGTGATCTTCTAGGATACGTGACCCACCTTTGGGGTGAGACGATGGATCGACATGGGGAATCCATGGCAGTGGGCCTGGATATCTCCAAGGCATTTGACAGGGTCTGGCACAAAGGCTTGCTCGCCAAGTTGCTGGCATACGGCCTTTCAGATCGCCTCTATGGCTGGTTGGCCGGCTTCCTACATGGGCGGAGCATCCACGTCCTCGTAGACGGGCATGCTTCCGAGCCTATGTCGGTGAGTGCGGGCGTATCTTCTTGTTCTGCATATCAATGACATGCTGTCCTTGGGCAACATTCATTGCTATTCAGACGACAGCACTGTGCATGGGCGTTACATCAGTCGCCCCTCTGCAGGTCCTGATGCAGTGGGACAGATGCGTGCGTTTCTTGTCGCTGAACTGGACGAGACCCTTCTTCGGGTCTCCAGTTGGGGCGCGAACGACAACTCGTCCAGTTCAATGCCGGGAATACGCAGGCTTGTGCGTTCTCGGGGAAAAAGTCATCGTTCCTCCCTATCCGTACTCTGTTGAACACGCCGCTGGTGGTGACAGACAGCCTTCGCCTCCCGAGCATGGAGGTCTGCGCTGATTTGAGTCACACGAGGCATATTGCCTCTTTTGAACAAGGTGCGCAGGTACTTCACACCGACGCAGCGTCTGTTGCTGTATAAAGCGCAGATACGGTCGTGTGTGGCGTACTACTCGTATCTTTGGGATGGCTCCGCGAGGTACGTGCTCGATGGTCTCGACTCACTTCAGCGCAGGGCTGTGCAGATCGACTTGAGGTCTCGAAACCCTGCAGCTCAGGCGAGACGTAGCCTCCCTCTCAGCGTTCTACCATTATTACCACGGTGAATGTTCAGCAGAGATTCATGTTTTAATCCCTCCTATCCCTCATCGCTTGAGGTCGACGCGTGCAGGCGGTCGAATGCATCGCCTCACCGTCAACAATCCCCTCGCGGACCAAAAGGTTCGGGCAATCCTTCTGCCGTCGTTCCATCAAATTGTGGAACGACCTTCCCAGCCACGTCTTTCCCCCTTCCTATAACATGGGATCCTTCAAGCGCAGTGTGAAGAGACATCTTATTAAGCCGGCATAGCGTACGCGACTGCTGTCTGCAGATCCCCTTCTTTGACAGCAGTTACCTTCGTTCATGGATCGCACTCTAGCTTAACATCAGGCGGAGTGAAGTCATATGACGTTTAAAACGAAAAAAAAATTTGCTGACCCTAATTCCCATCTTCTTGTCAAATTGTATCGAAATCTATTCAGCGATTTAAGCGCAAAGATTTAACAAACAGAGTTACTTTCACATACTAATCCAAAGAGGAGCTTTTTTAAATAATTTAAATTCAGTCAGTGCACGCAAAGGTACTCATGTCAATATTATTATCCACTTTTTCTACAACACGCACGCACGATGTACGTCATCTGCTATATAGGTTATGTGGCTTGATCATTATAATTCAGGCGAAGAATTATTAGGTGTCTATAATAGATCTAGAGTCATTCGGTGTATAAATTCATTTAATTACCATTTATCAAGTTTTTCTATCTCTTTTCAGCTTATTAACAATTTTTAACTTACCACGTCTTTATTTCTACTTCGGTATATTGAACTTTCGGGATTGGTTGACCACTAAAATTAAAATTAAAAAATCAATTGAAAAAAAAATACTCAAAAAAATTTTCTTTTTTGTTTAATTCTGTATTATAATCAAATTATAATTTAACCTTAAATATGGAAATGAATTTTAAATAATTTAAATTGAGTTTAATTCATATTTACACTTTATATATTGAATTTATTCAATGTGCAAAATAAATTAATGACTCGAAAAAGCTATTAATAGCGTATTCAAATCGATATGAATGTTATTATTTTTAACGAGAATTTTGTAAGTAAAATTAATGAGCTTTAAAAGTGTACGAAAATAAACTCTGACATTGTGTATTTCGAAATTTAAACAGTACAAAGTCCAATTTCATAAAACGCTACTTACTATTTGTAATTATTAGCAATAGCAGCAAATTGTTCTCTACGTTTTCTGTAAATGGGATCTTTAAATCCGGGATGATCAGCATCGAGTTCGGAGCCATACATCAGAACATTTTGCGCCTTATCCAGATCGGCTATCTTACGCGGAAACCAGGGCATCTCTCCAAAATCTGTGATAAAAAAGCAATATATAAGCTAAATATTTATCATTATGATTAAAGCATGAACAAACGCTTGTTATAGATAGATTAATTTCTACTTTTCTAAGATTTTTTTTTATTGTAGCTCGGCATGTGACAACACTCCGCCTGATGTAAAGCTAGAGTGCGGTCCATGAATGAAAACAACTGCTACTACAGAGAAACCTGTGCGGGCAGCAGTCGCCTCCACTATGCCAGCTTGAGGAGACGAGCATGTACCATCTATTGACAGTGCACACTCCTCTCGCTATACCTGGCTACTTTCAAACTATTCCCGAAACGTGACAAAGTCACTTTACGGGTGTTACGTTCGAAATTCGAAATTCAATTGTAAAATTTAAAAAAATGTCTAAAATTAATAAAATTAAAATCAATTGAAAACTAAAATCAGCTAGTAAAAAAAATCTATTTCATACCAAAACTTGCTGATAGCGGAGTGGGTGGTGGAAATTCTTCACCAATTTGAGGCGGAACTACCTCAAAAGCTTGCACTTCTCTTTTTAACATGCGTTTAAGCTGGTTCATACGTTGCGGGTCACATTCCACATCAACCAGAATATCAGACTGTATAGAAAGACAATTGCGAAAAAATATTTCAGAATCTAATGAACAAGAACTTATATAGTACAATAAAGTGACGTAATAAATGCATAAAATTACTATTACTAATTACGATAATAAAGTTACATTGGTTTAAATTGAAGGGAGTAATGGATGTGATTGAAATAAAAGTGGTATGTAGAGAGAGGAATCGCTGCCCATAGTTTCTGCCTACCCTAGTAGGAACAGGGCGTGAGCTAAGTAGTATATAAATTTCTATTAAAACACAAAACAACCCCATTTACGCCTATATTTTTAAATTTTTTTCGGAATTAAGTCGCACGCACTTCGCTACTAACATGCTATTTTAAAAAATAGGAGATTATTCACAAACTAAATTAAATTACTTACAGCGGATACTTCAGTAGCGGATTGCCGTGACTCAATATGAAGCACATTAATGCCAAGATCTTGAAATACAGATAAGGCTTTCACCAGGCCGCCAACTTGATTTTTTAGTGTAAATATAACGGAAATCCTCTCGCCTTCAGTGGTCATTGAAGGCCTTTGCCGATTTGCCATTTGAATATCGGCAAGTTTTGGATGTTGGATTCCCTCATTCTTCACTTGCCACTCCGAACCATTTCTATACAACCATAGACCGAGCAATCCTTTACCGGACCCACTCATACCTAATAAGAACTTAAGATTAAATACTTATGTTTCCGTCCTACGGTCATTTAATAATGAAATGAATGAAAAAAATGTAATAAGAACTTAAGATTAAATACTTATTATGTTTCCGTCCTACGCTCATTTAATAATGAAATGAAAAATAATGTAATAAGAACTGTAGTTGAATAAGTCAATAAAACAAATAAAGCCAATAAAAAATGAATAAATGGTTCGTTAATTAGGAATAAAAAAATATTTTACAATTAAAATAAAAATAAAAAACAGTCTGTATCTAAATGCGTCAATAAATATTTCACGGCATATACACTGATAAAAGCAACTAACTATATTGCTCACATATTGAACACTAATTAATTTACTTTTTAAAACTACTTATACCTCCGAGAATCTTAAAGTGTTTCAAACTCAAACTCAAGGTTTAATATTATTTGGAGGACGCTGCTGATAAGTGATGTTAAAAATTGTATGTTGCAACGGCAGTTTGTAGACTGTGGCGATCTTCTGCACGGACTCGTATATAAAGACGAGAGGTGCGGGAGATGTTCCCGTGGGGTGGGTATATTTGATTGGTTGAATCAAGTGTTCGGAGTTACTTGGAAATGTTCGCTTTTCACGCCATAAAGTCACGGACAGAGTTTCTTTTGAATCACTAACTTGACTTTATTTATAGAATTACGATCTGGAAAATATTTCGATGATTTCGTTAGAAAAATATATACTTACGTTTTTATTATATTTTTATATTTACTAATTGTCAATTTATTAATTTTTGGCGATGGCTAGAATTTTAATGTTTATAAAATGTAATGAAAATCAGCAAGAAACCTGCAACATGTTGCATTGTTGCAAGATCGTCAACCTGTATTATAACACGCTGCAGCATGTAGGCGGCTGCAAATGTTCTCTTATTTTTATACAACGAGCGTAGAAGACTGCTCTCACTGCTGCCCTATGTCGACGTGTAAAGACGAATATGGACCATGCAGGTTGACAAGGCTCATTCATCTCGTAAATCCTGACCTCAATAGGTACATGAAAGTGATGTTGGATAGATCCAGGGACAACAGATTGTCCCAATAATGAGCAAATCTTCCCGATATCTTTTGATTAATCACTATTATTACGTAGAAAAAACATTAACAGAAATTTGTCACATTATCTTTTTATATCTAATATTATCTGCTTGATACATGATATCGAATAAAACTATATGTGTACTAGCACATCCCACCCTCCTAGCAGTTTGTTGACGGGTGTTAAGAGCTTCAGTCACTGTATTTATTACCATTGTTTAGTGAAAAGAGCGTTCCGTGTCGTTCATTATCGGAGAGGTTGCTCGTTTATTCATGATTGCGCAATGTGCCTGCGCAATTCCTTTAAGTAATGCTATTTCGGTAAGAGGTGATAAATCGATTTCTTTAATTTTTAGGGATTTTTAGGGATTATCCCTAAGGGTACTTACTAAACTACCAAATGACTTTTTAACAATATATTTTTATTATTATTTTGACTGTAGTATACTTTATTTCAGGAGCCAGTCTAATGTTAATCGTAGTACACTAATAAAAAAGTACTTACTTAAAAAAATATTTCAATGTTATTACGAGATATTGACTGGGGGTGTTGCAGTCTTTAAAAAATTATTGTATCCAACAGGTAGAACTGTGACAGGAGAAGGAGAAACATTTGATGGACTTGTTGAATTTCGTTCCTCCTATAAAACAAATTCAAAATGCTCGGAGCTTAAATACAGCTGACGAAGAAGACGCCTGTTATAGTTCACAAAGGTTATTATTATAGTTCAGTACAGTTATTAATGATTATTAAAATTCTACGACGTTTAATAAATTCTACGAATATTTTAAAAATTCAGGAGTGAGAGAGGTATTATTATGGAGGCTTTATCATGTTAAACCCCATTTTATGAATTATACAATATGTAAGTATGAGATTTGGAAATGAAATCATTTAGTAGAAGATTGTTTGAAGGCGAAAGTACCAGACAGAGATAAGTTAACGAACCGTATAGGGGAGTCATGGAGTGTGACGTCAAACAGAATATCTATATAATCTTTGTGGTCAGTGGTCACGTATGAAATTGTTTCTAAATTTTCAGCTGTGACCCAATTAGTAATTTATCTTCAAACTTTGAGATAACTAAAACTATCAAATGTAACAGACATGAAAAGGACTACTAGTATAAACCTGTACATATCGCCGTTCCGGAAGAACAGTGACGTAAATGCAAAAACTTCAATTTTACAGTAAAAAACCGATTTGCTGTAGTATAAAATATTATACTTAGTGGTGTGACAAAAAATAGTGGTTTATTGGAAGAATGAAGAATATATAAATTTACCAAGGATTAGGATTTAATCACCCTAATTTCAACCCTAAATTTCAACCCCTAAGTGCAGTTACGTCATTGTTCTTCAGGAACGGCGATATGATACATTGAAATTATGTACTTGACTATTATATTTTAACCCTTTATATATGTACGTATTCTGTTATCGTGACCTCATTTAGAAATAGACCTGTCCTTCGTATAATGTATCTGACTTAAGGTCAATTTTAATAGCTGTTAATTTGCATTTGTATAACTATTTTTTTAAAGTTAACACTTAATAATTATTATAGATACATCTTAATTAATTTTCATATATTTTACTGATTGATAAGTTTTATATACCGAATCATCAACACTTGTTTCTTCGGAGGCTGTCTGCAGATTTTTTCAGTTAGTATAGTTGTCTCCGCTCATACGCCGCACTCTACCTTAACATCAGATCGGTCAAACGAATTCAAGCTACGATAAAAATATTTCTGAAAAAAATTGAACCGACTTCTAAATAAAACACTAAAATCACTAAAAAGTAAAAAAATAATTTTAATTGAGAATAGACGCTTGTTATGTATTTACAAATTAATTGTCTACTTTTTATTTAGCATATATCTGAAGTCAGTGCCAACCAAATATGAAACTCCACATTGTTTGAATCTAGGTACATTACCAATCATAAAACATGTTTCAAATGCAGAGATAATATGTAATATTTTCTTCAAATTTAAAGACCAATCACGAGACATACTTTATCTAACAAAAGCAGAATCGTCAAATCGGTTCACAAACGGCGAAACATCCCCTAATTTTGCACCCTTAGTGTTGGAATATTTTCTTCAAATTGAAACGGAACCTATGCCGACATATACTTTATCGAAACAAAAAAGAATCATCAAAATCGGTCCATAAACGGAGGAGATATGAGGAAACAACGCCACAAAAAAAAAAAACAAAAAAAAAAAAACACGACGAATTGATAACCTCCTCCTTTTGAAGACGGTTAAAAATTCTACTGTGAAAAAGGATAACCTATTTTTAAAACATTTTATTTATTCAAATATAAAACCTTTGATATTAATAAGTATCCACCTAAATAAACGAAATAAGAAATAGCAAACTATTTATATTAAATGTTTAGGCGTTTGTTTGTCATCTTTAAAATCGTATTGATCACCCACCCAACCCACATCAATCATAACTTATCTCCAGCATTATTGAGTGAAAATTCGCTTGTAATATTTTTCTATTAATTATTCTATTTATAATATTAATAAATCCAGTGATTGGTAATCAAAACTTTGGCAGTTTATTTCATGAAACTCTCTAAATTAAACAAGCTAAAGTAGTTAGCATAAATAATAGTTGTATTTCAATTGTAAAGCCTAGTCCGTGATTAATAAAGCGTCTCTTCGCTTAATTTAATTACCCGAGAGACTGAAAACTCCCTCTAGCTTATTAACAAACGCTCCATTCTATTTATGAGTAAAACTCAATAACACCAGAGACGTTGGAGACTGAACAAGCTTTCGATATTGTTGTATGAAAATAATGTTTAAAAAATGCCCAAAAGAAAAATGTTCTATTGTTAAAGTTTCAATAAAAATACCTAAGCTTTATATTGTATCCCGTTAAAGTTAGATTACCTCAAGTGGTTTCCCGCTTACAAACCTATTATTAGCATTAGCAACTGTATCGGTCGATCTAAGTTCGTATAAGAATTTTGCCACAAAAAGTCATGAATGAAAGAGATTTTGCGTCATCCAAGAACGTAATTCCAATTGAAAGGCTCTTAAAGTGTTTACTCGGTACTTGAAAAAGTCGTGAGGCCGAACGCTTTTTGAGGATTGAAACTAGAGAACTATGTATTAACCATACATGGATGTAGAATAGTAAATCAAAAATATTTTTTAATCTTTTAAATTACGCATTGCACCAAAATCACTCACTCCTTTAACCTTCGATCATTCAAGTGGAAAAAGCACCTTCCTGTGCCGGCATAGTGACGGCGATTGGGGCCCACGTGTGATGCGGTTCTCCAGTCGTCGACGCTCATGGATCTCCATCAGACCAGTTGACGTGACATGTGACGTCAGCAAAAAAAAATACTACGAGACTGCTACGTAACCGAGATATTTAAAAAATGAACATATGAATAGTTCTTAAGTTAACCTTATAGTATATATAGTAGCTTGGCAGATGTGAGCCATCTATTAACAGAGGACACTTTTCTCGTTATGCTTGAAAGTGATGCTAGAACGGCAGACATGGCTAACTCCCTTCGACTCTTAATTAATGTCTTTTCAACACGGGTTGTGATTGTGAGTCGCCTTTAAACTCTAAACCTTAAGATTAAGACTAAAATTTAAGAGTTAAATGTTAAATTACTGACAGAAGTATGCACCGTCAACCTGGGCGGGGCACATACGTCTCCTTAAGCAGGTATAACGGAGGTCGTCTGCTACCCGTAGACATTTCTCTGTGGTGGCAGTTGTTTCCACATTCTAGTTTAATATCAGACGAAACGTTGTCATGTGAAGTTGTAACACCCACACACTATCGTAAAAGGCAATTAAGTACTCGCATTTATAGACAAATAAATTTTTATAAGTATACCTGATGTAATAAAAAAACTGTAAATATTATTAAATTATAATAAAAACTGAAAAAAATATTAAAACGAAAAACATTCAATTTTTATTATAATTAATTAATAAAACAAATCTAGCATTCAAACACTAATTTAAAAAAAACGATAATTAAACGATAGTAAATAAAATTATTAACCGAAATTTACTCGCGTTTAGGGTAAGCCGCAACAATATTGTTAGTGGGTAAATAAAACCTTAACTTAAAACCAAATATTGTTCACAACTTTATTAAACGTTACGATGAATAAAACCGCAGAGCTGGAAATAAGGTTTTGTTGGATTTATTAAATTAATATGGAGAGATTAAAATGTCGCAGCTGGGATTATTATAGCTGTAATTCGGGTTTGTAAAAGATTTTATAACTTGTGTTTAATAATAATTCAGTATATAACTTAAAAATATTAACATATGTATATAATATGGGTATATAACATATATAGACATATATAAGAAAGGAATTGATAGTTATGTAATATTATTAATGTTTCATGAAATCGTAATCCTTTATTGACATTGGGTAAACGAAAGTCTTTACATGAAAAAGTGAAAGTTCGACAGCGATCGAACATCATTCGTCGTCATGCGCAGTTACGAGCAGATGCCCACGTAGCGGAGCGGTTTTTCGGTTTGAAGATCGGAACCGGCAAGGAGGGAGCGTCTGTAAAACATCCCTTGTGGTCGCACCCTCACTAAGCGCAGGCGCGTGAAGCTGAATATTTGCCAGCAGTTCTCAGTACGCCAACAGGCAAAGAAGCGCGCGGCGGCCGTAGCGTAAAGCGGCGGTTTGCCGGGCGCACGCGTCCGCGCCACTGTCATGAGCAGCAACCGTCCCAGCAGCAGCCTGCCTGGCGCTATCTTAGTGCTGGGCTTTGCCCTAATATGGCTACCTCATGCCGACTACGCAGCGTGAGTAGCCTATGTTCATAAGCACCTGCACCTGTTTACTAATTCAATGCGTCACAACAAAGTCGCACCACGTGGTCAAGTACTAGAGAGTACTATAATTATAATATTTTAGCTACTATTCAATTAAACGCTATATTCAATTCCATTAACCATCCAGAATGACGAGATATGAGAGAAAATTCTTATTGCGTAGTTGTGTAATGTCAGCCATTGAAATGTGGCTCTGCAAATTCATATTAAGTTCGAGACAATGTTATAGCATACAATTAAATCTATATTTTTTTGATGCAAATGTTATAAATATTTGCAAACAATAACATGACATTGAAATTTAAATCATGTGTAAAAATAGTAGGCCTAACTGAGCATGCGCGGGCCGCGGTTAGCCCAGCTTCAGCAGCAGAGCTCAAGGGCGCTACTTCGTCGCATTTATAGTACATCCATGTTTACAAGGTCATAGGCTTTTATGCAAATATTCACTTATTATATTTATTTCATCTGCATGTTTCTATGACGACATCATAAGATATATATCATCACTTTAAATTATATCAAAATTTACAATTAAAAAATCTGTTTCTTTTTTCTTTAATTGATTAAAATTATAATAAATATAAACCACAAAGGTTACTTTACATTACTCATTAATTTATAATAATTTACGTTACTAAAAAAAAAAGAAAATACTAATTTTATCGAGCCTAACTTATAAATTTATTAATTAATTAGTTCTAATTGATAATCTATCTATAATTTATCTGTTAATAATTTTGTGAATAAATTTAATCTAACCTGCACTCGATTAGTGCAGGTAAAATTAATTCTAGCGTAATAAAATTGATAACAAATTCAATATCATGCATAAATAATAACATTGGAGTACGGCTTTGCGCATGCCCAATTTCAAGGGCGCCGCACAGGTACAGCTGCAAACGGACGTATCCTATAGATTTTGCTTCACAAGGTCAGGTTCATGAGCATGTGCATCAGGTATTTTAATGGTCATGACATTGTAAGCTGAGGATGGGAAAGTTTTCATGAACTATGTAACTTGTACATATAATTTTAAAGGCAACAGTTTTCTTTGTTTATGTTATTGAAAATAATTTAATTTACCAATAATTACCCGACGACACAAGTATTTAGGTATTATATATAGAATATGTAACAATATACGGGTAGGTCATGTAATATTCGTATATTAAGAAAATATTTTTTAATATAGTTTATATAAAAATTCAAAAAATAAAGGTAAATAAATATTATGACAGGGGAGCTGGCGGAGGTGGAATGTTTGGAGATGTGAACATTTCTGCTATATTGGATTCCTTAAGCGTCAGCTACGACAAAAGAGTGAGGCCGAACTATGGAGGTTAGTTTTAGCATTTTTCTAGAATGATTACAATCTATTATATTAGCAAGATTTCAAAGCAATGTTTCGATCTAGGTACTAATAATTTCTTTGTTAGATTTCCAGCTCTTACAGAACAAAAATAATTTATATTGTACACATGTTGTAAGAAATATATTAACGATAGTTTAGAAATTTATTTTATACGTATTGTAATCTTCCTAGGATTTTAGATTCCATATGCTCGTATGAATGCGCGAAGACTAAATGGTGACCGAGTCAAGAGACGACTCCGACGGCATTCAAAATCATCTCTTTTATCTTACCTTCTAGTGCTTACACCTATTTCAATGTATAACCAATTCTTTAAATATTATTATGTAGATCTCATTGTCAGCACGGCGTTCTTCAGGCAATCTTCAATGATTTTTTTTACTTATTTGATGTTTTGTTGTTCTTACCTATTTATAATATATTCATAGTTACTAGGTCAAATTGTAACTTTAAATATTCGACAATACTAAACATTATAACAAATTTAAGGTAAGCTTTTTATTGTTTTATTCGATGCAATATTCAGACAAAATATTTAATAAAGATGAAAACGATTACTTAGTCAACCTGGTCATCTTTGAAGTTTTCTGTAACTGAAAGTATATTCATATATAATATGACCATTTTTATCGTCAAATAAAGATTTTCATTATTTATTTTTTATTAGTGTGATTCAATTACTGGATGTGAATTGAATACAATGCAATTATTTAACAAACCCTAATTTTTAAGAAAATGTGATATTTCAGGACCTCCAGTGGATGTGGGAGTCACCATGTACGTGCTGTCTATCAGCTCTCTATCTGAAGTCAAAATGGTATTTTAAACAGTAAAATATTACGTAGTAAGGGTTAGACTTAATATAGCACTTCAACATCTGAAGCACGGTTCTGTAAACGTCGTCGATCGAGCTTTATGAGTCCATTATGTACAATATTCAGTAGGGCTAGGGTTAGGCAATCACTCGTACAAGTTCGATCGAAGACGACCCGGACTATGGGACACGTCTGTCCTCTGGTTTGGTTTTCACCGATGGGGATGATTACAGGTCCGCCGGTGGAGGTGGGTGTCACGATGTACGTGCTGTCTATAAGTTCCGTCTCCGAAGTGCTCATGGTACTCGCCATTGTCAGTTTATGCTTGTCTCGGTCGCTGCATAAAAAAGGAAGCGGCGACCGAGCAGCCCCAGATACGAGGCTGCGAGCATGCCGGCGTTAAGGAGTAAACGCCTTAAACGATGTGCCACTATCATTATATCAATTATTAATATTATAACGTGGATTATCCTTTTCTAAAATGCAGAACATAATCTAATACGTTCTGTCGAATATAATATGGACAATCCACGGACAGCGAATGCTAAATGTTTATTTAACTTATATAAGTTTACATAATTTAAAAGTGGCCTTATCGTTTAAGTCTGTTGTACTTTAATAAAGTCATATGGAAATGTGCTCTGCTATAGCATTCCTCCAATTCGATAATGTCGTGTTTTGCTCTATTGGTGTTTATTTTTAAGTTAATACTTATTTATTTTTGTTTTCTTATTCTATTCGTTTTTTATTTTTATTTTTATTTTCAAATTTTTGTGCTTTATTGTATATTCTTAAATAGGTATTTGTTGTGTCATTCAGCTCTTCTTCTAAAAATGGTGATTTGTTTTGGAAGCTGCCTTTCGTGTGAAAGTGTTATTTCTTTATGTAGTCTTTAAATGCTATAAATGTGTTATTTATTTTGTATTGTGGACCTTGAATTCCTTTATACTTGGAATACTTATTCTTACTTTATATTGTCATGATTTGTTGTGGCTTAAATTGTTATTTAGGTCTTAAGCTACTAATGTAAAAATCAGATTATGTTTCTGATTAATCTTACTTCGTCTTGAGAAGGCTTTATATTGTAGTGTGTACTTTGATATGTCTCAACATGATGCGTTTCTTCCTCAGTTGGACATCTGATGTTTGTTTTGTGGCTACATACCCTTGATAGGTTCCAGACGACCAATTGTAAGCCACCAGGGTGTATGACCCCTAATGGAAACCAAATCAAGGGTCTACAAAGTCACTTCAGGACGTGACCATTGTCCGGATTTAGATATGTTTCGTGCATAATGTGTGTATTAATTTGAGCACACGTATTATATTTTCACTTTGTTCAAGAGTGTGCTTCAGTTGATAAAGTATGTATTCGTGTGTAGCAACGACAAAATTTCGTACGTTTTCAAAATTACCGAGCTTTAAAAATGGGAATTGACAATGACATAATTGATTCTTTATTATCTACCAAATAAATCATATTTAGAGCTCGTATACATACATAAAATATGTATAATTATACGGATGTAATTACTATTTACGATCCAAATTATTCATATTAAAACTAAAGTCGAGATTTCACCGGGATTCATAATACAAATAACTTATTTACTATAAAATATTATTATAAAATAATCCCAGTGATGTCTTTAAAGTCGATATAATAGACGATGGACGATGTGATTAATATTTTTAAAAACGTATTTTTTTTCCTTTTATATTAACAGATCGTTCTTCGTATTTATCATGTGTCAGCCATTTAGTTGTATGGGTACTATAATATTATATAATATGTTGCAGGACTTTACGCTAGATTTCTACTTCAGGCAATTTTGGACCGATCCTAGACTAGCGTATAAAAAACGACCGGGCGTGGAAACACTATCAGTAGGCTCGGAATTCATAAAGAACATTTGGGTGCCTGATACATTTTTTGTCAACGAAAAACAATCATATTTTCATATTGCTACCACGAGCAATGAATTCATTCGTATTCATTATTCAGGATCAATCACTAGGAGCATAAGGTTGGTGCGCGTTTAAACATTTTCTTAAATTATTAGTACTTAGCTAAATGTTATATTTGTCTATTTTACAATTACAGACTGACAATAACTGCTTCTTGCCCCATGGATTTGCAATACTTTCCTATGGATCGACAGTTGTGCAATATAGAAATTGAAAGTTGTGAGTACTTTTAACATTTATCATAAACATTACAGACTCATGTATGTATATAGTCATCATCATATATTTAATAAAGAAACAATAAGATTTAGGTAAATTAATTTATTTTTTCAAATTCTCTTAAATATAAAATAATAACATTTATGATTAAATTGGTTAATATTATTACCGTACTGGCTGTGTGATTAAATTTAAACATTTTGGATAAGGGCCAAGAATATGATTTGGTTCCGCACACCTTTAATTCTTACTACCAGTGAACTTAAAAAGCTTTAAGTTCGCTGCTTACTACACATAAATTCAAACCCCCAGCAAAATGGGTAACAGCTTATTTTTATTTTACGCATGGTTCAGTCGGCTACACTATGCGTGACATACGCTACAAATGGAACGAAGGCCCCAACTCTGTGGGCGTCTCCAGTGAGGTGTCTTTACCGCAATTTAAAGTACTCGGACATCGTCAGCGTGCTATGGAAATCAGTCTCACCACAGGTACTATTTCAATCATCATTTAAATATTTTGTATCAGTTTTTATTATCTATACGACTGTATAATTGTATGCGGATTTAATTGTTATTTTCCGTTGCAGGAAATTATTCGCGTTTAGCCTGTGAGATACAATTTGTAAGATCAATGGGATACTATTTAATTCAGATCTATATACCATCTGGATTAATTGTGATCATTTCATGGGTGTCATTTTGGTTGAACCGGAACGCGACACCTGCTCGTGTTTCACTTGGTGTAACTACTGTACTGACCATGACAACACTGATGTCTTCTACGAATGCTGCATTACCTAAAATTTCATATGTAAAATCTATTGACGTTTATTTGGGAACTTGCTTCGTGATGGTCTTCGCCAGTTTACTAGGTAAAAATAGCCGACATACTCACCGTAATAAATTTCATTAGCTTTGCGTACCAGTTATTCATTAATGACTTATTTATTGACAGAATATGCAACGGTGGGTTATATGGCAAAGAGAATCCAAATGAGGAAGCAAAGATTCACTGCTGTGCAAAAGATGGCGGCTGAGAAGAAAATGCAGCTTGATGGACCTGGACCCGGTAGTGTCGAACCGCATCCTCCAACACGAGGAGGAACCCTAACTAGACCAATACCATCCAGCAGATCATCGGTAAATAATTTAAATAATATTTCTCATGTAAATACATATATTCGTTAAAAAAATCATTGTTTTGAATTGAATTTTAATTAACTTTTATAGGAAGTACGATTTAAAGTTCACGACCCAAAAGCTTATTCAAAGGGTGGCACTTTAGAAAATACCGTAAATGGCGCGCGTGGGGCTGGTGAAGAAGAAGCAGGACCTCCGCCACCGCATATTATACACGCATCGAAGGTTAGTATTGTAATATTATTCAAGTATAATAATTATATATGTGTGTAATACAAACTTTGGCATTGCGAATATAATATATTAAGTAGCAATGCGGAGTTTGCTAGTATGAGTTTATATTTAATATTTTCCTCTTAACTCACATCATGATGCCAATGACAATTTCAGGGTATCAACAAACTTCTGGGAACCACGCCATCTGATATCGATAAGTACTCTCGCATCGTATTTCCGGTATGCTTCGTGTGCTTTAACCTCATGTATTGGATTATTTATCTGCACGTATCAGATGTTGTTGCGGACGATCTTGTGCTATTGGGAGAGGAAAATTGAATACATACGCTTTATGCACTCGGTACTGATCTTAGTGTGGATTTCTACAGTCCAATTTTGCTAAACCAACTATATACCCATCATACTTCTTTCGTAAAAGTTATTTCATTATTACGATAAGATATTCCCATATCACAAAATATTACATGTTGTAGAATCTTAAATACCTTCGTAGTATTGTGGGATTTAATCTTACATCTAAAACATAAACACATTAACTTAATTTTACATACTAATTACTTTATTCATAATTCACTTGTCTTAATAATTTATTAAGTTGTTCAAGATCATTGAATAATTGTTTCGTTTAATATATATTGGTCAATTTAAAAAAGAAAAACTAGCTTTAAGGGCATTAGGGAGTTTAAAAAGTGGAATATTGAATAAGATTTAAAGATACTAACAATCAAAATAAAGTAAAGGTTTACTTCAATTATAATTTAAACATTTGCTGCTTACAATTTTTCAATGATTTTTGAACAACAACGAGATGATTTGACGTGAAATTTGAAAAGACAGTGCAAAATCTCATTCTCCTTTGAATTTCCAAATAAATAATTTAACTGAAAATGTTTTATATTACATATACATAACTATGGCTGTGCTGATGTCATCTATCTAAAGACCATTTATAATGGATTTAGAGATGACATCTAATTTACATTTCAAATCATTTAATGAAATATTGTGTCGGGCGCCTCGTCCGACTAATAACTGTCCTGGGATTTACTCCTTTTTGTATTTAACGTGGTGTAGTTATTACAAAAATGGCTGGCAAAATTACCCGGGGTAGAAAATATAGAGTCAATATACCCGTTACTCTAGATTTTAATATGCAATAATTTATACATTTTGTAGGGAACAATTTTTATGTACCATAGTAATATAACTACAGAAAGTCAATTGAGATGCTTTGCCAGAATATAAGAGATAATTTTGCAATCGCATTTGGGTCGGCAAAACTTATTTTGAGATGAAAATAATATTTTAAATTATAAATACTGTAGCCTGTCTGTACTGGTGTGAATACCTATGCCGCGCTTCAGACAATTATCAATTAGCAATTTGGTATCATTTTGGATTAACATCTCAATTACAAAATCAATGGCTGTTTAATATTTGAATAAGGGATCTACATTTTATTATAAAAATTAGGTTGCATAAGTCTTATACAATTTTAGAAACATTATTTTATATTATATTTAGAAGTAACAATCTAAAACAATTCTAAATTAGTTTAAAATATTTAAGTGCAATACATTATACAAGCAACAATCGCGATCTTTGATGATCTAAAATATTATAAAACAATAATTATTACTCCTTTAATGTCGGTAGAAAGGAGTTCATTTAATTACCTCAGATACATTCTAAACCATAATTGACAATATTATATATAATAACTACGCGTTCGTATTTTTTATATTTGTAAATGTTGTCAATACGTCTAGCGGATCTAGAATAATAAATAATTTTATATTTAAGATCGTACCAAACAGTACCAACATATCGCTGCTCAATCCAATAACTGAACAATGGTTGTTAATAAATATAAACTAACTACGAAGGATTTGGTGCAATTAATTTGCTATAAATGAAGTTCTTAAAACATTGGGCCATTTGCGGTGATGACTAAACCGGCTTTTATAGTTTCTAAGATAATACACTCATTCTGTGTTTAGTAATCAGTGTAAAGTGCTCTTAGATTAGTAAACTCCTTCCACTTAATATATTCGTAAATTTAATTTATCTTTAAATTTGCTCAATGAAATATATAAGACGTGTAAGAGATTAATTTCTCAAATCGATTATATTCTAAAAGGTATGTGTATGTTCTATAGTCTGAACGTAATATCAGTTTGGCTCTTACGCTTTCTTAATCGAAAATTAGACAAATCTCAATGAAAATGTGAAGAGATGATGCATGGATCATAAAGTGACATTACGTCATAGTCCATGATAAAGACTGAGCCAACAGTTATTCAGTTCCTCGTCTTATTGACGATTTTATTATGATTTTTATATTTCTTATTTGTCTTCGAATTATTAACCGTCGCCGTCGTAACTATATCCATTCTAAAAGTTACTACGAATTTAAATGATTAACTAATGCAATAATTTAATTAAAAATAAACGAAGGAGTTTATTTATTTTCATTTTCTTCTAAAAACGGTAAGAAATGGAAAATAGAGAAATTTAGAGTCGCCAAATTAAATTACCGACGTTATTAAAGGTCTGTAATTCTGAACAGAATTCGGGTAAAATAGAAGTAAGAAAAAAATTAATAATAATAAATTAAGAAAATGTGAATTTGCATATATTGCACCTAGCTAGTAAGTTTGTAGTGTAGTTAAATGTGTCCGAGCACGAGCGAAATGTATTGCGCCAGTAACAATGGAAACGTAACCATCATCCATTAATTGAAACAAACATTCTAATCGAGGCTTGTGTATTAAATTAGGCGCAAATACATTTCGCCTGTCACCTCGTTCACGAAACCAAATTCTAAATCACGTTTAAAATTTAAGTATAAATGTATTAATGAAATTATATTGACGTATTAATATAATTAGAAATTAACTCAAGATCGACGAAAAATGTCTGTTTATTATTTTATAGGATGTCATATATTTGTTTAGTATTAATTGAATACTTTAAATATTTGTAACATTGTTTTCGTATTTTTAATTAAATTGTTACCTTTTTTATTGTAATGAGACGTGCCAAATTTTTTGTATGTTTGCTATTCATTTATTATATTCCACCTCATTGTCTAATAAGTACAATGTACATAATTATTTTTATTATAGATATAATTTACATTTTTCGTTATTACAATTCGATTTTGACCACAATAATCGATTGTGAAAATCAAGCTGTGACAATATTCTAATAATTATACAAAGCTTTTTACATACTTTATATGGCTGATAATGCTGTTATTAAACAAGTTTTACAATAAATACGTTGCAAAACACAAATGCATCTTATACCATAATGAAAGTTACTGTTGATATTTATGCAAATTTTAATTATTGTTGACAATGGTAATCAAATAAAAATATATACGAGATGTTAATAAATTTTATTAAACAAAACATTATTAAAAACAATAGGAACTCTGAAGGAAGAAAGTGTGTAATTGATATCTAAACCATTGCCGTCCCCGTAACATGTAATTTGTTGAAATTAAAATAAATAATTCTATTAAACAAACATAAAATAATTACGAATTATAAAATCAATTTACTGTAATCGTATACAGCACTGCATTCATTGCTTGGTGGGACTTCGCGTAATAACAATATTCTTCTCTAAACATTACTAATGCTGACATGGAAAACACGTAAAATTAACTTTTAAATAACTGGATAAAAAATAAAAACGAAATTGATATTTATTAGCCTAGACGACGCGTCAATCAGTTTCGAGTGTGACACCCGTGAAGTGACCTAGTCGCGTATGGCGAGGCCAGTATACCGAAAGGAGTGTGCCTTGTCAACTTAAACGCTGTACATTCACCTCTTCATGCCGTCATGGCGGTGGCGACTGCAGACATTTATCTATGTCAGCAGTTGTCTCCACGCCTGAACAGCAATGTTAAGGTGGACAATATATTATACATACTCGTAATTAAGAAATTTATTACATCGCTATATGATTAAATCATTTGTATATTTAAGATCAAATGTAATAATCACAATAACTATCATTCTCGCGTGATGCCATAATAATTTTAAGTGATTAATTATAATTCCATTTGTTAGTTCATTACGAATCATCAAGCGGAATACTAGTAGTATAACGTTAATGGCTGTGGTTCATCAATATCATTATGTATTAAATAATATTCAATAATCGTGCGTTGCGTAATTGTTTTCTATGTTACTTTATCACCAAGCAATGAATACTACGAGGAATGGTTTTTCTTCATAATGCCAAAAATTACACTAAAATTTTATCAACATTTTATTTAAACATTATCTACATTTAAAACGTTTAAGATTGTAATAATATATTTATATAATTATATTTTATTGCAATATACTAGATATTAAGAAATAAGAAACATCTATAATACCGTTAATAATTAGTAAAATTAAAGTTAATTAAATTATCATACCTACTTGTATACTCTTCAAACTTCACTGTAATAGTAGTTCTGCAAAATATTAAATATAATAATACCTCTTAGGTCATACCTGTTAGTATTTTATGGTCGTAATTATAACTGTAATATCTCACACTATCTCTAAATAGTTCGCCTTATTTCGCCATTAGTGCCGATTGCAGACCAAGAACTAAACTAAACTAAGCTTAGCTCTTTGTCTGCAACCGGCTTATAGCATAACAAATGCAATTCATAAATTATGTGAGGCGTGTTAATATTTTTAAATCTATTATTCAATACAATAGCAAAATTATTTGCTGATAATTTGATCGCTATCTATGCAGTAACTACGATTATATCTCAATAACTTATTTCTCTAAATAAAAGCTAAAAGAAGTATGATAAATTTAACGGTCAATTGAAAGAATTGAAAGAAGACACGGAAGTACAAATTTGAAGTGATGATAAATATGCGTAATAGTATTAATATTAAAGAGGGCTTCAGCTCTTTTTTGTAATAAGCCATAGAGAATCTATATTTTTAAAGTCAGTTTAAAAATATTAATAAAATGCCTTTGAGCATAATATATTTATACACGATATTAAATTTTTATCATCAACATTACTGTAGTAAAATAAAATAATGTAGAGAAATAAGTGGTTAATAAATATAATAAAAAAATAAAAAAAATACCTACGTTAATAGTACTCAATTCACTTAAATTCAAATATTCGCTAGTTGTAGTCCATTTTGGGCCAAAACAATGTTTCCTTCAATAAACACTACTAGCATTACTTTCAAGAATTACTGTTAATACCTACTTAACTAGTCTTGTTTTATAATCTTCACGTTAGAGACACGAAATTAAAAATTGGTCAATTGTTGTTATTCAATAGGAAATATATCTCTTATTATTAGACCTAATAAATGATATTCTACCTATACCTATTACATGCATATCGGTGAATACACGAGAAAACAATTTTCAATGATAAAATTTCGCCAATATGTATATTTACTGTTGCACCCTATAAAAATTGTTATTAATTCTAATTGTGCACATTTGTAGCTAATTTATTTACTATTTATTACACCCTTAACTGGTTGGTTGTCGCATTAAACCTTAGATTAAAACCAATTTAAATTACCTAATCACTTATTAATTTTATATAAACAAAATCTAAATTTTTAACAACATTATCTCCACATATTTACAATCTATTATAATTTTTTAATGTTTACTTTAACTTTTTCAAATTGTCCTTTTTGGAAATATTTTGACGAATAAAAATTTTATGTATTATATTTTTTATATAATTAATTTATGATATTTCAAGAGAAATAAATACTTCCATTATTTTTTAACACTGAGTGTAAAATTAATACAGTTAATATCCAGTTCGTTTTGAGACTGAACTCAATAAGTTGTTGTGTATTTTAAATTATTTTATCCACATTTTTGTATTTATGTATATAAAAAAGACTTGTTTACGAGTAATGTATTATTATATAAGTATATTTTAAGTTATATAAGCCGTTATTTATATTAATTTATTTATCTAATGAAATTGGCTGTATCAACCTTTCCTCGATACAAACCTTATTATCTATATTCGTGTGGATGACGATGTTGCTCAAACTGATTAAACTTTTTATCGTTAAGTAGACACATTGTATGGAAACTTTAGTTCTGTGATCCAAAATAAAGGTAATTGATCTATGATTGTAATTGTTTTATTTAATTGTAATTGAGCTAAACCGAAACACCTTTTACCAATCCTCCCCCGCCTCACACTCAGTAACTGTCAAAAGGGTGCGTCGCTTTCATACATAATGCCGGCGCCACATGGCCGCGTGGTCAGCCTTGGCTGGTGTGGTCGGCCAGATATCATTAATTTCTAATGTAACACTCGTGAAGTGACCTCGTCGCGTTTCTGAATTAGTTTGGAAGTAGCCAAATATAGCGAGAGGGTATCCAGGTATCTATCCTAAGTTTTAATTTAAGCCTACTGTGGGAGAACCTCATAAATCCTGCAAAAACTGTCAAGGATAACACTTCAAGAAGGTAGCTTTACTCGATGGAAGAGTTGACATCTGCGAGGTCTAATCTAAAGCATTTCCACATAGCGCATGCGAGAAGCGCCGACTAACAAATGTACGGAATTTGACATTTCATACAGTGACGTCAGTAATTTGAAACGTCGAATCCAATACATTATTTTGTTCGGTGCTTCCCGCATGCGTCATGCTTTAGTGTACGGCCTCAGTGAGATAGCGTTCTGCGGAGCGTGCGACATGGCGGGACGCGTGGCGTTGAGCGTTCATAGAGTGGCCTCACCGCTCCGCCCGTCCGCTACTCGGGACACTCCAATACAAAACCCATGTGTTTGTCATGCACGCTGCACGCCCCGCCACGCTGCACGCTCAAAATGAACGGGCACTGAGTTCGTACCCTTAGACTTCTGGGGCCAGACATATTGTATTCCTCTGTCATTTTAAAAGTCATGAATGAACGAATGAATAAAATAAAACAATAAATATATTATGACATAAATATTTTTATTTTAGAACTTACAACAAATTTTTACATGTTTTAATATTGAAAAAATAGTTTATTTTCGAGACCGAGATTCTTTTTCACACTTTTAATAAGCATTTTAATCTCTTTATTTTTTAATATAGATACATATATGAAAATAAATATCTTATATATATACCTAATTATAATTTATTTATCTTAATCGTAAGAAGTATTACAATTCTAGTATTAGTTATAGTACTTATAACCTTTGATAAAAAATAAATAGATTATACTAGATATACAATGATGGCTTGAGAAGGCTCGAACAAAATTTAAATAGGCTAAGTTGTCTTCATTGTAAATAAAATAATAATATATACGAACAAACGAGCAAAATCTTCTTGCAATAAGTGGTAGAATAAACTTTTCACCGCCAAATACACAAGACGAAATGCAAGTAAAAGCGCTAAATATATGATCCATTTGACAATCTAAAAGCTGACAAAAGACTTATCATTATCATTATATTTTTAGACAGCAGTAAAAAGTGATTTTATTCTAGATTTAACCCTTAAATGCATATTATTGCCAATTGTCTACATTCATTCAAATTCTAAACCTGAGTGGCTGCGTCTGCACAGAACTTTCACGTACTGAGTGCATCAAATGCAAGGTTGCTTTGTGTCATAACAAAAATCGGCATTGAATTTTTTTATTATTTACGTAATCTATGACAAATTTCCTGTAAAATCATGCATTTAAGGGTTAAGTTTAAGTTAAAGCATATGTGTGTATCTTTAAATAAACTTGGCCAAAGGAGATCCTCGTTTGTGGGCTCCTAACGCCTATTGTCTATTACACATAAAAGTAATAGCCATTTTATTATAGAAAATGTGTGATAGATTTTTTTTTATTTGGTAAAATTAAAAATCTATCCAGAATTAATATAATATTAAAAATATCGAGACAGACTACTGAAAATGACCTGAATTCATAAAATTAAACTCAATAACACAAGATTATCATTTGATGTCCTTTAAACAAAGTTTAATTTATTTAGGTGCGATGCTGGCCGTACGTGAAAACTATTTCATATCGTTTCACGACGCAAACGTCACGCACATATAGTTCAGCTGGACTATTGGTCTAAATTTATAATTAATTTTTAAAAATCTAGTGAATTAAAAATTAAAATAATAGTGGTTTATTCAATATTTTTACATTATTATGAACATTCATCACTAACAATACTGATCAATATTTAGAGCATGATATGTATTATAACCGAATAACTGTATATAATATAAGAATTCATATTTATTGCTTTTAAATTGTACTTTTGAAAAAATATTGTACTGTTGTACTGCTCTATTAAAAATACATATACATCTAATATCTTATGAAAAATTGAAATTTAAACTATTTGTCTTACAATGTTAAAATCTTGAATCGAATAAGTTAATAGGAATCGACAATGTTAATGATAGAAGGTACCTAATGTATACAACTATACTTATTTTACTATTACCTATTAGTTACAAGAATACATAGTACTTAAGGCCATACCACGTCAATTTTACCTTCAATTATTCATTTTAATACAATTATAAATGATATTATTATTATTATTATATTATCTTTTTAAAGATTTTTAAATAATTCAAGCCGCAATGTTATATTAACAGCACGCGCTCGACTGTTGATAATTGTGAGCCGCGCGGCCGTCGCGACACCAACCGTATAATCCTTACATTCACATTGCTTGTTTTTGATATAAGAATGATGTTTTGTGTTTTTTTTTTCTTTAACAAATAATAGTACCATAATATCATTCATGTAGCTGATATTAGGCCAATAAATGTCAAAAAATTATGCAAAAAGAATAATTGAAAATTGTGATTTCAGAAACAAATACTAAAAGATCTATACAACTTTTAACAATATTAACCAAAGTACAAGGTATTTACACGTGTTTACATATTAATGACTAAAAATAGTGTAGACGTAGGCTGCCTAATATTAATTTTAAAACTTTTATTATCACTGTTTAACATCACAATTGAAATTTAATTGATTCATCGTTTTCACATGTGTTAAAGGCGGTTAATATAATATTCAAGCCGTACGCGAAGCGTGACTTCATATACCTACCCTAACTACTATCGACGCCACACAAGACAAAATGTAATAAAATATTGCATTGAATTATTATCATAAACACAGTCATTTTCACACACAGTCGCTTTAATTACACACATATAAATACTGTATATGTAGGTACATATTATAGTAAAAAACTAGACTTTGATGTTTGACAATATACCTTTAAACTTAACAAATATGTAGTTTAATATATTTAATTACTTTTAATGTATCACAATTATTTGTACTTATCTGAATTTTTCATATAGATAAAGCAATTATTTGGAAAGTGATCCCGTCATTTTAATTATAATATTGATAATTATTGTCTTGAGTGATAACGAAACCTTGTAAACTAAAATATATTACTACAATGATGGAAAGTTAAAAAAACACTTCATTTAAACTTTTATAATTAAACACCAAAGAAATAAATTGATCTAAATAAATTTATCTAAAACTAAATTCAATGGATGTCTTAAAGCTAAAGCACGCACTACTTTGAAGACAAGTTAAAGGTAACTAACTAACAATTGATTGTACTAAAATTTCAACCACAATATAGATAATATTTATTATCTCTCTATAATACTATTATAAAAGTTGTCTTTTGTGAAGATAGTAAAGAAGAAACATATTTTTAGAAAAATGTAATATGAAAATGTAAAAAGATATTACAGAAAGTTAATTAATTCTAAAAGCACCGTTTTATAGCTGAAGCTCACTCAATATAAATATCTTCAATTGGATAAGCCGTTTCTATGAACTTCTGATAGAATCTTTGGAACGCTCTCCTGCAAAACAATAAACGAATATATAATATTTATTTACATAGATATTTAAAACAGCCAAGTACACAACGCAGGATCCTTTTACATAACTGCCAGCTAAAACGTGGTCTAAATAATTAAAAAATCTAACTCACCCAACAGCTTCAGCAACTGGCCTCGTGGATTCTTGTCCTCGGAATACATGACACGCGAATCTTTGCAGTGTAGGATGTTTAGTGATGAAGCCGAGGTAACGATGATCGCGTGGGTGAAACGCGCAGAAAGAGACATTCTTCAGAGAATAGAAGTAATCAATACACGGCGAGTTTCTTCCTCTCTATAAGAATGTAACAAATATGTTATTTTAAAACTAAAAATGTGCATACTATTGATAGGATTTCTTACACTGGCATTAGGTTTAGATCTATCCACCATTCGGAGACCTTGATCGGATACTTCGAGGATGCATGGTTGTGTGCAGGGCTCGTTGCCGCCATCGCCAATAATTTTTTTAACAGCTTGACATACAACTCCTGTCCCTTTATGCGCTAATGTTTCGACAGATCCCATATATCTATGTGAATAAGGTTATGTTAAATTTAATAAACTATAAATTATGATAAAAAAATTATGTCCTTGTGACTTAACACATACCCTAATAAATAGCGTTCCCTTTTAACCTTTGTGTTAGTCGGATCGAAATCATTATAGTCCATGTCAACTGCGTAGGCGGATGGAAATATCCCTTGTTGACCTGTCCTTAAGTTCACTCCTGAAGCACATAATTTTATTTATATCTATCTATTTATAAAAAATAAATCTTTTTTTTACAAAATTCATTTATTCATCACCGAGTTTGAACCTTTGATCGTTTTATTCATTCTAGAGAAAATCTAAATAAGCTTATAAATATTTTTTATAGCAAACTATTATCGACACACATGTCTTGTGAAGTTTATATATTTAGATTTCCAGGCGATCATTGTTTCACTAATCATATTTTATAATAAAATTTATTTTTTACGATCTTTACCTTTGATTTGTTATCTCTTTCTCTCGTAAAGTATTAGAATTAATGATGATGACTGATCCAACTGATATAATTTACCTGATAGATACAAAACAATTGTATCTCACCTTCACACCAAAGATCATCAGCTTCTTTCTGAACATATATAGGATCACCTATTTCTACTTCAATTTCGTCATGATGTCGAGGAATAAATTTATGTAATCCTCTGTGTGTCGCTTCTAACATTTCCAAATGACTGTGGGGCACCGTTGTCATGTTACCGGCAAAGTTTATTCCGGTAATGCTGCAGCTCGAGGTTGGTGAAACTAAAAACAATAACCTCGAGACAAAAAAACACAAAACAACTACCGTGCTTGAATAACGTTATCAAAATAAGAACTTGAATTGAATAAATTTAAATAGATAAATTTTGACTTTTATCTCGATTATCTGTCATCCAGAAACCAATAACGATAAACCCATGACGATTGATTGATTAGTTGTGATTGGTAACCTATAAGGCGTTATGTAATTTTTATCCAAATTTACTAACCATTCTGTGGTTGCGTTGGAGTTGGTGATATGCTCTTAGGGCCGGTGTCTATAGGAGAATGCGCAGTACTGTGACCGCTGTCAACATCTCCTAAACTTTGAAGTCTTTCTGAATCGGGGCTCGAGTCTTCATCTAACAGATAACCACATTTTAAAACTAACAGTGGTCTGCCTTGACATCCAGGTCTAATGATCGGTCCTGCCAGCGCACCAAGTTCATCAGCCAGGGAAGCTGGTTGTCCGCAGGGGAGAATATTTGCTGAAATTTCCATATGATTTTTTTAAAGGAACGCATAGCATTATAATTGTTGTTTCAATATATTAGTAAATTTATCTAGGTATACATGCACACTGTTAATTAGCTAGCAATAGGAAATAAATTTAACTAAGCATTCAAATTAGGTACTCACACTTCCTGTTCTTTGGAATTTCTGGAAGCTTCCTTCTTCTTCGTTCTCCATTGCTAAATACTTGATGGCTTGGGCTTCTTTGCACTTTGGATAATTCTGTCTGACAGGTACCACTTTCTTTAACACCATCGTTTGGATTTGTGTCAACCGCACGGGTAGTTTCCTCTTCAGGTGAAGCATCGCTCTTAGGAGATGGTGAATCATCTTCTATACCCACATTTGGCACTAATCTGGAAGACGTAATAGTTGTTTATAAGGCCACATAACCCTCTAATATGTTTAACATGAAATATATTATTTCTTTAATGTAATGCTGTATACTTACGAATAAAATGGTGTCGGAGCTTTAATATGCTGCGGCAATCTATCAAAAACACGCCGAAATTCTTCAAATTCACTGTCAGCCATTTTCGCCTATAGACCTGATGTGATGACAACGTAAGGGATGGCTGCAGCACTATCGACCTCTCGCTTAGAGTTTCGCACAATGCGCATGCCCGAGTCAACTTCATTATGTGAGGGGTAGAAAACATGCGCGTAGCAAACAAATATTCGTCGCTGGGAAATCCAAAACTTAAACTTCACAGTTGAATTTGAACTTTTATTACATATGACGATAATCTTATTAATATATAACTCTTATTCTATTTGAGTGAATTTATTATCTATTATTTATTCTAATTTAAATATTTTATTTGTTTAAACATTAATAAATGAAAATTATTTTTGAATTATTATTTAATTGCGTTGTTTAAAACAGCTTATATAAATATTAATTTAAAAAAATATATATCAACAATTTAAGGCAGACAATGCAATATTTTTAAAGTTTAAAAAAAAAGCCTGCTCACCCCATTTACATTCTACTTGCAGACAATAATATTATAAAGATACGACTTAAATGGATATTCTACCGTACCTTAATGTCGTTTACATTAAAAATTTTGTAATTATTATTGGTAAAATATTTTTAAGAACACAAAAAGTAGTACATTTTGTTTCGTGGTGTTCTTCGTCAATTGTATTTTCTCACGAAAAGTGAAGGTTAACAGAATAGGCATATATTATGTAGGTATTTTAAGAAATATAGTTTTAACAAATATTAAATTAATATTGAACTGAATTTATAATAAAGCTTACTGTACTAATACTTAATGGTGGCATAAGCTGCTAGTGTGCGTGTACGTAAATGTAAATTAAATTTTCCTACTGAGTGTGATGCAACACGAGTTGAAGCAATCATGTAGTTATCAAACATCATGCTGCTAGGAAGTCGTTCCGAGGCTCAAGTTCGCGGTTAAAATAAATTAGCATTTGTCACAGAGTAGGATACGTTTGATTTACGCAACTAGTGAAGAGGGAAATACATACTCGCATGTACAAAGAATGTAATACCAAATATTGCAGTCTCGCTCCAATTGTCATAGAAACTGGTTCGTGGTGTTCGTTGTCGAATGTTTGCGTTTTTAACAGATTGTTTGTTAGAGACGGACGCCTCATACGAAAATGTTCACGGTATTTTTAACATTATTTGTGGCTGTAATTTTAGCATATATTTTTCAAAATATTACAAAACCAAGAAACTTTCCGCCAGGTATGTGCAAGTGTTAGTTAAATTATGTAATTTCCACACACGTGCTTCAACTGTATTCAGCTAATAAACCAAAGAAGAACACGAAGGGACGAGTAAAAAGAAATATTTTATTATTGCTAGATAATTGTACTCTTGCGAAATTGTGTATAAGTAATTAATTATTAAATTAGGTCACTAATTATACAAACAAGATACTATTAAAAGTGTTATTATGATTTTAGGTTTAAATACTTCATTAATTAAATCACAAAAAGACAAGATGTGTTTATGATTTTAATATTTTATAACACTCATCAAGTGGTAAAATGAATCCATTATTAAAGAATCAAGTTCGAATATTCTTATAACCAAGTGAACGATACAAAACAAATAATTACCATAGTTTAGCTAATATATTATATCAACTAACAATGATATAAATTTCCGTACAAATATATTAATGTATATTTTTATTATGTGCGATTTAACTGGGTCACTCACTTTATCAACAATGTTCTGTTTGCTTCATAATTCTATATCGTGAGGATTTATACAATTAACTTGAACATGATTACGCGACAACATAACCTGCCAAAAATGTATGAGGTAACTCACTACTTTTAGGCACTCGTTTATCATCTTGATCGGACTCAGAATTGATCGTGACAATCTTATCGCACTTCCTGTAACTGTTACTAACAGAAACGGCCGTGAACTCTTTGGTTTTTAACATCCCGTGTTGTGTTAAGAAATTGTAGGTATAATATATTATTTGGAAGAAGGCGAACTAAAGTATATATTAAATCGGAAACAAGAGGCCCTTGTCGTCATCAATGCTATAAAAACTTCTAAAAGTTAGATACCTACATGTTACTAACTTGTATTTTGACCCCACATGTTGAACAATCAATTTACGATTACGTTTTAAGCCATTGTTCGTCAAGATAACAAAGGACCTCTTAATATTAACAAGCGGTGTAGGAGTACGATGATTGATGCGACATTTTAATGCAAATGAAAACATATAATGTAGATATGATATATTATATCACTATTATGTATATTATAAGGAACGATACGTTGTAGGAAATATATATATATTTTTTTATTTTCATAAAATACAACAAATAATAGATTGCATTAAGAGATTTTATAGTTTTGCCGAACTTTAGTAAACGGAATATATTTCAGGACCAAAATGGTATCCATTTTTGGGTTGCAGCACTCTTGTGGAAAATATGACAAAAGATATGGGTAGTCAATGGAAAGCTCTATCAAAATTAGCAAAACAATATTCAACAAACACTTTAGGATTGAAACTTGGTCAACAATTGGTTATTGTTGTATTCGGAGAAAAAAATATAAGACAAGTTCTGAATGAAAAGGAATTCGAAGGAAGACCAGATAGTTTTTTTATAAGATTAAGATGCTTTGGAAAACGTTTGGGTAAGAAATACAATTTGAATATACAAATAAATGTAAAATGCGAAGTCTTATAATTATAAACAATATCAATTAAAATTGCTTAATATTTAAGGAATAACATTTACCGATGGTCCACTATGGAGAGAGCACAGGCAATTTACGATGAAACAACTACGAAATGTTGGTTTCGGAAAGACGAATATGGAAAAAGAAATTCAAGAAGAGACCAAAAATTTAATTACACAGTTGGAGCAACTAAATAAATCAATAAGTCCACGAAATTTTCTTGGATCAGCAGTGACGAATATATTGTGGAAATACGTAGCAGGTACGAACGATCTCAATAACTGCAACTTAAATGTAACCGAATAATCAATACTTAGTATAAATTGTTAATTTTCTTGTATTAATTTTTGGCATTTTAAAATTTGATGAAAATTGAAGAAATAATAGACGCACCTAAGCTGAGCCTCAGTCTCAACTGTGGTGGGAAATGGGAAAAAATGCGTTGACTTTGTTTTGTGATCTTCAATTTTCATCAAAATTGAATAAATAGTCTAGTTTAATAATTATTTTCAGGCGAATTTATAGCGAATGTTTAGATTTAATTGCGATTACATTATGATTTGAATGATAAACGCTACGCATTTGCTGTTTTATACCATACCAATATTATTTATTTTACTTTGTCGTCCTACTACTAAAAATAATTTGCGCGAAAGTCCACGTCATATATTCTTATTTCTTCAGGTGAACGTGTTGAAGGTGATAAACTTAAAATACTTCTCGATTTAATGTACATGCGGTCAAAAGCATTTACAATGTCTGGCGGGTGGCTAAATCAATTTCCATGGTGTAGGTACATATTCCCAGAAAGGAGTGGATACGCACTAATTAAAAGATTAAACAATCAATTATCAGACTTTATTGATGTAAGTATTAATTAAGAAATAATAACAATAAATATATTTTTAAATCCTAAGTATTTTGAAGATAGAAATGTGTCTACTTAGAGCAGTGCCTAGTCTATAGTTCTAGGGTAGTATTGTGACTTGCAAGTTGCTACACTCGTTGCGTTGTGTCAACTTGGTATTTACTTATTTAGTATTAGGACGGGTTTATACAAAGAGAAGTGTGCAAGTCATAGGGCCTAGGGGTGACGGATACCGCATGCAGATGGTATCTGTGGTACCAGCTGTTTCCGCATCTGTACTACATTTTCGTTTAACAGGCCGAAACAGGTCACTATACAAAAAGTCAATTAGGTTGTCTAATGATTGGAACAATAGGACATGTGTTTTCTAAATCGCCCAATTCGACAACTACTATTAAACTACTATTAAAGTTCATTTTAATAATAATTTTTGTATCTACATATTCCATAGGAAGCGATCCAGAAACATATTGACAAAAAGATACCTGGAGATGATTTCATCTATTCATTCTTGAGGGAAATGGAAAACGGGAACGAGTTTTACACAGGTATGATTAATAACAATAAATAAATACATAAATTACGAATAGAATCAGAACAAGTAGAACACAGATATAACACCCCGTCCTGAAACAAATTACATACAACTTGTTTTATAATAGCATATATTATGTACAAGTACCTGAATAATTGTTACTATCGGGAATCAAACCCGGGACTAACTACGTAACAAAGTGACGCCCAAACCGATGCGCCACAGAGGCCTTCATAGTATATTGTTAGATAGAAATATATAGTCGATAATCTTACTTTAACCTTTAACATCAGAAGAACTGACTCTGGTGAGCCAAAGGGCAAGGGCTATGTAAAATTTATTCTACTTACTCAAATTGCTGGCGTAGCCCTGAAAGTCGCTGACTGGCGCATTATGGGTGAAGTCCATCAGATAAGTGCAAATCCTACCAGACGAGCTCGACACCTATAATATTGGGTGGAAAGAGCTTGAGGAGGAACCGTAAGTTGTAGACCCCGGTAGTGCAGCAACAAACAGGCTTAAATAAATGATTAACCTTAATAATGTAATATAAATTTTGCAGTGGAACAACTCAAAACGATTTGTTTGGATATGTTCATCGCAGGGTCACAAACCAGTAGCAATGTAGTAGATTTCGCATTTTTAACAGTATTACGAAATAATGATATTCAAGAAAAAATATTTAATGAAATTAATAATGTTTTGGGAGATGAAATGCCTTGTTGGATGGACTGCTATAGGTAGGCAAATAATTATCACTAACATAATTAATCAAAACTTATTAATATAAGCTATGCGATAACTTAAATTATAAACTGGATTAAGCCGGACAATAAGTAATAACTTACATGCAGTCAGATCTATCGTGAAAAGTCAAGCCAGACCGATTACTAATAACATGGGATCCTTCAAGCGCAGTGTGAAGAGGCATCTCATCAAGCCGGCATAGCGGACGCAACTGCTGTCTGCAGATCCCCTTCTCTGACAGCAGTCGCCTCCATTCATGGATCGCACTCTTAACTTCACAACACACTAGCTTAACGTCAGGTGGAGTGCGGTAATATGACGTTCAAAAAAAAAAAACGAATATTTGAGTTATCAGTATTGGGAATAGATGTTTCATCTTTGGTGACAATATAAAAATCCCTTTACATTTTTAGACTGCCATATACGACATCGTTTTTATTGGAAGTGCAACGGTATTATACTATAGTCCCAGTAGCAGGGCCAAGAAGAGTATTGGAGACAACTGAGATAGATGGATACACTATTCTGAAAGAATCAACAATTTTAATATGTATGGGAGATCTTCATTTTGATCCCGAGTTTTGGGAAAGTCCCGAACTATTCAAAGCTGATAGATTTATCAATAAAGATGGTACAATAAAATCTGTTGAACATTTTTATCCGTTTGGAAATGGTAAGTGCATTTTTTTAACCTAATTTCGTATATTAAATTAAATGTGTGGCATTACAAATTCAATTCTTTTAATCTACAGGACGCAGAAGATGTCCAGGTGAATCTTTAGCAAAATCTTTTATATTTTTAACATTCACGGGTATAATGCAAAAGTACAAAATAGAATGCTGTAACGGGGTGTTACCTCCGTCGCAGGCAAATATTGGTTTAATATCGTCTCCGAAACCATATTCTGCTAATTTTATTCCTCGTTAACACATTATAAATAGGTAGGTAGTATGTGTACAATTTAAAATTTACAGCCTCGATTTTGGCTTAACTGTCTATTAAGAGCATTTGTCTAAATTGATAAAATAATGTCAGTACCTAGATAATAATTCTTATCTTTCAATATGTACCGAGGATTCTTAGATCATAAGGTCAGTGATAAAATTATATAAAAGTCATAATATTACAACGACCCGTTATGTAATGTTCCGTTACACATTTGCAAATTTATCAAAGAGCAATTTGAAGTGTGTTTTATAGGTTTCGTCAGACTTTATGGAGTCTCGGAAGTTAGCTTAATTAATAATATTTTAAATAATTAATTTTAAATATGAACAGAACATATAAAAATAACCAGCGGTGGGTAGTGCGGGAGTGTGCCCTTCCCTCTCACGTTCATCGTGCCCCGCCGATACCTCAATTTGTGTAGCGACTTGTACCTAACTTCGGAGCTACCATAAAGTTTGGTTCGTATCTGTGTACCTATTAAATTCGTATAAAATAAAAGAAATGTTTGCAGTTATTTGTGTAAATTTGATTTAGAAAATAATATTATACCTAATAGGAACTAATTTATTATGTATTGCTATGTTTAAATAAGTAAGTGCCAGTTATCAAATATAGGAACTCGTTTAGGAGATTAATAAAAACATTTTAGAAACCTAAGGAATTAGTAGAAAATTTTATTTTATAGAATATGTTTATAAATACTTATTATTATTATACGTCCATTTTAGAATAACGAAAATATTTTAAAATACTCTGTTATAACAACAATTTTAATTTTAAAATAAATACTATTTAAACTAAATTTAGTTTGTTATTTTTTGACTGGAGGCGTATTATTAAAGAATAGACATTTGATTGGCGGTATTAAGGCGCTATTTTTTATTACATTGATAATATTATATCTTATAATAAATTATTTTTGTTTAATATTTGTTTTATTATTCTCAAATAACAGAACGCATCACCTGAAACCATTTTTAGATTTATGTGAGGATACGAGAAATTTTTATATGTCGTATCTATAAAGCTTTTTTTGTGTGTTCATACGTACTATAGACAAACGGTTAATTGCATCCATTAAGGACTATTTTCGTTTGTATTTGTTCACATTGTTGCTGGCCACTTGGACATTGATTAATTAAGTCAAGCTCTCTGGCCAACTTAAAGGTCTCGCGGACCGTTCTGATAACGCGTTGTCTGCAGACAGACGGTTAAATTAGTTTATCGATATATTTAAAAAATAATGAAAAAAGACGAACGTGCCTACCATATTATTTTATTATTGGCATTACTGCCATCTATCCTTGTTGGGAGAAACTAGGATGATTATCATTTATATAATATGGCTGAAAATTGAATTTGTAGTGATTTGATGACTTGCTACTAGATGGCGCACTATGTCTCAAAATAATATAAAATCCTAGTTCATAAATTAAAAGGTATCCATTCATGGATGACAATAATATAAATTATATTATGTATAACTTTTTTTTTAAATTTCATTAATAGAGATGTTCTATTCAATTAATTTATAGAGTAAACCAATTAATTTAAATTCGTCAATGTATTATTGATGTAAAAAAGAAAATAGGTACTTACTGTTAATTTTAAATTAGTCTTGGTTATAAAAGCAATATTAAACATTTTTTTTTGGTTAATTAAATATGAATACATAATAAAAAAAGCATTCATTTATGCTATTTATAAATAATAAAACCTAAGGTAACAAGACTTTGTTTAAAAAAATAATACTAAACATTAATGTTTTAATAAAAACGTATTTGTTCTTATATGATGATGAACTACATATTGAGGTTATCAGCATGCGACCTCCCATCAACCGCGTCTGTTTGCCGTCTGCACTTTTGGTATTGTATAAAATGAAATAAACGATATTACTAACTGAATTTCAATCACATAAATATTTTATAATAGGTTTCTCTTTACATATGAAATTGCCGTTTTGTACGAAATGACTGGTACTGCCGGCGGCAATTGCATAGTTAAAGAAAGACCTGAGATGTGATATGAAAATTCGATTATTTTGTGGTTTAAAAAATTACTACAGAGTTTTATCAGATTTTAATTGTATTATTTATTTATTTATTATAAGTACGTATTTGAGACGCATATACTGGCATACTCGTACTTAAATAAATAATTAAAAATAAACAAGACAAAAATTTATTTCAAGAAATGAATTTGCACAGCTTAAAATTACTTACTAACTTCTGTTTAAAATTGCCGATTTGAAAAACGTAACGAGCGTTGAATGTGTGTGAAAGAAAGGGTTCACTTTTGTGTAACGCGTGACGAATGTGCAAATGGTGATGCACTGATGGCGACAAAACTCATTGTAAAGGGGAATTTTTAATATTTCATAGTCTGTTTCTAATTGCCACGCAAATGTGTCGAGCAAATTATAAACAATTGATGCAAGACAAAATGCAAAATAGGAATTTTGTCAGGCATTTTAAGAACCTTTTAGGCTATTTATCTTCAATTATTTTACTAAAATGATTCTTTGACTATTAATGTGTAACAATGGCGGGGTTAAAATTCATGAAGACGGTGCAAAAAAAAAATATAAATGTGTTTGTAAAAGTTATAGGAAAATAGTTTTAATACGATGAAAATGTCTTGAACTTTTAATTATTAAAATTATAAAAATATGTGAATTAATTATGTAAAATTTCTACAAAGGCTTCTTTCCATATTCATACTAATGTTTCCAGCCGAGCTTTAACATGTTCTCATGTGGTACACATTTATTGTTGTCTCAAACAAGTTTTGATCAAGTTCAAAATGCTTGACCGCTACTTCTCATACATGTATGTACGAGCACGAGTAGTTATGTAATTCCTTCTTAAGATTTGCAATTAAAAGCTTTAATATTGTAATTTTATAAATCTTTTTTTTATTGTAGCTAGGCATAACACTCCGCCTGATATTAAGCTAGAGTGCGGTCCATGAACGAAAATAACTGCTACTACAGAGAAATCTTGTAGTCGCCTCCGCTATGCCGGCTTGAGGAGACGAATATTATACCTGGCTACTTTCAAATTGTTCCCGTAGTATTATGTACAGACTACATGTTAATTTTAAAGATATATAATTGTTTAAAGTAAGTATCTATGAATTAATAAATGAGTAGGTTTGCAAAGTTCATTAGTAGCCAGGCGCCAACGCAACACTCGTAAAAATGAAAAGGGGAGAAAAGGGATTTTACAAAGCCGAGACCAATTTGGGTTTAATGAGCCGCGAATCGGTAATGCTAAACGCGCCAAGAGAGCTTAGACGTTGGCAATAAACTCAAAGTGGTTCGTTATTTCTATTATATTTTGGACTACTAATTTTATTATTTATCTACATAACTAAGTTGTAATCATCAAAATTATCATCTTTATTATTTAGACTTTATTATATTCTGTACATTTTTTTAACAGTAAGTATAAAGTATTTCCCTAAATTGTGACCAACCAGGAGTCAGTCAGTCAATAGGTAGTAAATAATATTATTAGCCAGTGTAACACTGTATATATGTACAAACTCAAAAGTTATTTGTGCAACATATTATTATTCATATAGTACACACAAACAAATATCGCACAAAGCCTATGCTCGTCTTATAAAATGTCTCAAGGCGAAGAGCGGCAATATAAAGATGATCGGCTGACAAGTCGCCTCATGTATAATGTGCATACAAATGTTATTTTGTCGAGGGCGAGAGAGTCTATTGTAACAGTGACGACAGGAACGAGTAAATATTCTTATGATAAGAGCGAGAGGACTGGGTAGATGCACGTGTCCGCCCAACCTCACATTCACGCGACGCCTCACCTCCCCTTAACGCCCTCCGACACGTGTAAGTGCACGAAGACGATTGCTACTCTACTCCGAAAGTCAGCTACGAATTCGGCAGCATACACGACTTTGTTCTGCGTCATATTTACATAGAACCAGAGATTTTAGTATTCGATGTCGACGAGCTCTCGCTTCCGCTAACAGAGGAAGAGAAACATTTGCTTCAAAATTTTCTAAACTTTTACATTTCTTTAGAATTTATTTAGATGTATTTTAGGTAGCTTTGTACTCTACCAATTGATGAATACGGAATCAATAAGCAAAATGCATGACATTATCCTGATGGCATATACTGTTTTAGAGTTTTTTTTTCAGATCCTGATCATGATACAGCCACCTACTTTTAGACAAATTTATAAAAAAAATTCAGTGCTTACTGTGTAGCACATTTCCACAGCATTGTTGTTATATGAAATGTGACAGCTGCTATCAGATTACAAATTATAAAATGTTCTGTCACTACAAGTCACCCTTTCGCGATAGTTACATGCAGGAGACGTGTCATAACCCCCTTGAAGTGGTGTGCATTTAATGGTGTTCGCATTGATTTTGAACAAAGTATCCTGTACCTCACGACAATTCTTAATCCCATAGGTTTCCTAACAGACCTTATAAGTATATCCTCTACTTATTTCTGAATATACATCTCCCACATCTCATAAAATAAGCATAAATTTAATATCATCAATCTGAAATGTTTAACGTAACAAACCAGGTAAACTTTAACTCAAAATATAATACGCACAGATAAAAGCTTAATCCCTTAGTCCATATTTATTCTCCGGAATGTAAATAAAGGAAAAAATAATAATATAAAAAAAAACAATGATTTCACGGTGCTGCATTAACGCATGTAGGCATAACAGACCCAAACCAAAGTAAAGTAAACATAAAGCCATATATTATAATGTTGTCACATCTATTTACTGACATTTGACTTTATATTTGTCTTATAAATCTATTGTGTGCGTCGTTTGAAATTATGGGTTTTTGTGTCAATATTGGAGTAGCGGCGGAATTGTCTGTCTTTTCATTTAACACGTTTCACCAGCCCAAACTTTGGGAATGGTTTTTGTTTTTAACATGTCGCATAGATGGCGTTGGTATGTACGTTTGTAATTCGTTAGTTAACATTGTTGTTGGTCTAGTATGCACCTAAACAACATTATTCAGGCACGAGCTACCGTTTTACAAGATAGTTAATTATTTATTAATGGTCGATCGTGTCGAACGTTGTCTATGAGTAAATTTAGGCATGAATGTACGGTAGGAAAAAACCTACGATTAAATAATAATTAATAATACATATAGGCGATAGAACATTTAGCACTACTCACTTGTCCGTAGAGAGTGCTAATTGCTTATATTTTCTCTGTCATTAGTAACTTTCTAGCAATTATTCGAACTAACAATTAGGGTTAACTACATTACTACGAATGTAGGAGACTTTTTAAGAGTTTTTATATAATATTTAAAAAATGCATAAGTACAATTTTAAGCCATTAGTTCGGTATGGAGCAGTCCAGGGCCGCAGTCTCCATCTAATATTCCATGTAATCCAATAGAGGCAGAGAGCATCCATGATCACATACATCAAAATTGATCAGTAGTTGGTTTGAGTAACCAAAAATAAAAATAAGTATTGTTATTTATTATCCAATGTAACTTTTCTTAAGCTTATTTTTCTTACAATAATAAAATGTATCACCTGCGGTAGGCAGACTGATGATGGTTATTTGTCCAGTCTGTCGTCCTGGGGCAGTACCACCACTTTCGAATGTAACACCCGTGAAGTGACCTTGTCGCGTTTCGGGAATAGTTTGAAAGTAGCCAGGTATAACGAGAGGAATGTGCACTGTCAATCTAAAATGGTACATGCTCGTCTCCTCAAGCCGGCATAGTGGAGGCGACTGCTGCCCGCACAGGTTTCTCTGTAGTAGCAGTTGTTTCCATTCATGGACTGCACTCTAGCTTTACATCAGGCGGAGTGTTGTCACATGCCGATCTACTATTAAAAAAAAACCTTTCTATTGCACTGCCTGTTTACTCTTTTAAACTAGTTATCAAATGGGCCATAAGCACCCACGAAGTTATCCAAAAGCCGGGCCCCTGGGCTGCCAGAACTATAGGTAGGTACCATAGTCTCAACCGTCACATATTACAATTTGCAAATCCTTTTGCGAATAAACCAAAGTTGCATGATCATCGCCTAATGACACATCAAATCCCTGTGGGACTTTCGCCATCGCGGCTGAACGACCATTTTATGGTAAGAAAAGTAGACGTAATTTACAACAATCGAATGTCACTAACTTAAAATTTATCCCATTATTTTGTTAATGTTTGTAGTGTTCATTAAAAAATACATGACATCTTTTAGTCAATAGCATAACGTTAATGAATCCCAATTTGAACAACCGTTCAACCTAAAAAACCTGTGACTTTACTGGCGGCACGTTTTGACATCGTTGTAGGGAGTACATACAAATCCCTCGCTGTTTGCATTCGTGTGATTTATCTATAGTAACGGATCAGTGTCAGGCAACCACACATTATTACCTATACTACGAAAAGTAAGGACGTATTATTGTTGATTTTTGTTAATACATTTCTCTGTTTAGTTACAGCATGATTTTAATTTTAGTGCTTTTTAGTAAAAATTGAACTCAAACTTATTTTAAAACTGTTTTTGGGAGTTAAAATTGTAAGGAAAGTTAATAATTTGAAGATTACAAAGGGGTTCTTCACGAGCGAAAAAATATATTTCTTTTTTAAATAGTGTCTATTATATCGTTCTATCACGGATAAATGTTTGCAGACAGCAATCGTCACCGCTGTACCGGCTTGATGATATGGGTGTGGAGATTTCGGGGTGTAGTTTTCTCTAGTTTTACTCGGTTACTTTCGAACTAACGCTCTTCCTTAAAGTTATAGTTCTTAAGGTTATTGTACTTAAAACAATTTGAACTAGTGTCTACCATGATGACAAATATCAAGTCAAAAACACTGTAACAAAAAGAATCATCAAAATTGGTTTATAAACAGCATAAAATCCCCTAATTTTTCACCCTTAGAGATGGTATATTTTCTTCAAATTTAAATTGGACCAATCACGAGACATACTTTGTCCAACAAAAGAAAAGTCATCAAAATCGGTTCGCAAACGGAGAAATATCCCCTAATTTTCCACCCTTAGAGATGGAATATTTTCTTCAAATTAAAACGGAACACATGCCGACATATACTCTATCCAACAAAAAAAGAATCTTTAAAATCGGTCCACAAATGGCGGAGATATGAGATAACATCGCCACAAAAAAAATACACGACGAATTGATAACCTCCTTCTTTTGAAATCGGTTAAAAATGGTTGAAATCCCTGAATTATACAGATACTGAAACTTTATTGTTGGCAGTGCAGTAATTTTTATGTATTATTAATATAATATAGTAATTGTATAAATAAAAAAATAGTCCCCTATGTAATAAGTGAAACCTGATTCCTGAAATACAGTGTATAACTAGTTCAGTAGTTACGTCCGAACCGCATCCGAATTCTATGTTATTTTTACTAATATTAATAAGTTCATGTCTACTAACTTGTATTTGTAACTTTAAATTGATTAAATAAAGATTATTATTATTATTAATAATAAATAAATAAACAGTAGAACTAATAATGTTTATTTTCCTTGACGACAAGGTGTCCTATAATATAATTTACATAACATAGAGCTAATGTGCTACATAAAATGAGCTAATAAAATGTATATATAGTATAGATATCTAAAGTTCTGCCTACGTTTAAGAATTCAAATGTATGTGTAGATATATAAAACCATGTATTTTAAACCAATTGTACAATGTTACGATAGGTAGAGATTCTATTTGAAGAACGATAGCCGCATAGCCCTGGGCAAGCGTTCAGCTGTTGTATGAGATTACATTCGCTCCAATAGACTGACAACCGAAAAGTGTATCTGTATAGCTACGTACTGGTATAAAGGTAGAAAACAGGGTACAATTACAATAAATATTAGTGACTAGTTCACCGACAAGACTATTAAATATAGCCTTTATTAATAAGATATAAAAAATAAAGATGAAAAGTTGTCTAGTCATTAGAAAATAAATGAAACCAAACTTAATGAAGGGAGTTAGATTTCTTTAATACAACACGAACAAAGGCGGCAACCCTACCCCTATGATTTCAATTTATTATTGTTTACATTATCGCCTTGTTATAATGGATCATCAAATATGTACTTAAAATATATTTTTTATATGTGGGGTTTCGTAAACCTTATAAATATTTTCACTTAAGGGGTAGTTATTTAACTATGTTTTATGTTGATATCAGTGTTCAAATCAGTGAATCATGGTAGGATATTAGCAATTGTAGCTATCGCAAATATTCGCCGAACAAAACGCTGGGCTGTGAGCTGCAAGTAACAGCATCGAAAGCCCTCGTTGTGTTTACTTTCGTGTGATTTATAGGCTTCGCCGGATTTAGGAAACGATTATTCACAAGAGCGGAGCGATGAGCGTACCTATTATATAAAATACAAAGTCAGTTGAGGCTTATTAAGTGTCATTATAAAGGTGTATAAATAAAAACACAAATCGAACGTTAAAAATAAATGTTCCCAAACAATAAAAGACAAAATTTAAATGAAACTTTTTGTAAATTGACATTAATAGAAAGTATTCATACAAAATTATGTCTACCATTTTCGATTCAGAGTATTATTTTAATAGAATGCTTATATACTATTTAATGGAAAGCTTCCATTAGTAACTTTATTAAAACAATTATTATGAAAGTTTGTAACTCGTTTAAAGTTATAATTAAATTTCCTGAATGCTCAATCGTGCACAATATTGCAGGGTATCTAAGTTCAATGGAACCACAAGTCTTAAAACTTCGACGAAGCTCTGTGTCATTCGGTATTACACTTCTGTGTCGCTCAGCTATGTGACTGTAGACGAAGTATTAACTAGCACTTACTATCGGAGAGCTACTTTGACAGAGACTGCTTTGTATCAACTAGGCATGACAATACGGTGTTACGTTACACACATGTATACAAGTATATACTTAAATACAGGACCACCCCTCTAATGCCGGCACTGTTGGATTGACGAGTTTTTACGAATATTTGACTATAACAAGGTTCATGACAACCCTCATTTTATTTACACAAACCGTAATGTGAGTGCTGTAGCCAAAAACGATAAGTTGTCGTTTGTTTGAACTGTAAGAAACGCTTTTAAATGTGGCCGCAAGAGAGAGAGAAGCCAATACAAAAATGTTTTTGCAGGTGAGAAAAGATAATGGTTTGTTTCATACTTCACTTAGTTTTGTGTACTCGTAGTTAACATATTATCGCATATGATAAACTTCAATGACGAAAATATGTCACCCTTTGAAAAATAAAGTTATAAAGTAAACCGACTCTAAGCAGTCTTACTAAAAACTATGATTAGTAATTGTAATAATTTTGTGTAGTTTGAATTTTCATTGTGTTCGGTAGCGATCATAAAGCCGCAGAAAGATCGACGCCGATAATTGAAAAAACTACGACTGCTGAATCTTAACACCGATTTAAAAAAGCGAAGGATAAATTAAAAGAATTCGACCTCTGGCGATTGTTGCTTTTTTGTTTCCTTAACTCCGATTCAACGATAAGGTTTTTTTATTTGTAATCGAGCTTTATTCTGTTGGGTTATTTTAAATGTGTTTTAACTTTCATTGTGTTATTTTTTATCCGTTTAAATATAAAAAAAATATCACAGAATTAAATACTTTTAAAGGATATCTACAAAACATATTAGGCATATTAAGAAAGCGACTGTAATCCTAAACAGGATAATTTGCAAATGTAGGTTTTTGCCTTGCAACCTCGATGATATTTTAAAAGTAATTTGATAATAATAATACTAGGGCTAATTTTCGGAACCGAGTGCAAAGTACAAAGAAGAGGAGGGGTAGCTCGTGTCATCTGCTTTGAACATAATTAAAATCACTTTTAAAATAATACCACTAAGCGCCCAACCCGGCGAGAGATTTTATTTTAAAAAGCGCTATTAGCATTAAATTTAGTTTCGCGAATGATTATGTCGCATTCAGGCCTTGGAGGAGGTTAAATGTTCGCACTTTTTGTGAATTATTGTTGGAGCAGTGGCCCTTTAACTCAAAAATTTTACCTTTTTTGAATATTTATTACAATAATTAAGCTGTCCATTACATTATAATTACAAGGAATCACAATATTCCTCCTTCTACGATTACTTAATTATATTTTTTAAATGTCTCAACAAATAAGTCAATATATTTTCACTGAATAGAAATTTCGAAGTCAAATACTAAAAACACAAGAACCAGCATTCGATTCGAACCACGATTATGCGGGTGGTGCTATTAACCGATTATCGAAACGTTCAGCTCCTAATATTCAATTTATAAGGCATGAATCTATAACATTTTAATTTTATTCATAGTAGGTATCTCAAACAAAAAAAAATTGTAGCAGGTAGCAGTCACCTCCTCTATGCTGCCGGAATGCCCCGATTTAAAGAGGCACTCCTCCCAGCAAATCCGGAAAAGCGACAACGTCGATTAGATTTAGTTATTATTGGTATTAATTACCATAGTATATTATAGACTATGAAAGTAATAATGAATAAAACTTAATTTTGTATAGAACTATGATTATATCATGTCAATCGTAAACTAAAACAAAATACGAATAGGTATCCATAGGTATAAAATCAATTAATTAAGTATTCCTACCGAAAGCATCCCCCATTACAGCCAATAAAAATAAACCTGATATCTGTAATGTACGACCACTGCCCATAGGATCGCACTATCTGTAATTAAACAATGGACCTTTCCCGCCCTTCCATTAAACCCAGTGGAGGTTTTTACACAGTCGCCTAATCTCACTAAATCGCTATAATCTATACTCGACGAAACTTAATTCAATTCAACGTTAATTTACTTATTTGAAAACGAGAACTTGCCTATCTAAGCTCGCCCCTAGGGGACTTAGGGCAGAGGTGATTGAAATAATCTTTTTACGAATAAATCATGATACGCGATCCCTACAGTTGATGCTTACTTCACATAAAATGACATAAATACGGATTTTAACTTCCATTTAATTATGGTAATGCATTTTTTGTTTTTTATTTCTTAATATATTTTAATAGGTAAAAAAATATATACAATAACCACTACCTACCACAAAATATGGTGATTAGAAGCGAGTCTGTTTGTTCCTTTGCGATTACACCACAAACAACGGACAAACGCTACTTGACATTAACAAATTACATCGCTGTCAACTTCTGAAACAATATACCCGGTTGGGGTTTAACTTATCTCGGAACTTTTCGTCTTGTGTAGATAACGTGTTGTAATACTAAAATGTCATTATGCTCAGTTGAAATACTAGTACTCGTATGATAATGTGACAAGCTTAATAGATTATTTTTGGGACCTGTTTTACTATTACAATAGTATTTTTTCTTCTTAATTTCTTTTAAATATGTATACAAAAAGATATTTAAATATCGATAATATATTAAATTACGTCATCTCGAATACTTAAGACTATAAATAAGGCGTTTTATTTATTATATTCTATTAGGACATACTTTATACATGCTTGTGAATTACCACAGAAATTAATAAAATAGCACGATTTTATTTATTATCTCGATATATATCAAAACAAGTGTTGTTTGTGTTTATCCCATTCGTGACGTAAATTTTGGTCATAGTATATTATAGATAATACTTCACTGAGAGCGCCTTTCTGTGAGCTTATCGTTTCAGTAAGTATAGTTACCAAAGCTATTTGTTACATTATCTCCGTTATTTTGTTCGAGGTTGTGAGGTCAACGACGACTGAGGTAATCATGCCATATCAAAATCCAAAATCTTCTATTATACTCTAAGGTAATATATAATATATTGTAAAAAGTATCGTTTACTTACATTTGTGATATAGTCAAAGATAAACGTTTTCGCTATTAATATTTTATACAGATTTATTAGGTTTTGTCTATCTACAATTAGAATTAAACAAATAAGATGAAACTAAACAATTTCATATTCTACAGAAAAACAAAAGTATTATTATGTTGCCGACAAGTTTATAACGTGTTAATAAATAATTATAATAAAATGCGTGAGATGTGAACACATAGTGTGGTGTGTGGAGCAACAGGCAACATTCAAAAACTTTGCAGAGCGTAACTAAGTTGAGTTTTGGTATTCCTTCGCTATAATATTATTAGCAGCAGCTACTTATGTTTTGTAATTAACTAGCACGCGAGTTGGCAAGTTCTTAATTAGCAGACCACCTGCTACCTTCCGCTACAATAAGCTCTCACATTGTTCCGTTATAAGTATTACAACAGATTTACTTCGGCTACAACTAACTTAAATATTATAACAGCTACTGACTCATTGTTATGTTCGAAAGTTTAATGCAAATTGATTAAACTGGTATTATTATTAACCATCTTATAAATACATTATTTAGTGAAAGTTCACATTTAATAATAATTGAGCTCATGCTTGCTTTTCTAGGCACGAGTCTAGCCAGACGATATTCCACTTAGAACTAGTACGATCCCGCTTGACATTAGTAATTTTTAACGAGATTAAAAGTATTAATCTGACGGAAGTGTATGGAGATAACATCGTAGACACTCCACGTATTTACAGAGTAACATATTGCTTTTCATAGACAAACGGTACGGCGCACGGCCCACGTTCCACGACAATCGGTCGAGCCGTCTTAAAAAACTAATCACATCACTTTTTATTGCTTCTCCGCGGAGTGAGTCCAGGGCAATCTATCATTCGAGCGCTATGGAAATAATTAGTGTCACCGAGCGCATCCGGACGCGCGGCCAGCCAACAATGAGCCGAGTGACGCACCACTCAAACAAATCATTAATAATTTTGAACGCTAGTTTTTCTAAAGCGGATTCATTCTTGTAAATAAATGGTAAAACGGATTTTTAACTACTTACTTACGGAGATATTTTTTTACAGCGATGTGGCCGTTAGTCGTCGCCGCATCGCGTCGTTAGCAGCAAGCCGTTTAGCCCGAACGAATTTTACACAAACTACTTTAAAGTTTGTCATCGTTTGCCGCCGCCAATTCTTTCAATTCTTTCCAACAAAGTTTTCTAGTAGTTTCTTCATTAATATAATATGAATAACAAATGAATAGAATTTTGAAGAATAACAAAACATCTAACTTCTTACGAAACAACTAAGGTTACTAATAAAATTAAAAGCTTTCTTATATTTTGAACATATTTAAAGACTTAATAAAAATAATATAGAATTAGGAGTGTGTTCATTACGACGACAACGCGTTGTCTTATTATATCGAGACCGATTGTTTAAAGAAAAGTAGGTAGACTGATGATGGTTATTTGTCCAGTCTGCCGTCCTGGGGTAGTACCACCACTTTCCAATGTAACACCTCTGAAGTGACCTTGTCTCGTTTCGGGAATAGTTTGAAAGTAGCCAGGTATAACGAGAGGAGTGTGCACTATCAATCTAGATGGTACAGGGTCGACTCCTCAAGCCGGCATAGTGGAGACGACTGCTGCCCGTAGGGATTTCTCTGTAGTAGCAGTTGTTTCAATTTATGGACCGCACACTAGCTTTACATTAGGCGGAGTATTGTCACATGCTGAGCTACAATTAAAAAATTGATTTAATAACTTCTAGTTATAATATATAAGCTAAAATCTTTAAAAGAGCGGCCGTGGTCTAGCGGTAAGACGCGTGAACTCACGATCGAAGAGACCCGTGTTCGAACCTCGCTAATTCTGACCGGTACCAATGTATCTTTGTTATATGTACTTTGGTCGCTCAGTGCCTATAAGCACTATTAAAGAGTGGTAGGCAGACTGATGATGGTTATTTGTCTAGTCTGCCGTCCTGGGGTAGTACCACCACTTTCGAATGTAACACCCATGAAGTGACCTTGTCGCGTTTCGGGAATAGTTTGAAAGTAGCCAGGTATAACGAGAGGAGTGTGTACTGCCAATCTAAGATGGTACATGCTCGTCTCCTCAAGCCAGCATAGTGGAGGCGACTGCTACCCACACAGGTTTCTCTGTAGTAGCAGTTGTTTCCATTCATGGACCGCACTCTAGCTTTACATCAGGCGGAGTGTTGTCACATGCCGAGCTACAATAAAAAAGAAAATAATAATAATCCATCTGCTCTGGATAACTAACTTATCACGCGGATAATGGGTCAAATCTAGACTACATGATTGGTGAGGGTGTACACACTCGTACGAGTAAATCGGTAATCGCCTTTTTTAATATGAAATTGTCTTGTATATTTTATTTAAGTTTTAAATCGGCTTATCTGTATAATTATAATTTTATGATTATATTATTCGTAGGAGTCAATCTTTGTCCCGTTTAATAAATTAAATTTGTGCGATTATAATAATATGATATATTATTTTGTTTTACGTGAGAAGGTGGTAAAGACCGGTCAATAGATGCGAACCAACATCTGGCTTTGTGGTGTGAACGACCTCCGCTCCATTCCAAAATGTTTAATATACATTTTAATAAGTAATGCTCGTATTGTTTGGTCTGCCGGAATATATTAAGTTTATGTCGTTATAAGCGTCCGCGACCGCCGCCGCCGACCGTACTCGAGACGCTAAGTAATCTTAAATGTAATTAGACGTTAACAATGTTAGAATTGTTTCCAGTTGTGTTTATAGCGTTCGGTATTCACTCGAGTTTAAAATTAATATTGGCAAACAAGTGTAATTTCTAGAATTATGCTAAACAGCACATGTGAAAGATGGCTTGTAATTATACATAGTAATTATTTTATTAAGTTAATATAAGTGATATTAGCAGTTTATTAAAATTATGATCTAAATACTAAATGAAAAATACTCGTATACATATTATAGTAGTCTACTTTACACACTTAATTGTTGAATGGACGTGTTAGATTTAAAAGTAATTACATAATTACTTGTAATTATTTATACCTTAATTTCCAAATAAATTTAATATTTCAGAAGATTATGCTCTCATCCTTGTAACTTTTAAAATATTTCTAAATTAATGTACTTATTATTGTTTCAATTTATATACTTAGTCATTTACTTATTTAAGTTTTGTCAAAATAAAATAATAAAAAAAAAACTTTCTAATTAGTTATTCCGAACGCTCTGTGTTTTTCTCGTGTAATAAAGAGCTCGCTCATAATTAGTGCTATGTATTAAATATAGTGGCTTAAACGTGATAATAAGGAAGGAATGTAAGCAAGATCGTTATAATAAAAATAGAGATTTCTTTATGTGTACAATTAAATGGGTGCACGTCATATTAATTGGTGTATAGCAGCTGCTAACAAAAATGATATATACAGCTATTCTCAGCGGGAAGTCAAGTCAAAATTGTTACCTTACTATCTTCTATTAGGAACTCCCACAGTTTAAAAATTTCGCTTACAATTTGCAAGTTCTTTTATATTTTATCATAACCCACAGATACTATAGTGATTCATTAATAGTTATATAGTTCTTATAAGTTAATACGAGTAGTTCATCAAACTTTGCCAAGTGGATAGAATATATATAACAACTTTTCTTAGTATTTGTAAAAAACATTTTATTAAAACTAAACCAAATGTTTTCTATACATGAAAGACGTCTCGGATACTCGTCGAGGATGTGGTTGCTTCAAAGCGCCGACAAAATTCATCGCAATAGTCGTCTCATTTTTTGATATCATTCGCGAGATTATACAGAAGAAGTGCAGCCGACGACAGACATAATGATCCAACCAAACAACGCCCTCTCAGAAATCTTTCACCTGAATATTTAGCTCTTTGAGTAAAAATAAATGTTTCGTTTTCTCGGAATAACAACGGTGTCAAGTCAACTCGCCTTAGAGCAAAGATTATATTTGTCATCGGAGATCACATTAGGCTCGTTTACGGGTGCGGTAAACGATTTAGTCGGAACATCGCCGCTTTCTCAATCTACGAACAGATGTTTTCTCACCATTTCACCAATAGGTACTCTTCTTTTACTCATAAAATAAATAATTTTCTATTGGAGTCTTATTCTATTTTAAACCCAGTCAACTTGGATTAAGGACGTAGATCTTTCCCTTACGTTATGGCAAACTTAACAAATTTTTCAAATCAAAATTAAGTGAAGCTGCTATAAATATTGTACTAATGTAATACAAATTACACTTCACGCATCTTAGGTAAGTACGTGTATTAATTCAGATCAATAAAAAATCATACTTTAGTTGTTTTCTTGTTTATATGATTTCACCGTAACTTCTCGAGCAGTTTTACGTATCATTAGAAGACAAATATTTAATACAATACAATACAATTGTCATGCCTTTTTCCCACAGGGATAGTCAGCGACAACGGGACTCTACTTACCACGATCCTGACACAACACCCTCGCTTCCTTCACATCCACAATTCTCTTCATGCACGCCCGACAGTCATGAGCACTAGGCAGCCCAGCTTTCATGAGGATGTCTCCGATTTGATCGGAAAACACCCTTCTCGGTCTGCCTTGTTTAACGCATCCATTCACATCAGATTTATATATTCCTTCCGTTTATTATAAAATATATTATTAGGAATTAGCATTCACTTGTTTTAATTTAATTTTTATAAAACCTCGATTTTATTTTTGTATGGCTACACTACATACTAATTCGTTAAATACAAGTCGTTTTGAAAAGTTTGAGTTGTGACAGGACGGTTAAAAGTAGCTCTACAGCATTCGTCTTCAACTGTCATAGTAATAATCATCTCTGACATACCAAATGAGGCAAAATATAGGTGTCGAAGTAAAATAAACATTAAACAAACATTAACAAAAATAAAAGTCTCCTTTAACTGAACATTTAAAATAATACGAGTATTTCCAATGAACCAATATAGGTCTTAACAAGATTTACGCAGCTTATATTTTTATATGTGGTGATTTAAATTAATTTAACGTGATTGCCCATTTCGGGATAATAATTTACAAAACTCAATTGTACGTAGATTCGAAATTTCGACGAATACGACATTTATATAGATCCTTTATTTACGTTATATTGCAGCTGAAGATTTTACTTATCACAATTGACGTTTGACATATTGATAGAATCTAACATCTCACGGTTGGTAAACGGGAAGCATATGAGATTTACCCAGGGATTATACGGCGGTTTTGTATCTTGTGAAACTACAGTTAATATTTGTAAAACAATTTCTTCTTTGAAGTAAAACCGAGGCAGTGATTTGAATAAGATTTATAGAGGCATTTTCCTCGTCAATGTCTGATGCTCATTCATCTCCCTAAGCCGGCATAGAGGAGGGGAACATTTCTGTGATAGAAGTTGTTTCCCCTCATGGATCTCAGCTTAGCTCCAAGCGGAGTATGGTTACATGTCGGGCTACTACTGGTATAAAAAGAAGAAAAAAAAAAAAAAAAAAAAAAAAAAACCTTTATTGCCAAATTTTTACAACTGTTTTAATAACAAGGCCCCTGAACTAGGCGTAAAACCCGTATCTCAGGGTGCCTCGCTCTTTGTTCACTTAACTAATGCAAAAGTAAAAATCAAAGGTAAAAATATATAAATTAAAAATAATAATAAATAAATAAATAATAATGATGATAATAAATAAATAAAATATATAATAAATAAATAATAATAATAAAATAAAAAATGTACATAATAATAATATTAATAGAAATAATAATTAGTACCATTGATGAGATAAATAAATAATATATAATATAATATAGTACAAGTAAATTCAAGCTAAGGTAAGGAAATTGGGGGGGGTGATAAGGTCCTCTGTTTCTTCATAATTTAGATTATAAAGCCAGTTAGATAAGGCCAACCTAACACCACATCTATTCATAAGAGATATGCAAAGGATTTTATTAATAGTGGAGTATAGTGAGGTCGATAAAAAATCAAAATGTCTTTTAGCATATTGGGTGTTGGTTATGCAATTAATATCTAATCTGTCTCCTCTCTTTTTTATTTTTGACATTATTTTACCATTAGTTTCTTTATGTTTATTTAAAATTATGTTGAGTATATATAATTGCCTAATAGTAAGAAGATTGTTGCTATTGAAGAGTTCATGGGTAGGGAATCTGAAATTTAAGAAAAACATAACTTTTAAGAGGGCACGTTGAGAGCGTTCTGCAGAAGAAAGAAGAATATTAATATGATGATTGTTATATTTTTTAAATTATTTAATTCGCATAAGGACTCGTAATACATTTATCGTATCATATAGAATTTCAAACAACCAAACGTAATAGAATTGCGACTGGAGGCAATCAGAAAATTTTCACAAAGGGAAAACTCGAGAAAGAGGTTACCATGGAGCTTTAGAGAACGGGCTGAATTAGTCACCATGGCACCTGTCCGTTCCCATTCGCACCTGGAATTTTTCGGCAATCACAATACCAAAGTTTCTCGTTAATATGTAAATTAAGACATCTGAACAGGACGACGGGATTTAGGGTCAGTTTGTATTACGCAAAGTTTGCCGTGTTTAATGAAAATTGAAGCTCTTACTTATTATGTACCGACCCCATTCTAAATAATTCAACGCTTAATGGCACTACTAAGTCAATATAATGTGAAAACTAATTTTCTCAGTGTCGATATATATACCTTTCTACACACATATCTATATTTATATCTATCGGTATGATTTTAAGCTATGATTAATTTACCTTTGCATAATAATTGGCGCCATTTGTTTGTAGATACATTAAAGGAACTAACCAGACCGTATGGGTTGGAGTGTTAGTGGTATGAAAACCGATTAAGTCCATGCGTGCTAAAAGTGATTTATTGTGAGTAGTTGTGAGGCTTCGGAAACTGCTATTGATCGTTGGGCCATGCAAATAACGAGTTCAGAACTTAAATGCCACCACTAGTAGGTAATTGTTCTATAATATGTAGATAATAATGGAATTGACGTGATGTATCAATCAATAACTTTTTATGCAACCTTTAAACTATGATAATTATTAAAACCGTCTTCATAGTTACTGAATTGAAACTGAATTATTTTAATAAGTATCTTATCTATAGCAACCATGATGATATGAAGTTTGGCTCTTGTACAAATTAAGTTGTAAGTATATAAAAATAAACAATAAAATCGATATAATTGGATGGTATAATTCATGAGGTTTCTAAATACCTATCCCAAATGGATCCCCTACCAGAGTTGATTGAATCCCCGCATTAATATCATTATAAATTATTACTTCAAAAAACCTTAACGATTGTTTATTTGAAATTCCAACAAAATAACATTTAGTCGGTATGACAAAACCAACGCTGGACAGCATTGTTGGCGGAATACTAATATGGCTTAAAGAAGAAATAAAGAATTCATAATGTTGTGTCGTATTTGTAATATGGACATCGATAAATCATAGGGGACCGACCACAATCGGTCCGATGACATGGCATGCTTACAAAAAATAATACAAGCTATCATTCAGATATTCCGTAGTATCGAGAGAATTTGCTAGGGCTGCTTTATTTCACTTAATATCTCAGAATTGTTAAAATAAAAGTGAATACAATTTTAAATCGCGGTGACGTATATTACTTATGCTTACACCTAATGAACTAAACAACAAACATTTACCAAATCTGGTTATGAATTTAATTATGGGATTCTGTGCAATTATAATTTAATATTAAGAGAACACAGTGATGCAACTCTGATGTGGGTGCGTGACAATAAATAGCAAGAGCGTTGCAGTGCCATTGTTGAACTATCGGATGCCTGGTTCTTTCTTATTCACTTAATTAAAATAAATTAAATTGTTCTCCAGTTGTAATTAGTTTACTAAAATTAGAGTCTATATTTGGTCTATATTATATGATTTAAATTCTAAAATAAAGAAATTATATGTTATTTTTATAATTGCACCATACTCGTACATCATGATCTATAGTTATATATTGTGTCAGTAGATACGCACATGTACTTAAATTTTGAAAATAACCAAAAAACCTTATTGACAACCTTATTTCATGACCAGCCATAAAAGTATTTTAAATTAATTTGTATTTGACGAAAGTTCTTTTTATGTATTCTTAAAGAAATAATTATAAACAATTAAAAGTTTGCAGAACTAGTTATACTTTTTACAATTAAAATGGAATCAGTACAGCTAGATACAAATATCATGCTATAAAATAATCATAGTAGTCGTTTTAAATTAAATTAAAGTTGTATTATAATAAATTTTGTAAAAGAAATGCGATGAATGTGAGAATAAATGTCATTGATGTGCGAATTTGTAGTGACTGTCTTGATATTTAGTAAAAATGGTAATACTTTTATTTGCATATCGTGAAATATGCATACATTCTCGAGATGATCCGGGCTCATTGTTTGTATCGAAAGCAAAAGCAAAACACCAACAGAGATGGAGATATCCAATATTTTAGATGGCATAGCAGACGCCGACGATGTCGGAATTCTTGATTCAAGGATTTACTTTGAATCTCGAGTGGAATAACACCTGTAAAACGCCATCGTTTAAGTTTGGATTACAACAACACTGCAATTTTACAATAGAAACAAGACGGTATGAACGGGCTTGTATCTACCTAAGATATGTTCCTTAAGTTAACAAAAACGGTTACCAATATGCTAATATTATATTGGGAACTAATAAACGGTTGTTTTCTGCCGAATACTGGAATTCGAAATGATACGGATGATGGTTTCGTTAAAAAAATATTAAGGTTTGTATAGAATTATGAGCAATCAACTAGTAGATTGTTATGATGACTCTTGCCCGTCATCAGCTATTAAGATTTCTTTGTTATATCAACATGTTGGACTATTTACACAACACGTCGCTCTCTGAGAGGCTTTATAAAAAATAACTTATATCTTTTTTTATTCTTTATGTCGATGAGCGTAAATCGTTCTCAGATTTTGAATGAAATAACCGAGTCACTTGGGACATGACGCGGGGTTAGAATTTGCTTTTATTATGAGCGTTTCGATAGCTTTATTATCACAAACTTTTGACGGCGCTAAATAGGCAGAGCAAAGACTCAACAAAGCAAGTATCCCGAGGCGACAATAAGACGTGATTGCTAGGAGAGTATATAATTGAAATAAGAACTCGAATAGGACCATGTGACTCATTCAATGAATATGTTGATTGGACTTTGGGAACCAAACTTTGTAATTATGTAAAATAATGTTTATAAATCAATCGTAGAGCAAACTTCTAAATAAAGTCATGGGTGGATAAAGTCGCAGAGTACTTAATACTAATTAAGTGCGTGAGAAATGAGTTGGTTATTGGTATTTTTTTTTTAATTTGTACTATATTTGAAATTTATTGAGGAGTGGTATTTATGATTGCTCGTGACTAATGATTATTATTAATTCTTATTGTAATATTAATAGAATAGAACCTAGGTTAGAAGAAACTCAACTACCACTTTTACTTAGACCACATTCATTACCTTATACATGCACGTCAGTTGAGGATGCTGCTTACTTAATCCTATCTAAGCAGTTGATCTGAAATCTTACCTACCTACGGGCACCCGTTTTCGGCACGACCATTTTGTTTTATTGTAGGTCGGCATATGACAACACTCCTTTCGAGTGCGGTCCCTGAATAGTGATAGACAAATAACGCCTCCGCTATGCCGGCTTGAGAAGACGAATGTGCACCATCCAGGTTGACATTGCACATTCCTCTATTATACCTGCTACTTCCATACTGATCTTGAAACGGGACTAGATCACTTCACGCTTGAATGTGGTTGGACCACCACACGAAGACAGACTGGGTTAATAACCATTATGTTTCTGCCTACCATTTCAAATAATGCTTCTATAGGCACCGAGGTACCGGTTTAGTGAGGTTTGAACACGGGTATTATCAATCGTGAGTTCACGCGTCGACCGCTACACCACGGCCGCTCTTTTAAGTTTCATCGCAAATTTCATTAAATTTGGTTTAATGAAACGGTAAAGCTTAAGTTTATTTCGTGTACATAGTAGAGCGCTTTGGTTGTACTACAACAAAGTACATGAATAAACAAATTGATCGTGGTTTTAGGTACACTGTACTCGCATCTTGTATAGGGGGATGCTTTACAGGGATCGTAAACCAAGACCTGTTTGTGTCTATCACTTTCAAAGTAAAAAACTAATATATGTGTTTTATTATATTTCCAAACAGATAATAATATATACAATTAATCTTTTTTTTTATTGTAGCTCGGCATGTGACAACACTCCGCCTGATGTACAGCTAGAGTGCGGTCCATGAATGGAAACAACTGCTATTACAGAAAAACCTGTGCGGGCAGCAGTCGCCTTCTCTATACCGGCTTGAGGAGACGAGCATGTACCATCTAGATTGACCTGGCTACTTTCAAACTATACCCGAAACGCGACAAGGTCGCTTCACGGGTGTTACATATGAACTTAAGTTCATTGAATAAAATATTTGTGTCAAAGAATAATTAGAATGTATTTTTGCTCGCAAATAGGTCAATTTCAAAACTATAAATATCTTAAACACTAAGTTCCAGTTTCGAATATGACCTAAATAAAACGAAGGCAAAGTCCTTCTAAATCGCAAGGAAATTGACGTCGAAGAGTCTCCATAATAAATGTTTGTGTTTATTTAAATCACCGCTCATCAGTCGATATGAAAACTAACTAAAATAAACAACGGATTCTCATTGAAATCAAAATAATAATTTCAAACTTCTTGTTAATCCATACTGGCTAGCAATGGGATATCCTTTCAACGTTCTTATGACCAATGCTTCATATAATTTGTTTATTTTTATTATTGCCGCCTTTCATCTAATACTTGAGCAAATAATGAGTATGCGGCGTATCAGGGAAGATTCTAGTTGTGAATGACGTCACACATGACGCAGTCACATCAAAGAGATCTACCTTCATGATATATGACAGTTTTATTCGTAACTTGCGCCAATGGCAAATAATGTTTTCTCTCATAATAAAGAGGTCACTTTGATCTCTAATTAGGAGCAACTTCGATCACATTTCCAGTTAATTAGGACGGCGGTAACTTTATCTATAGATACACGGGAAAAATAATGTTATATAGTTGAAATTGGTGAATTTAGATTACATGCTTAGATATACATATATATGTACTAGAGGAGCAATACATCGGACATAAAAAAAGTGTAAGCGGCTTAAAACGATTTAACAATGTTGCCGTCAAGTCAAACACTAACTACCAGAAAACCTAAAAGTGACTGCGGCCATCATTTCTCCCGCATCACATTGGGAGCCTGATGATTACAGGCATAAAAAGAATATTAAGTACAATGAATATGTAATAAATATGCCTGTTAAAATAACTGTATAATTTATTTATAATTGGTACCACTTTTTATTATTTAAACAAAACAGTTCTGAAAATTAAATACGTCGATAAAGTTGCAACGTACATTTATAGAACATATAATTATGTCTTCACTAGAACAACCTATTTAATATTATATATAATAATATATTGTCGCCTACCGTATAGAAATATATTAATGTACAGAAGTGTCACATCAAAGTGTAAATAAATAAAACAAGCAATAGATAATAATTAATGATAATATTTGAGTTTATATTAGAGATATAAAAATGATAATTAAAAGTAATATTCATAAAAGATATATTAATTATGCTAATAAATATGTTTTCAATAATATTTTTGAACGGCCGTGGTTTAGCCGTATAATTCACCTACGATCGATGAGACCCGTGTGTTCAAATCTCCCTAAATTCTGACCAGTAACAGTGTTATTCTTAGTGTCTATAGTATAAGATATAGATGTTAATTAAAGAGTGATAGGCAGTCTGATGTTGGTTAATTGCCCAGTCGAGTGATAGCGACCTAGTCACATTTTGGGATCAGCTTGGAAGTAGCCAGCTCCATAAGCCAGCAGTGCAAAGGCAACTGTTGCCTGAATAATTCTTGTGTATAATTATTATAATTTAATTTTGAGTAAAATTGAAATAATATGAATAGTCGTTTTCAAATTAGTTGTTTTGATTTAGTTATTTCATACATTTATAAAGTTTGTTCTGTGAATATTTCATAATGAAAGTTTGCGGCCCGATGAACCTGCAATATAATTAACGAACTAAAACTATTATAAATTCTAAATTTGAATTAATTTAGTTTATTATACCTACTATTCGAAATTAAATATGGTATAAGAGAGGAGTGTGCACTGTCAATCTAGATGGTACATGCTCGTCTCCTCAAGCCGGCATAGTGGAGGCGACTGCAGCCTGTAGAGATTTCTCTGTGGTAGCAGTTGTTTCCATTCATGGACCGCAGTTTAGCTTTACATCAGGCGGAGTGTTGTCACATGTCGAGCTACAATAAAAAAAAATATATATATTATCACGAATATTTTTAATCTTAAATAGAACGTAACGAAAACAATTACGGCTTTTTTTTTAATTTTTTGTCATTTTTTAAATGCTGAATTTACTATATTATGATGAAAATGGCCACATTGGCTTTTTTTTTTAATTTTTTGTCATTTTTTAAATGCTGAATTTACTATATTATGATGAAAATGGCCACATTATCTGCTCTGAGTTACTAAATTATACATTGGCCATTGATCACAGCCATTGGCGCTTCATATGATCGCGTCGAAATTTCTTTATTCTATCTTTTCATTGGTGGCATTTATTAGTTAGTGGTTTTTTTCACTATAATTAAGACTAGTAACCTCTACTTTGCAATTGCATTCATTTCTAATTGATACAGTCATAATTCGGTCGTTTATTTTTAGCATTGTTTGTTCCAGTAATCAATAATTTTATGTTAAACATTGCAGACAAATGGATAATGAAACGGCGAGCAACACCATTATTAAACTGAATAATCCAGATGTCTGAACGCTACGATAGTTGAACAGATATCATTACACATTAACTGCGCAACAATGAATTCATAAACTAATTTATTAAACGTGGGATTTGAATTCGATACATTGTTACCTAAGTATATTAGTACCAATTTAATTTTTGTAAATTTATTTTTAAAAGCCTGGCATGACTGACTACACTCCGCCTAATATTATGTTTATGCTAGGGAGTCGACATTGCGAAGGCGACCTGCAGCGGTAGCAGTTGTTTCCGTCTATGTACCGCACTCTGGCTTAATATCAGGCCGAGCTACAATAAAAAAGAAGTTGAATGCGATCCATAAGCGGAGACAACTGGAGGCAACAATCACCTTCACTGTGCTGGCTTGAAAAGACGATAAGGCAATATCCATCACTCACTTCTCTGTATAAACTCTGCTACTTCCAAGCTGACGAGTTTTTAAAGTGGTATTTATTGTTCATTATCCATTCAATAGTGGTTGGGTATGGACACATACATATTCGTTCCCATAAATTTAAGTAAATTTTAGACATATAAGAGTAAATAATAATGAGTGTCGTGTTTTGTTAAGATTTTTTTTTTCTATATGTTATATTTTGTGTTATTGTATTGCGTGGGTATGCTAAGTTTAGGCTTCAATGGGGCAATCATCGTCATGATTGTGTGTGTAAACCCCACAAAAAGTTGTCTTACAGACTAACTGAATAGCAGACTAGGCCAATACCCATGCATACCACTTTGTATAATTTTATATTAAAATAGTTATCAATTTACAGTTTGCGTTAATGATTTGTCTTGAGAGGCATGCTAACTAAGATAAAAATAGTCAATCGATCATAATTAAAAGGGTAAATTACGTTTGTATGTAACTGGAACATCGCGATGGTTTCAATTTTTTGAAGAGGGACAGTTATGAAAATGGAACCGCCGCGCTCCCCGTCTGGTTCTTTAATCGATACCAAAGAATATTATTAAATTTAGCTTGTCTTATGAACCTATTTTGAGATGCGATTTATTTTTTTCAAGATCTTGTAATTTTAATAAGTTTTAGCACAGAAGTCAATCACTTCTCAGTTGACATTAATTTAGTGGCGATAAAATTAAAAAAAAAATGTTACACGCCTATATTTTTCAACTGTTTAAATAAACAGAAACAATATAGATACACATTATTATTTAGCAGAATTATGGAGTGTTAATAAAAGACAACATTATAAGTTCTGTATTAAATTTTATTGCATCTATTCACACACCTTTTGAGACTGGCATGAAGACGTTTAAGCTATAGTGAAACGATAATAATTCAACAAATTTATAAAAAAATACATAACACATTTTTATATACATTTCCACATAAAATTAAAAATTGAAATTTATAATATACAGATCCATGGAACTAAAAAAATTAAATTACTATATTTAAGTCAATAATACACGTAGATAATAATAATAATAATACGAAAATAATGAACTATTTACGGAGGTATTTAGATGAAACAAATATTTTATTACACATCACAAAACGTCTCACTTAAAATAAAACCCTTACTGTTATAAGCTATTGTTTTTCTTAACTGAACTTCGTTGTCGACACATTATCATTATTAAAGCACGTCTTCAACGGCAGAATTGATTGGTATTTTATTAACAAAATAAGACGTTAATACAGAAATGTTGTTATTGCGTTATTTTCCTTACATTATTTTTGTTATATCTATAATTACAACAGTGACATATGTACAAAACTATAGACTCAATTTTGGACTTTCAGTCTCTACAATATTGAAATAATATATATATATAATTTATAATACAACCGGTTCTGTCACTAACTAAGCATAATATTCTGTTAACTAATAACTCTTTGATTTAACAATATTTTATACAAGGGTCATAAAAATGACATACTGTTAATAGTTGTGTAGGTAAAATATATTTCTAGTTTTCAACCACACTGTCTGTAAATCTATTTATTTCAGACGCAAGAGATGCCCATAGTCTTATGACTAGATAGAAACAATAGAGGTTGATATAATCTGATCTCCATCAACAAGCTCTTTATTCTCTTAACTAGGTATGTCAGTTGATCATGAACATTAGTATATTACTACTGACCTCGTGTTAAGCATGATCAACTACATATTATTAATTATACTATTGTAATAACAGTACCTATGTCATGTCTTAACAAACACACATGTATCATTTTTACAAGTAAATCACTTGATTCAACCAACCGTGTCTGATACGAGTAAAACTACTAGCAACATTTCGCAAGGTCCAACTTCGATAGCACCTAATATTGTCAGTCGGTCGGCGCGACATGGACGGCCGACCTCATTTGCGAGTTGTCGACCTCATCAGGCTATTAGCTCTCGCAATGTGTACTCTATCACATAACCTACACTTCGCTACCGGTGCATATATTAAATTATTATCAATTATTACAGTATACAGTACATATTATTTATAATATTTACTATATAAATTATGTACAAAGGGATATGGTTCGAAGAAGACCATGACTGCGCGGCGCATTATTTCTCAAATGATCGTTATTGTCGATGCGCCAGCGGCGGTCTAAGAGCAGTCGGTCAGGCCCGCGGGGGAGGTGGCGCTGGATCTGTTACAGACGACGTGGATGAAGAGGACGGCGAGGGTGCTGGCGGGGCGGGGGCAGCTAAAGCTAATGATCGGGAGTATTCCAATAAAGCTACATCAGTCGGTGTGGCCGATGAGTACAACCCTCGGTATAATTCTGGTCTAGCGTAAGGATGAGCAAGTCTCGCCGCTGCGGCCGCGGCTGCTGCGGACTGGTAGAACGCGGATGCTGTAGGAGGTGGTGCAGGAGATTCGCCGTCTTTACTCGCCATATCCGCTAATGACCATATTCTGGGTTTCGTCGATGCGGGAGTACTACCGGGAGGTGCTCGTGATGGTAAGTGTTGGTATGCTGGATGAATCGGAGGTCTATCATATGGTTCTGGTGATTCAGGCCCGCTATCCGCTCTAGATTCTGACCATTCAGACTCAGTTCTTTGTCCTAGCAAGTCTATCCTTTGTTGAGGTCTGTCACCATCTTCACTAGATGCTGTACCGGAATCTTTTCCATCTGTTACAAATACAATTTATAGTTACAATTTGAATCTACTCAATTCGCAAAGTAATGCGATAAATATTAAATAACATAATCAGTGAGTTCTTTGCCTAATAAGTTATATAACATTTGTAAACATACCTAATTCCTTTCCATCATTGCTTTTATGGTCATCATCGTCATTATTATTGTCATCGTCATCAACTCTATTTCGTGGTTCCCACGTCATTTTGTTTTCTTTCTTTAGCCGTCGACGCGCATTTGCGAACCATGTCGACACTTGTGTTAAAGTCATTTTGGTTATGATTGCTAACATTATTTTTTCTCCTTTCGTTGGGTAAGGATTTTTTTTGTGTTCATTCAGCCAAGCTTTTAATGTACTTGTAGTTTCTCTAGTTGCGTTTTTCCGTCTCGCGCCGTTTAGATCCATTCCATACCTGTGAATGATCAAAATTTAAAGAATAATTATTAAATAAGTTAGAAAGGCATGCAGAAAAGGTGGTATCTGGAGATATCAGATAACGTTCTCAACACGCCCCAATGGGCAAGCAAAGCGACCGCCCGTTTTAGCTTTCACGACACCATCGAACCAATGAAAGCGTCAGCGTAATAATTGAAATCGAGATAAGCTTAAGCCTCGTTACAATTTTTAAATATTATGTCGTTTTTTTTATTAATAAATAAGTTCCCCGTGAATTAGAGTAATACTTTATTTGATAGGCGATATATTATAATATACTACATTTAATATATTGAGAGAATTAGATCTGCGAATTAGAATATAAAATAATTGTGGTTTCATATTGTTTTGATTGTATCCCGATTAAATAAAGAGCAACGCTTAAACCCTAGTTGCAAAATACAGCTTCAAAATAAAAAATAAAAATTAAACACTACAGCTTCCTGCCTCTACGTGTGAAATACAAACGAAGCTTTTTCGACTGCTTGGTAAAATTCTACTTTATAAGAGGCGGAGTGTGAAACACAATAAAAATAGAAAAATTTTCAAAGAAGATTTATCAGGACTATTTTCACCCTACATCATTATTTAATATTCGTACGTGATATTCGCAGACGTCCTTCGCATTTACAAATGCGTTCTTCTATCAAAATTTGCCTACCCCATATTAGAAAGTTATCTTGCAATCAATCATGGTTTGTTATTAGAATATGTACCTATAGATAACCGTCAGATAACTCCTTATTGTTTGCAATTTTATTATAACTTTCCGGTCGTGGCGTCGAAGCGCAACTGCTGCCATATGCCGCTGGTGCAAGAATGTCGGAAATGGAGTAGGGTGGAAAATAGGGATGAGTTGTATGGGAAATTAATAAAACTGTCACTTAAATCGTTGGTTGTGACTGTCGGGACCCCTCTTTATGCCTTCGGTCCCGTTCCGTCTATATTGTGACTTCAGCGCTTTGGCGAAGGTTTCAATTCCCTAATACTGACTGAGATAAGTGTAGCATTTGCTCGTTTCATTGTTAAGCTTGCTGTTGACTTAATTCTTTTAGCCCCTACTTGAATAAGATACTCATAAATAAATATGAAAAGCAATTCTTTCCTTTATTAATAACTTGCAGCTAAATTGTTTTATTTCGCAATTAATTAAATTTAGTCATTGTGTTTTGGTTCTATTTGTAAGAAAACTGATTATAAACTAATAATACGAGTGTGGGTTTCAAAGTAAATAATCTGAAATGACATAATACATCCATTCACGTTTTATATTTAGCTGGAATTTGAAAACGCGACCATGAAAGATCTCCGATGAAAAGCGAATTTTAATGATGCTTAAGTTGGAAATGGTGCTATGAATGAACTAACAACCATAGAATTTAAGCGACAATGCGAAAGTGGAGCGCTGTCGAGCTTAGGCGTATTCCGTAAACAAAAAACCTTCATTTATCCACGCCGTGCCACTTTCACAGCATCCGAGCTCGCGGGGGTTGGTGCGACGGCGGTTTTTTTTTATTATTTTGCATCCCCCGCGGCGTGCCCCCTTGCTTGCGGCTACCTCCCCTCTCTACCCGGCTTCAATTAAATCCCTATCTCGTGAGCCACCTCATGCTTCCTACTTAAACTCATAAAAACGAGATAAACACAAAAATATTGCTCGTACCTACTCCCATTCTTATTAAACTAAGCTATTGCGATGACGCTTAATTTATTTCTAGAAATGGGTTTTTTATGCATCATTTTGGCCGATAACGACACTTGCCATGATGAATAAACTCCCATTTCACTCGAATGCTGTTGTAATGTTTTGCTTTTTTATTAGCGTTATGTTTGTTATTTTCAAAAAAACTTTGCATGAGCGATATTGATACCTATGCACGGTAGATCGAGTAATATTGAATTGCAATCAACGTGTTCGGTAGTTAATTGAGTTGTAGCAAAATCTAATGGTATATTGTTCATATGAGAAAGCCTACCCTGTGGCGTGATATCAATTTTAGCTTGGCTCGGGTTAAATGTTTACATGGACACTGAAATTCAGATACGACCCTTTATACAAGATCAAATATAATTCCTATATCATGTATACATATACTCGTATACGTGAACATAATATTGTACCTAATAATGTATAGTGCCTAATTTTATATTTTTAATATTATATTTTTTAAGTTGCATTTATTTTAATTCTTGGTGTTTATATGTTTGTGTTTTGTCTTGAAAGCTCATAGCACATGGTGTCCTACATAATCCAACAATCCTAGGGTTTCATGTTGCAAGTAAGTTACCATGTAGAAAAAGTAATGTCAGATAAAGATAATTATTCGTAGTTGTAATATCGAAATAGGCGCACGCAACACCCAATCTCGGGTATGGATGAATGTTTAAAAGCTACTATGCTTCTCCTAAATATTGGTGGGGAGATAGGGAGGCGGAGGGTGCGGCACGCTAAAAACACATTATGAACCAGCAACGCGCTGTTATGGCCTACCGCACGCGGTCTCTATAGCCCACGAGCGGACGTGCTCGCTCTGGACTAATTGGTCAACTGCATGAATAAAACCCCTAATCGACGGAATAGCTTTCATTTGTTTGGCTACGAACATGAGTAATTATGAAAGATTTCACATTTTTATTATCAATTTACACACAATTTAACGCAAAATAATTGAAAGCTTATTCGATTAAACTTTAAACAATATTTTTAAAAACAATCTTATTCTGCTATTTCACTGCTTATATAAAACAGGCAATTGCAAAGTGATAAAATGATTCTGTTCGTCTTATCCCATTATACGTCAACATGCTGCTATTAGCAAAGGGCCACGTTGAAAGTTATTAACATTAATAAATTAATAATAATATTATACTTAATATAGATTTAACAATAGAGCCTGTTACATAAAGGGCGTGTTATCTGAAGGTTTTGGGCGTTTCTTGTCACGCAACAAACGAACCGAACCGTCACCACCACCGCCATTTTGTTTTTATTTTTAAAAGGGTGGTTTTTACTCAGGTTTCAATTTGCATGACAATTAAAAAAGTAAATTGTCCCACAATTTGTATTGTGCATGTTAAGCGGAGAGCTTATTACTTTAAAAAATCTCGGCGCGAACAACACTAAAACCTTAATGTTTGTATAATTAAGTACATACATGTATTCAAATTAAATTATTGTCTTTTAAGTTAACGTTGTAAAATATATGAGACATAAATACATCATCAATTATCACTATTGTATCTATTAACATACTAATGTACCTACCTATATATATAAATTGTGTGAGTATTTACAATTCATTGACAAGTTAGTAACATTGAAATTAACAGTTAATTGCTTGAAACATTAACAGTAATTGAATGACAATAATTTATATTAATAGGTAATTAAGAAGATTCGCTAGACTGCGAATGCAATAATAATACGTAAATTGTTTACATTATCTGTTGCAAATATTTTTATGTATTACCTCTCAGAGGTCACGCTCTTTAGTCTTATTGAGAATGTGTGATAGATAACATAAGTGTATTTATTATTCTTATCTTAATATATAATTACTTTCACACTGTATCATTATACATTAACATGCACTCAATATAAGCAATAATATTTATTAGCCAGCAAAATAAATATATATGTTTAAGTATTGAAATTCAAATACTAGATGTAACGAGAGGGGATACACAAAGCGAACATTAGCAATTCATTTGCTCACACACACACACACACATCTCCCAAATTGTTTCCCTCATTACATGGTCCTAATTGCCAGACTACCACAGAAATTAAGTCTAACTAGTTTTATCTCGTATATTTCTTAATAAAAATATTGTTTGCCTGCAAAGGAGAATGGCCATTTTGGGCTCACTTGATACCTAATAATTTAGTAACAATATACCTAATATTTAAATTATTAAAGCATTTAAAATAATAATAACCTCAAATATTGCATTAGAAAACAACTCAATTACGCGGGTGAAAAAATTAAAACTGATTGGTAATAAGGAATTAGATTTATATTTCTACAAAATAAACTAAAAATCATCTACAAACACAATAAAAAAATTGTGAGCCCATTTTCCTTAGGCGAATGGGCATTCTCCTTTAACAAATAGACAGATGTCAAAGACTAACATGGATAATCCTAATCCATCATGATATCGTTAATCTATACACTAATTGTTGTTTAATTTTAAAGACAAAGTCGTCATAGATATAGTGTAGTGTAGTTATTTTCAGTAATCTGACTTTGCTTGATTTTAAGATTTTGCTAAGGTACAGGGCAGAAAACGGCAGACTCCTCTCTTGCCACTTCCAAACTGATTCCGAAACGTCGCGTTCAAGACTTTATAGTTGAAAAAAGCAGTGACTAGCTCTTAACTAATGCATAATATGTATTACAAAGATAAATTATTACCGACCGTAATTTTGAGAGATTTGAAGAAGATTCTCTTGATCGTGATTCAACTATTTAAATCGCTTTTAAAGTACATATATTTTAAACAATAAACAAATACTTGTTAAAGTATTAAAGTAAAGTTGGTACGTTAATGTGTAAAAGTAAATCGAGGAGGGCTCTTATACAATCATATTTTAGCTTGACAGCAATGAATTAACTCGAGCTCACGAAACAGTTATCTCATTTATTGCCGTTGTCTCCCATTCACTAAGTGTACACAAAACATTTATAACATAGTCGCCACCGTACAATTTAACTCGGAATTGACCTTTGTTTTTAAATGTGAAATATTTGTACTTTTTATCAACTTTTTATTTAATAACCGGTGTTTTATATTTGACATGTACCATTTGAAACCTATACACGATCTCTATCATAGCTCCGTGTACGAGTATATTTTTTATTTTGTGTGTTAAATAATATCAAAATATGATCACAATATTTGATTATACGATTAATTTGTCGCTTTTAAAACATTTGTTTGTAGCTTGGCATGTGACTACATTCCGCGGGAGCATAACATGTTAAGCTAGAGTGCAGTTCGTGAGCAAAGACAAAAGGATTGGAGAAAAGGATGTCCACCATCAATTAACAGGTTTACAGGGCGTACTCCTCTCGATATACCCGGCTACTTTCAAGCTAAACCTCGAATTTAAAACGCGACTACGAGCTATGCGTGCGTGCTACGTTCCTCCTAACTTTGTTCGACCTACGTGAAAAATCGTAGAATATTATTTTTATTTTTCTAATATAAAGGATAATTTTTTCAAGTGGGCATGATTAGCGGAGTCTCGAGGCCGATTTTGATGAAAACCGAAACTGAATCGTTAGTTTTTTGAAAAATCCATTTTTCTAGCCAGGAATCGAACCTAATGATTTTGAAACAGACAAATACACACTGTATTTATTGCATAATCCGATAGTATCGTTAATAAAGATTAAATTCTGGTGAGTAATGCCATACGAAATATCAAAGGAAAGTGATTTCTTACAGTTTTGGATTTTATAATTCACGCCCACTTGAAAAAAACTTAATATATATAAAATTCCAATATAGTAGGTTCTGACATATTTAACTTAATAAATACTAACGAATGTATTTAATAAATATATATAAAGTAAGAAGATATCATGATCATGGTGTTCCCACTGCATCATTTTTTATTTATCTTGATTTAGTTATTCGTAACGTAGCGAGTTATCGATCAAAAGAACGTATAAAATTATAAGTGCAATGAGAAATATGCTAATTATGATCACCTATCATAACTTGTGAGTGTGATGTAATGAAGTGCTAAGCTATGTTATTTAAGTTAATAACATACCACTAAAATACTTAATTGTTAGGCCACAATATAATACGTGCAAACGTGCGTGCACACTTTTATGAAACTATAAAATATTTCACACTAAATCCTTTGTTTTTTTTTATCACAAAGCTCTATTTTGCAATTGAGTCATTGCTAACAGAACTCATATATCAATTTAAAGGTTATTTTTTTCCTTTTAATTTTTCATCATAATTCAATAATAAATATAACAGTATATTTGGTCAAAAAGAGGCGTAGACAAACATGTATATCATTGTCCACATTATTATTTCAAACGTGTTCGCAAGGGCCGCTTTATTGTCGTATTCTACTGGTAGGAGGACACTACATGACAGATATCAGTTTATGGCTCCATGAAATTATTATGGATTAGATACTGACCGACAATGAAACCACAATTTAATTTTATTTCATTGTTGTATATTTAAAACAAAATTCACGCGAATTGATAAATAATGAATGAAGCAATGTTTGCTTATCAAACTTTATATTATTTATCTCACATACAAAGAAGAAAATGTGTACTAGCATTGTTTGCAACTACAATAATTTATTGAATAAATGAATTAGTGTAATTCTTCGATAATTGACTCATTAATTTGTGGGATGATAATACATAATGAATACAATTTATATTATTATACTCGTAATTATCAAAGTGCAACAACTCCAAGCTCTATTTAAAATATGACGTAACTATTTTGATAAATTATTCTTTTATAATTTTTTTAACATAATAAAACTACTACCGATAAATATTCCTTTCATTTGGGATATGGCCACTCTCCATCTGATGTTAAACTAAGTGAGGAAATAACTGCTCCAAAGAGAAATATCTGCATAAAGCACTCTGCTATGCTATTGAGGAGGCGACACAATCCTCTTGTTATAACCGTACTTCACGATTGTTACCCCAGAATGGCAGACGTGGCTAATAACCGTCATTATTCTACCTACACTGTAGTGTAGACACTGAGCGATCAAACATTTGATCTGTCGATGGAAAGATAGAGTGGAAGAACTTCGACACGGGCACGGAACGAAAATGGCAAAGGTTTTTAAAAATAGGTTACTCAGGGTGGTTCACTGTTAATAAAGTTTGTTGGCGCCGTTTATGACGAGCTGATATTTGATATCATTAAGACCTCACAAGTTGCGTTAGTTTATTTAGTATTCATATACTTGATAGAGTAGTGAAAATTAAATGTTACGATCACGGTTCAACAGCTATCATAGGGTCACGTCTTACTATTGACATATTATTAATAATAACGACTAGATACATTTTAATGATCTTAGGAGCAACGTACTACGATTTGACTGTCCAAGTTTTTATTATACTAACTATAACAAATAATTTGATGAGACCCGTGTTCGAACCTCGCTAATTCTGACCGGTACCAATGTAACTTTGTTATATGTACTTTGGTCCCTCAGTGCCTATAGGCACTATTGAAGAGTGGTAGGCAGACTGATGATGGTTATTAGTCCAGTCTGCCGTCCTGGGGTAGTACCACCACTTTCGAATGTAACACCCGTGAAGTGACTTTGTCGCGTTTCGGGAATAGTTTGAAAGTAGCCAAGTATAACGAGAGGAAAACACTGTCAATCTTGATGGTACATGCTCGTCTTTTCAAGCCAGCATAGTGGAGGCGACTGTTGCCCCACTGGTTTCTCTGTAGTAGCAGTTGTTTCCATTCATGGACCGCACCCTAACTTTACATCAGGCAGAGCGTTGTCACATGCCGAGCAACAATAAAAAAATAAAAATAAAAAAACATAATAATAATAATAATAATAATGCGCGAGCGCTGGGATGTTTTTGTGGGTAGTTTTGAAAAAACAAAATTTTATATAAAAAAAAAAGTATCTTTTTATAATTTAGAGTTCATTTCCTAGAACCTTTGTTCCGCAACTTCGGCTCTATCTCGTTCCGGAGATATCGCGTTTTGGAACCGAACCGGGATCAATTTCTAAATAGTATTCGAAATAGTAAGTAGTATAGCTGGATATAATAAGACGTCTGTGTCCTGTTATTAGATGTTGCATATTCCTATCCTCAAGCTGGCATAGCGGAGGGGGCTGCTACCTAAAAACATTTTTCTGTGATAGTAGTTGTCTTCGATCTCATTTTAAATCAAGCGCACACTCCGCTTAACATATAGCTTATAAAAAATGAACATCCTAAATGTAATTTTTAAAATAATATCAATTGTACATAGACCTGAATCGGTTACTCTAGCCACGTGAACATCGTTGACCGATAGGAAAAAGGAAAGAGGAAACGTCCCATGCGCTCAGAATGATATTAACTCATCGGTCAATTACTCCGTCTGAGGTTCGGCCTACTAATGGCATACGCGGCCTCTTCTGCATACAAGAACACTTATTTATATGCCTACGATGGCGCTCTTTATTGTTCCATAGTTTAGTAATACACGGGAGGACTGGCAGTTTGCGCTGTAAATCGATGTCTATACACGCATCCTCGATTAACTGTTCGCAGTGCCTTAGAAGGCAGTACACCATAGCTCGCAAGCAGATCCGCGTGTGCATGATGACATCATGTCCGGGAGAAGGCCACACACAATATAATATCACTATTACATGTATTAGATATTTTGTCCGTAAATTATAACATCTCATTCATTTACAATTGTACATATAGAGAGAGTAGTATAATTTACACAATATTAATAATTCCGATTTTAAAATAAAATTAAAACTAAAGAAAGTATTTATTATTTAAAATGCAATTTATTTTGTAAATCGTAAAAATAATATCTATCCACTGTTAAATAATTGCAATTTCTTCCTGCCATAAATAACCGATCGGGCATGAGTAATAGTTGCTTTGTGTGCACAATATTGGCGAAACGTTCTACCAAATAGTCTGGCTACGTGTGTAGCATCCGACTGGTTCTACTGGTGTTCGTCGAATTTTGATCGTTATATATAGAGCTAGTTATATAATTGAATTTTCCGATTGTGATTATGTCGGCAAAGGACGGAAGTGTTCGTAGTGGTGTGTTACAAATGCTGGTCACGATGGACGACACGGTTGACGACCGCAGTTGTAGGCCTATTTATATTAACGGAGTTCTGTCTGCATTACACCTTATATTATGCAAATAAATCTTGGTAAAAACTTAATGCATTAATCTATTATGTAAGTACTTTTAAACAAATTCTATAACTTACCACATTATGCGTATATTAATTCTAAGTTTTATTCAATATGAATGCAACCCACAAGGTGAAATAAATTAGAAGGCGTAATTAATAAAATTAAAGGTAAACGAGAAAATGTCAACAATGAGTACGTTTATTTCGCTAATGTAATTAGTGCTGAATATTGCCGTAAGGGTAATATTTGTTTTATAATTAGGTTCGAAATTTTTTGGATAAACAGTTATTGAGGTCGAACCTCTTATAAAGATTGAACACGTCACTCATTAACCATCTGAATAATTAAGCTCATCCAATTTTCCTATAAAGAAAAAATCCTTTGTTTATTTTTGTGCTGCTAAAAAACAATAAACATCTCAATAAAGAATACACTGAATACATAATTAAAAAGTATTGTCTTTACTATCGTTTCATAAATTAGTCTTGTATTATACATATTCAATAAAGAATATACTTTAACGGAAGTTGTTGAGCCTTCACGATATCAAAGCCAAGCTTTGCCGCAAACACGCGACGACGCCCGTCAACTTCTTGCAAAATATTATCTATTGTTTGAATCCAAACTAGGCTCAGAGCAATGCGGCCACCTTGGAGAATAATTTGTAACAATGTCATCTATAAAATACCATCGATATTCAATTACTTGCTTGTTATCATATTACACTTCTAAAACAGGTATCGTTGTCTACTATGGTTAAACCGTACTTAATTACATTTAATAGCGGGTCTCTTTCGTGTTTATTTAGTAAATATCATTACGGATTGTTGCCGACGTGAGTGATTAAGGTGTGAGATAGACGACTCGGCACCGGTCGCCTCGAGCACCTGCCCGTATCGCATCACTCTCGTCGTCCTTATTGAAAACCCTCTATTACACCGTTATTAGCCGACAACGCCCCTACACATTTTACAACATTTTAATTGTGTTATTTAACGCTTGTTATTTTTTGTCGAACTATATATGATTTATTTATCGATTTCGAACTTTAATAAATGGTCCCGTATTGAATGAAAATTTTTAAAGACTTATTTTTATTACGGGAAATCAAATTAACTTTTGATAGAATGCTTTACGAAGATCTTAATGTTAAGTAGAATTACTATTATTCTTTATTTTAGTATATGTAGTATTATCTAGTTCTTACCAATTAAATCTGACTGACTGTGATTAGTTTTAGCCATTTGCTGTTTTTATAATATCGCATAGGTACTTATATTTTCCAAGCTTTAACAAACGATGCATATTTGCTCTTAAGCATAAACTTCGAACTATATGGCGTTCCCTTGAACTTAGTATTCTAATTAATATTAATTCATGAAGGCGTCTGCACCAGACTAATGTGCTTCGGCGCTGCGCTTAAAATCATATGAATCATAATGTTATTATTATGTAGCGATATCAAACAAACTCGAGACGCTGACGAATATGATTTAAAATAACAATAAAGTCGGAAATAAGTGTCGGTAATCATGTCCAACCCCTAACTTACAGCCGATGTCGGAAAACTTTTAGTTAATATTATTATTATTGACGTTGAAATCGTTGAAAACCTTAATATGTGTTATAGACAAAGAACCTAAATAACATCCCTAAATATTAAATTACCTTTTCGTTCGAAAGTTTTTTTTTCAGAGTAACTCAAAATTTCGTTTAGCGTCATCGATATGAAATTAACCAAAATCGAGGTAGGCCTCCTGGATAGTAAAATAGTAGTAGGGCGCAACTATTACTTGAGACGCTTGCTTATTACTTTCAAGGACTAAAAATAAAGCTAATTTTGTATACACGAAGCCGGTTGCTAGTTTACCAGCGCTACCTGTATAATGCTATGTTAGGTTGAAAAACTAACCTCATTATATCGAGATTGACAAATTGGATTTCATAGCTCGAAACAATTGATTTATTGTGTGATCAATTTCAATTAATACATTATTATGAAAATAACCTAAAATTCTAAAACATGTCAAGTAAATTAATATAATAATAAGGCAATAATATCAAATGTTTAATACACACAAAGCTCATTGTAGAAGCTAACTCGTTAATTATACAGTGAATAAAGATTGTCATTAATTTCAATAACACATTAGATACATGTACCAGTGTGTATGTAGGTAGAATTTACTCTTGTATTTTGTGTATCTGTGTAGGATCTGCTATTGTTTAAGTTAATTTTATGACACTGCTACTCACACAATAAGTAATATGTTACATCATGTTTTTTTTTCTTTTAAACATTAATATGAATAACAACTCATTAAGTACAATAATTACGGTATGATAGCACTTGTGACGTGAAGCAAAAACGCACATCATGGGAACTACGAGGGCATGTACATAACTTAAAGCTTCGAGTTATATTTATTCACATGTCCAATATTTTCTCCTTTTTTTTATAATACGCAGCTCGAAATGTGACCACGGTCCACCTGTATTTAAGTTAGAATAAAAAAACTGCTATCAAAAAGAAATGTGCAGGAAGCAGTCTTCCCGCTATACTGGTGTGTGACGAATGTGCTGTGTGTACTATCCATTGACATGGTACACTTCTTTCGTTATACCTGGTCACTTCCAAGCTACTCACAAGAAAACACGACTAGGTCACTTCACAGTGACAGGACGGCTGACTGGGCTAATAACCATAAACAATCTGGGGACCACTCTCAAATTTAAAGAAATATATTTTATGTAAGGCTGGTATCTTAATTCCGATTTAACTAGATTTAACATACTATAGGTATCTGACCTAAACTAAGGTCATCTAACTCGAAAGCACTATAGTGGTCTTGTGTAAAATAAAGTAATCTAAGTCTAAGCACTTAAAAAAGCTCACATACGCTTCTAAATGTATAGTAAGCAAGCGAATTAAGGCAATTTTTTATTACAAAATTCGAACTACGTTCATATTGTAATAAAGGATTGAAATACCGACGCTTAGTTATAAAAATTGTTGTTCAAGCAACAATATCACTGAACATAATTATAAAATTGCGGTTTACATTGTAGAGTGTAAAAAAAAAGTTTAACAAGGCGTGAAGTTAATGTCGATTGAACAAAGGGGTGAATAATATATTTCTTAGAAACATTATAAATGAGCTGTTGTAATTGCTATTAGTTATTAAAATGGTTTATCGAAGTTGACAAAAAAGAATGTTATGTAAGTGCATGCAGTTCTTGATTCCTATTAATATAATAAACTCTTTTTAAAAAAGTACAGAGAGTTACTTTCTATGATCATTGGAATCTTTATTTAATAACTCGAACCGTTTAGTACTAAATTATAGTTATAAAAAAATATATATAAAATATATTATCAGTAGTAGGTATGGAATATTTGCATCCACATACGAGTACAGTAGCGATATCACACATAAAACAAAATGGCGCATTTAAATCACTGAACATGACTATTTATTTTGACAATATAATGTAACCATTTATCTAACCGCGTTAATTCTTAACAAACATATCAATCAATTATATCACTGATATATCAGTACAGGCGATCTTTGATTTGAGTACGTAAACTTTTAGTATCAAACCTAAAATTGATACTGTGCCATACCGAGGTACACGATATGATCGCTGTGCCGACAAACGTTGTACGTACCTAGATACTGTCCGATTATCTGATACAACATTCATATCGTATAAACGCATGTTTTGGTACCTTTACAATTTGCCGCTATCAGCTTACATAAACGTGTCTGCAATGCCAACTACAAGCAAACCAACACGAAAATATCTCCTTTTACGATTTGATTACTGATTACCTTAAAAATCATTGCAAACTTTGATTTCAATACACAATATTTTTAAAGTAGGTAGATTATTTTATGTCAAAGTAATTCTAGAAGAATATTTCGTACAATAAATTAAAAAAGACAGGTATCTAAGCGAATTAGAATGCAAAAGTTAAAAGCGATCATCGACAAAAGGAGCAAAGTGTGAATGACGTAGATCCGACTGACGTAGCAGTCGATACGTGTCTAAAGACTAATCTAAAATGCACTGTGTTAATTCATCGAGTGGAGACTGACTGCCTCTATTCCCAAAATATTCTCCCCAACTTGATTTGGAACTTCAGAACTGTGAACTATATTGTGCCAATGTGTCTTTTTAGATTTTTCTTTTGGATTATCTACTAGGGGAAAATCGCAATTGACTGACAGAATTGGGGACGTTTTAGGTTCTGTCAAATTCTATACTTTTTACCCATTTGTTCTTTCTGTGTTTGCCTGTGCTCTATCTTGCATTCCCTCTCCTAATTAATCCCGTCGAAAGCTGTTAAAAAATACATGACATCGAACCGAGTAGTGCCTACAGGGTTTCGGATTGAAGTGTTAATTGACAAAATCTCGAGGGATGTTAGAGTATGCATTGAATAGACGTACCTTACAGCACTATTTCATGTCCCAAAATATACATATTAAGTTACCTATCACATATAATACGGAACTGATGTTGAAATTAATGAAAAGGCTTTAAAATCGTCAACTATTATTCCCCAGTCGTGTACAAATTGACAATGATTTGGATCGTGTGGGAATAATCGATTCGAGAGTTAAATAGAGATCAGATCATTCTCGAGTCTCTATCGAGAAATTAGAGATATAATATTGCATATATTGCAATATTAAAACTGTTTTATTTTAGTCACGTATCTCATGTAGCCCTATATAGAAATGGAACAGTCTGACATTGTGACATTCGTCTAGCTTCTATCGACTTGCATTTAACGTGTGGAGCGAACCAAAGTTTCCAATTAGGTACTTTTTATTGGTATGAAATGTATAAATTGTTAAGTTGTTGCTACAGAAACTCAAAAGAAAGTTCAAAATCTCATTAAAAGTTAACAATTGAAATTGACGTGGTAAATTATGCGTTGTGTTAAATGTGTATTTAAAAATATTCACTTACCCATTAAAAGGATAGCCAGCAAAGGCAGCGTCATAAGGGTGGTAGACGGTGGGATAAGGCCACGTAGCTGCACTCGCAGCCAGATTTTCTTTCAGTTCGATCCCAGCAGCCTGTCGGAAAAAAGAAAATAATACTTTAGTACTTTTTGCTGAACTGCTTTTTATGGTCGTGAATATTTTTTCTAAGGATAACTTGTACACCGATTCAAGACCTAAATAATATGATGGGTTGCATAAAAACATATTGTGATGAAAAAAAAAATTCAAGGCGTATATTGTTTATTGTGGAGATAGTGGTACCGGTACATAACGTCCATTTATTCCTCACTTCTCCTAATTCGGTAGCGAGTTAATAAAATCGAGTTTCTTGGCATTCAAATTATCCTTTTACATGTTTTATGAGTTTGACACTAATGAAAGAGTTGGTCGCAAATAGATGGCAATGTACACAGGATAATTCAATTCGCCAGTAGCCACATAAGTAATAAATATGTTTAAAAATAATAACAGCGCGGCCTCGACAGCGCGGTCAACTCGCCGTAAAAGTTTTCTGATCAATGTATTATTCCCAACTTACCACTTAACTCGTTTAATTTGTAACTCGCTACCGAACTCGCTAGTGTTAACCAGCTCTATTAATTTCGCGAACTTCCTTTCTGGACACATTCTATAGCCGATAGTCGTTAAGTAAATTATAGCGAATCTGCAATTTTAAGTTTTATTTACGTGTGCGGATATATTATATATATACATATATACGATGTCAAGTTCCAAAATAGACTACATTTAACTTATTGCAAAAATAAATAAGTATCGTTGTACATACGGGATACATACTAAAAACTTCCTAAATATATTCGTTTTGATAAATCCATTGTTTAATATATTTTATTTTTTATTAAACATTTAATGTTATTCGTAACTAATCAAACATAATTTCGACGAGAGACGACAGGAAAAAAGTCGGGATACTCGCGAAAGGGACTAATATTTATAGGGATGCTTTGTAATATAACTCAGAAACGAACCTTAATGCGGTCAGCCAGGATAAATCTATCAAAAGATTTTGTTGTCCAACAACTTCATTGGTGGCCGAATCGAAAATCCGATAATAAATTTTACTCAAGTACGACAGCGTAATCCAGTCGCTCTGTCGCTCTTTGTTACTTCGACCTTTCTGTTATAATTCCACTTTTCTGATACTTTAAATAATCCTTAAGTGGTGTTTGTTCTAAGGTACTATGCACTCAAATGTTAGAACATATTCTTGACCAAAAATTATAAATAATCATAAATGTTTACTTAATCTCCTAATAGTATACGACTTAGTTAATTTAATTAAATTAAAAGAATAACAAATTTAATTTCTTTCTACGAATACCTTAATAAGTCGTTGAAAGGATCACTGAAATTTTATATGATATCTATATCATATAAAATTTTAATGGAACCCAGCCCTAATCCCGTTAGCATAATGTTGAACTTATTTTTTATTAAAAGTGTCAGAAAAAAGACGTATTATAATCCCTTGAGTGATGAGAAAGGCACGCATATATGTATACGTGTGTATGAGTGAGTATACAGGTATACTCGAATACAATCAACTTGACTATAAACCGTGCTCATATGTTTCTCTGGTCACTTTTTTAGACACGCGATATACGTTGTAAGAAAATATTATGTTAATACATTTTTATTTAAATAATAAGGCAGAATTCCTTTTAATATTATCGTATAGTAAAAAGAACTACGTTTTTAAAAATACAATAAAATCAATAACTGTATGCCTTGAAATCTATACTTACTACAATATTAAACGAGGAAATAAATAATAATAAGTTGAAGTGTCATAAATAATAACTGATATAAACACTGATCTGTATTGAGTTGTTAAAACATAGAGATGTATCAAATTTATTTTCGCCCTCGTCATTAGAACCATAAATTATATTTTTTATAGACGAACATACTGGCTTCCTGCGCGACCACATGGGAATATAAGAATAACCGACTCCATAGTTTATCATAATGGATAACCTTATAGTAAAAGTAAATCATCTATTATGTTCAATATTCTATCTACAAAAAGAAATAATTGAAACAAATGAGTGTCTTATTATTGTGAAATAATATTTTATATGAACTAGAGATAGTATACATATTAATTGTTGACATTGGTCAATGTGTTAAAAAGGTCATCGAATAAATGTATATTTTATCAATTATTTTGTGACTGTTAATTACGTGTACAAAATTAATTTGGGTTTTTAGGACGTTTAAGAAAGCTAACACAATTTAATGTAGTTTTATAAATATAAAAAAGTATATACCTAAGTTAACTAACTACTTGAAACTATTATAATAATTTGTATAAACATTTCTCTTTGTAATGAGACATTTGAATGGAGGTTACGTCGTTTTATGTTTGAGCATTGATCGCATTAAGTAGCTGAGAACATACCGGGAGGTTCGTCCTAACACTTTCGCCACGAATGATATATGATCATATCTTTATGAATGATTGAATCATCTGCCAAGACACGTTCACGGCCCCACCTTTTAACACCTTCCTCAAAAAGTTTTACTACAGATCGTATATTACGAACCGTGGCTACTTTTATGCTGTTATGATCATTATCACTCAAAGTCACAACCCACACACATGGCTTCAATAGCCTCTATACAGAATGTGCTTTTATTAGTAACTTCTATTTCCTTTTTCAGGAACTAATACATTTCTATAAATGTCACTATATTAGAAGTTTCATCGGATATTTTGCCTCTTTGACTTATTATCAATGTACTTTATTAATCAATTTATTTTAACACGTTATCTGATATAAATATAAAATATCAATAATAACAAATAAATCTAGAAATAAATCTATGCGTAGTTTTATGTTGATTTAAATTTTATAGATATTATTTTTAATTTAATAAGAACACGCTGTATAAGCATAAAGTGTCTCGATAAGTATTTTAATCCCTATGAAATGAATTGTAAAACATACGAACTTATTAAACACATAAAAAATATATTTTCCCTACACAAAAGAACATATATCAACGGATTACAATTTTAATTTATTATATTTCTGCTTTATTGTGAGTAGTATTATTTCTTATTAAGAAATAGCAGCAACTGAATAAAGAAGGAGCTGTTTTGACATTAGACCTCAATTATTTTGACTAATACCTTTTGTAAGAGGCTTTAGAGGATAAAATAATAAAGCCGTCCCTCATAGATGTAGTAATCTAACTAGTTTCAAAGGTCTTCCAACTAGAGAATAATATTTGGAATAAGATTATATAGGTATTATCAATGTTGGACAATGAATAGCAGGTAATACAAAAATTTCAATAGTCCTACAATTTCCTACATACGAGTACCTTTCAATATATTTTAACAATATAGCACTCACCTATTTGCTACTACTTATGCAAATAGGTACAAAACATAAAATATAAATAAAGTTTATTTTATAGGGTATAAGAATTTCAATGGTTATTGAATTCGTTAAGAACAATAATATTAACATGGTAATTGGTACCTACTTGGTTTGTTGCTTTGTAAAAGTTAACCCCATTATGCATAATTTTATTTCGATCATGTACCTCAAAATATATATAAATTGTTAACTGTATTATATCATATGAAATTCACGAAAATTAAGAATATCATCATATCATGCATTTTGCTCTAGATAATATATATTTATGTTCTTTTTTTTTATTTTGTTATCATTTATGTATTGTGTGTGCTCTTTAATATTTTAGCATGCGTTAAAATATTATCATTAATTTAAATTATTGTATGATTCCATGAATTTGTAAGAATAAAATGTTCGCTTCAAAAAGCAAAATGTGTAATGATCAAATATGACGGACCGGTCCGCGGGATCATTTCGTGCGAAATTTTCTGAGTTACAAGTATAACACCCTAGTCTTTAGTGTATAGCATTCCATGTTCAATAAACTATCTTATTTTTATTGTATATAATTATAAAAATGATACTATCTTATGATATATTTCTTCAGTTGCCATTTATGAGCTTATTTCACACTATTAATATTCGATTATAAATAAATGTTAAAATCAAGGTCATATTTTATACTTACGGGGTTTGTGTAAAAGGGAGGTTGATCTGCTGCTAAGGCCGGAAAGTAAGCTGCCATGCCCGCGGCTGTAGCCGCTGCTGCGTCTGAGTATGGTGCGCTGTACATTGACAAAGGAACACCGGAAGCTGCTAGCCGCTGGTAGTTGAGCAACTCGTACTGACAGGAACAAACTGTTTGACCAGTAATTGGGTCTTGAAAGATAGGTCTCCCGGTGTCGCAGCATCTCGCGGCTGTGGGAGCTGGTGGACTCGGTCTCCCTGCTCCTCCGGCAGCCACTGCCGCACTGCTCATACCCGGTTGTGCCGGTGGTGGACTGTTTGAAGCTGTCGATATGGCGCTCTGTAAGTTGTAAATTTTCAAATGCCTTTTTATGGCGGGTAATCAATTCGCTCTTGCTGACCAGGAGAGGAAGGACGGTGGAGGGATGGTCTGTATGCATTTAGCTTAGCCGCGCTAGCAAATATGAGAAACAATACTAGTAATTTAATGTGGTTCCAATTGCATTTAATGCGTGATTTTGGTTAGATATTATCCAAGCAGTTAATAATATTGCCCGTTTGGCATTATTGATGACTTAAAAGATGTCATTACCGACTGCATGCAAAATGATAGATAACAAATGTATATTTAACGACTTAGTGAAAGGGTGTTAGGATACGAAGGCGTGCGCGGTGGGCGTGCCTTTATAGTCATCGGAACCGCCAGACCCTCGGCGTTCATGCAACCGGTACGCAAATTTTAAACGCTCCACCGGAAACCCTTCTTTATCCATTGTCACTCAAAATTAGATTACCAACATCGTAGGTAACACTAATGCGATCCGATTGACAAATTTTAAAAATGACAATGAGTTATTGTTGTTACTAATAGATTTATTTTACCGGACTACCTGAATCAATATCGCGGTCGCACCGAATAAACATCCGCTCGTTGGGAATACAAAGCGAGAGACGCGAGTAAAGGCCGATGCGATGAGTCCTTTATTGGGACGTTGCAGACTCGCACGCGGATAAATAACTTTCTAAATATTTGTCATTCGAATGAAAAATGGGTTTTGGCAGTCCAAGGTCTTTGTGAATTCAATGGGATTAGAAACCGAAAAATGCCACCCAACTATTTATGTTATATTGGACTGATGTGATCCTCTTTAATGTATTATATCTAATATAATACAAATTATATTAACTTTTAACAAAAAAAAATGTTGAAAATATTTGTAATTTTTCTTGCAATTATAATAAAGCCAGAATGTTATGTCAAAGCTCATTCTAGATCAACAAATACTCAGAGCATTTCACACTTGACCCTAAAGAGATTACGGACGTAACTCGAGACGTTACGCCCACAAACTTTACCTATACTTAACTAATAATATATATTAGGTTAAAAACATTTGTTGTGTTAGGGGTATTACTGGAGTAATCCTGAAACCTTTGGATGTAGAATCCCTGCATTACGTACATAGTTCGTTAATCCAAGCTCAGTGGCGGTGTAGATCGCGGATTTCTAGAGCTATATAGCTCAATAACTTCGTATACTTATTGTTCGACCTAATAGCGAAAGTAATAAGGACTAAATCCATGCGTTTATACGATGGTGCCTGAAAACGACGCCGGTGCTTAAAGGATTTGAGGCTATTTCAACGATACGCCTGCGTGTATGATGTAAGACTTATAATTTTCTAATCTGACTTTTGCCTTGTTTAAAAATTTTATCAACATAATTGTCGCATAACCATAAAATAATATTTACGGTTTTGTCCAACTTAACATGGTCTTTTGTTTATATTATAATAAGTGACATAACTAATACAAGCAAATATTTATTAAATACACATCAATTCCAACTTATAGAGATGCGATTTCAACCTCCCCGAAGTTATCTTCGCTTCATCTACGAACACAAAACCTATTATAACTGACAAGTATGTAACGCGTGTACGGTTCGTAAGTAGGTACCTTCTTATTAGATAACCTCAAAAAAGTTGTCATCATATCCTTTTAAAATATCGAACGGCGCGGCGGGAGGATTAAAGTGCCGCTGCACCTTATCTTCAGCAGACATCTTTTAAAAAACAAACACGAGAAGTATTCTCTTTTTGTCGTATTTTTTATCGTAACCCGCAGGATGTGTTAGAGTCGTTAAGCCCTTTTAAGTGTTAAACCATGTAACTGAATATTCGAACCGTATAAGGGTCTGATCTATTTGTTAAATACATTTTTAAAAATGTTAATCTTAGAGAAATCGGACCCAATGACATGAATTTCGTTAAAGACATCGAGCGAGCAAAAAATATTGATGACATGTTGCCGACCTAACTAACTGTGGGTGAGATGGCCGAAACGAACGGCTCGGCCCAGGTACAAGAGGACATTTTTTTTATCAAAGTCGGGCCTTTAGCGGACATCATTAAAGTATTAAATTTACGATAAGGATAAGTAATTTAAGTCGATTCCACAGGCAGAGAAGTATCGAGTATGTGAATTTTAGTTCATTCCCAATATTGCACCTTTTATTGCTATTGATATAAAATATGTGCTCGCTATGACTTTAGCTCGACTCTCAGCATTGTTATAGTTCTAATATAACCGCCTAATCCTTTTCACAGATAGTACCGCTAATGAAAAAGCATCACAATTTGATAGATCCCCAGATAAGCGCAAGTGGCAGCTCAAACGTCACGCCATGTTGCGCCCGTGCTCTTGCATTCCTTGTCTTGAGAAAAGCGTGTGCGAATAACTCTGATCTGGCACATTTTTTCACAAACTAAACATCGGGTTAATTACCCCAGATTAAAATCGTTAATATATTAATTTGTTTTCCCGACACCGTTGTTATACTTTTTGCTGCATTTGAATGTAAAGTGAATGTAGTTCCTACAACCTTACTGCGGATGCATTTATCTTAAGCGATGCAAAGTTCATCGCACGCGATAGATCTCTTTTCCGTTTGTATTAATTGGTAGTTTCTCATTACTGTCATATGCCCTCCTTTTTATATGAGAATATTCAATTAGCTACATTTGTCGATTATTGAGATTAATATTTACCTTTGAAAGATTATTATTAATTACGAACTTAATTCAAATTTTCAAAGCTACGTACCTGTAACTTTAGTAATCTGTTTCATTTTACATGCAATGCTCCTAAATATAGCTATTGCCCGCAACTTCGTAAGTATATTTAGTATTATGTGTTCCGTTACACCTTTTATCTAGAGAAAGAAATCCCAAATAAATGGCTATCTAATGCATTTTCAAACAGGATTTTCTATTTTTATACAATATATTAGTCAAACAGAAAGCTTTTGTCTTAATGAAGTACATCAGTAATTATTAACGATTCCAAATTCACAGAGGACCAGAAAACGTAAATATATTATTAGCAAAAACCCGACACTTAGTTGTGAAGCAAGTGATTCTCTCCACACGGATTAAGTAGCGTGAATAGGAAAACACTTCTTTAATTAACCACGTATTCGTTCATGTTTAATGTCTAATCAGGCACCGATGTGAGAAAGATATCAAAATGAGTGTAAGACTTGAGATCACGTTATACGATTGCACGTCAAAATGATCAGCACAAAAATAGAAAATCGGTGAAAATATATAATCCGCTTTGACGGACATTATTAATTTATTTTGTCTCTGATACTAAGTGTTTTAATATTCAACCAATCGCTCAGTGCACAGAGGCACTATTAAAGAGTGTTAGGCAGACTGATGATGGTTATTTGTCCAGTCTGTCGTCTTGGGGTAGTACCGCCACTTTCGAATGTGAAGCGACCTTGTTGAGTTTCGGGAATAGTTTGAAAGTAGCCAGGTATAACGAGAGGAGTGTGCACTGTCAATCTAGATGGTACATGCTCGTCTTCTCAGGACGGCATAGTAGAGGCGACTGCTGCCAGGTTTATCTGTAGTAGTAGTTGTTTCCATTCATGAACCGCACTCTAGGTTTATATGAGGCGGAGTGTTGTCACATCTCGAGCTACAATAAAAGAAATTATAACACCAATGTATTGCTATATGAAGAGAATTGGATTTGAGATGTTTAAAGTTTCATAACAATAAGATACGTGTATAGTAGGTATTAGAACAAGAGATAAAACAAGATAAATTTTATTTTGAAAATATTTTAGAATTTCCATAACATTTAGTATTTAATTGGTCAATTATTACGTCGGCATGGACGCTTATTAGAGGCACTTCCGGTGTAGATACTGGTGGTGAATATTTTCTCGGTTCACCCTCGTGTAGTATATTTTTTCACCTTTACATTCACACCCTTCCTAATTAAGAAGATTAGGGAAGAATAAATAAAATAAACTATTACTTGTATTCAAATGTGGCGAGGTATAATGTTGGATAAATACGTAATTATAATGTATAATGATAATGAATGCATAATTAATATCATAAAAAGCTCTGACCATCATCATAACATCGTGAACAAACTTACAGGGTGTTTCAGATAGAAACATGATAAACTCACTGCATTTGTGCTTTTAAATAATTATTGTTTAGTGCTCTTACGAGTAATTGGAGTAATGTTGCATAAAAAGTGATATTGTTCGCAGATCTAAAATATGCAATAATTTCAATCATGGGAATTTTTGAAATATATATGTCTTTGTTAACAACAACTGTTGAATTCTTTTAATTTTTCATTGTTTAGTTTGAGAAGGAGAGGAAAATATTTCTGCATAATATCTAAAAAATAATAGGAAAATACAATTACCACGATTATTTTCGTGTTTATGGTAGTCGTACTAAAATAAAATATCAAGAAATAAAATTAAAAATATATCATAGATTTTTATCACATGCTTACCTATATCTCTTCATAATGCTGGTAAGAGATACTCAGCTTATTTTTTTACCAAATTATAAATTTAATTATAAGACCGTCGTTCCGGTGGTGGGTTAGTGCATTCTGGGGGACTGCGTTAGAATTTGTAGCATTGTTTTTAATCTAAATAAGTGATTTTGTTTAAAAGATAAAAGTTTGACGTGATAGATATTATTATTTTAATTATAATGAGAGCTATCGAAAATAATAATCACTTCCGTAATTACATCTTAAGAGCGGTAGGCAGACTGACGATGGTAAATAGCCCAGTCTGCCGTCCTGGGGTAGTACCACCATTTTCGAATGTAGCACTCGTCTCCTCAGGCCGGCATAGCGGAGGCGACTGCTGGCCGTAGATTTCACTGTAGTAAGTAGCAGCTGTTTCAATGCATGAACCGCACTCTAGCTTTAGATCAGACGGAGTGATTTCATATGCCGAGCTACAATAAAAAAATCTTACTCATGCCTACGTATTTAAAGTAAAAAAAAAACATGTAAAGCATAACTTTCAAAGGCCATAATATTGCTGCTTAGATTTTATTAATATTCAATATTAAGTTGCATGTTCAAATTAGTTGCATGACAACGATATCGTTAACGGCCTTATGCATTTGACGTGTTTGTAACAGGATTCGCCAGCCGAAAAGGGCATGGATAAAATGAGCTTGTCGTATTTCATTCAATTTAGTAATTCTTAAATGTTTATTTATAAAATTAGTTTTTGAACGAATATAAATGTAATAATATGCAATTTTACGAAAAAAAAAACAACTGATCTATAAAACTTTTAATAGAACCGAGCACGTGTAATGCATCACAAGTGATACAGCGGTCGTGGGCTAATCTATATTTGTACTTACTTTAGTCGCTTAGTAGGTGTCTATGGTATTTATTATATACGAGTATATGCATTCATTAAGGATTGTAGGCAAACTGATGATGGTTATTAGTCCAGTTTGTCGCACCAGATACTGCTAGACTGACACCCGTCATGTGACCCAGTCGCGTTTCAGGATCTATTTAGAAGTAATCAGGTGTAATAAGAAGGTGTCATTCTGGGCGTACACATTTTTCTCTTGAAGCCGGCATAGGAGAGGTGAGTGCTTTCCACAGATATTTGTATAGCAGTCATCGCTCTTTAATTTGACTCAAGCGCACTCGATCGCATACCGACTAAAAGAAATCTAACAAAAATATAAATAAAAGATATTTACTTTGAAACTAAACATTAGGACGTAGTCGAGTATAAATAAATAAATTTAGGAATACAAACTGGAAGTTTGGGAGTTCGTTTCAGGATCTATCTAGGTATTACAACCCTCTAATTAAAAGTTACCGTGGATTGGTGTCTGAAGTTTCCAGTGTTAAAATTTCGTTGTAGGTATCAAATGTTTTATAGTAAGTTGTACGAATCGTTAATTTTGTACAATTATAAGTTAAAGTAGTTCTGATACTAAATTGTAACTAAAATAAATAAAACAAATTAGCTATAAGCTTGGAATATTATATAATTTCACACTTTTATAATATTGCCAATATAATTGATATATTTATAGCCCTTTAGTTAATTGAAGCTTTATATTATTCACAAGCCATTCCCGATGCAGTGATATGTATCACTAACGTTTTACCTTCTGTCATTTCGTATAAAGTTTTAGACAGGATTATGTATAATAAGTCTTTAAATAACCATCCAAATCAATAAAATATGTCATCAACATACCTACTTGTATATTAATATAATAAAAATATATGGGGTAAATAATTTTCCTTTGAAATTGGCACAATAAATCGTTATGAAATAAAACACCTACGTCAATGCGCAATAATACTGAGCTTCTGTTCCGTTGATTGCTCTGTACACAATCATTGCTGATTCTGTCGCGAATGTCAAATTTAGAGTTATCGGGCAATATTGAACCAATAAAGTGAATGCAATTCAAAACATCCCGTCGACGAACGCTGCTTTAATAACCGACAGTTACGCTGTAATCGAGAACTGAAATAACTGAAACTATTTATGAGGGTGAACATTCGGAAATTGAGTAGATAGGTGCTCTTCAAATTTGATAGTTGATGACTATTGGATTATTTACGTCTATTGATTTATTTATCAATAAGGTTTAATCAATTTTTAATTGATATTCGATATTTAAATTTGATTCTAATAAATCTTACACATACCTATAATGTTCTCGTGACTATGTCATCGTATTGGTGAGGTGTGAAACGGTTATACGCACCTCATCGAAAAGCGACATAAATGATGTGGGCGCTACAACTTTAATAATTGGGGAACATATGTATTTTCAGATTTAATACAATAAAGTCCCGACACCTCGTTTCGTTATACATTAAACCTAATTAAGCTGGTTTCCATTGAAAGATATATTAATAACAAGCCCGATTTTACGTTATGTTACACACAACATTTTTAGAACGGATTTTAAACAAAATTAAAATATATTTTTATTTTATATGTTTTATTTATTAAATATATATTTTACTTATCGTATTTTGTCTACTAATGTAAAAATTGGGGAACAAAAGAAAATTAAATGCGACAAACAAATTTTCTCATACGAACGGTCGGATCGAGAAGAAATTCAAAAACCGTGCGAAGCTTTCATACGCCAGTTGTATCGAGAAGAAAGACGAGGACGTGTGTGATGCGACGAAGCCGCCTGTATCCTCTCGTCCGTACCAATACATGGTTTTAATATTTACGCACTTACACAGCGGCGCTAATAAAACTACCTAAAGCTATAATGATAAACTTTTTAAATAGATCAAGTAATAGGTTAGCTATATTAAAAAGTATATTCTAAACCTTTATGCCTAACTTGTGCAGTACGTCTAATAATTGCAGCACGTAACTTCATACACGAGTCACGACCTTTTCATTGCTGTATTTGAACGCGGAAAACCCTTACTACCGACAAAATGACATTCAACAAAACTCGTCTCCGCGACAACTGGTTCATTTCATAACGTGCACTCTATTACAACCACTGAAGGCTCATATTTAAACGGCTAAATATATGAGTAAATCGAGTAATTTCGTAAACTGGAGTGGGCACGTTTTCATTAGAGGTAAACCTGTATTCGTGGCGTACACGGATCAGACGTCCGGCTGCGCTTTAAGTTTAGGAAATAATGTCTGTAACAAGACACGGGTGTAAAAACCTTAATATCCACTTTTTTCGATTCGAGGAAATTAATTGACATTTCTTATAACTGACGATTATCTCGAAACATTATACATTAACCGGAGGTTGTTGAAATGCATGGAGTGGCAGCTTTTGTGTGTTAGTGAGACACTCGTTGGATGAGATTAATCATTGTTATTCGTTGTTGGTAGTTGAGAAAGAGTGTAGCTTTTATTTTATTTTTCTTCCACATTATTTGTAACCATTAACTTGCTTCAACATAAAAGTAGCTATTTATATTAAAGTACATACCTATTTAAGCTTCTAGCTGCATCAGGCGGACTATGCTTACATGCCAGGCGATTATAAAAAAGGCTAGATAAATAGACTTTTTTTAAATGTCAAAGTTTTCATTATTGTGTTTGTAAATAAAATGTTAAGATATTTCAAGTATGTATGTACACGCGATCCTGTATTTGTTACCGAAAATAAGACTGTATGTACTCATGTAAAAATATATATTTTTTAATAACAAACCAATATATATACCTATATAACTTACAATTGGCGTGTGTTAGGAATATATAGCATGCTACACGTTTCTTAAAGAATCTCTTCATTATTAAAGTTTGTTTTATTTGTTACATTTCAAGGTTAAATGTGTAACTAAAACAATAAATATATTTCAGTATTTAGGCATTGATATATACAACTAGATAATGCAATAACGCTCCCAATGCGACGGAAAAGATGACCGCAGTCACTTTTAGGTTTTCTGTTGGCAACATTGTCAACAACATGTCTACATTTTTCATGTATAGTATAAATCTCTATGTATTTAGGTGTAAACAGATTAATTATTATATGAAACAAAAATCTTAGTTTAATAATGAGATTTTGAAAAGGTCATAATGTGATGCTAACTTACAACACTTTTATTAACCATAATTTATGTTTCATTAAGGACTCGTATTTACTCGTAGTTCTCGAGAACAATGCTGATATCCATTTGCATGGTTTAAGAAAACCACTTAATTAATGTTAGCCAGAGCTGTATGTCGTGCGAGTTCTTATTAAAAGGCTGCCTACCAATATACTTTGACAATAAAAATGTAAGCGCGTCGATTGTTTATGGTTGATTGAAAGTGCAATGAATGGTGTTGATTTGTGCTTATATTGCGATCTGTTCAATTATTTATTATACACGCTCACTCACAATAAAAATAAAACCCAAATCTTATGATTTTGTCAGCAAGTGTACCTGAGTCAAAGAGATTATTTTTATAAATTTTGTGTCAGTTATCTATAAAATTTGTTTTGACAGAAATTATTTTGTCATGTTTCATTGAAAAATAATAATGTTCTAATAATAAACTCCCAGTTTTTAGCGAGTCAGTGTTCTCGAATTTTAAGAAAAAATACATTTGTTTTACGTATTCGATATTATGTTGAAAAAATAAAACAACTGAAAATATACCCTCGAATTTCTAAATTATTAATGTGCTTGAGTACCTTAACACTCGTGCTCGACGAACCCTACATGACCTAAATAAAACGACTATGTTGCCTTTTGTTCCACTCACTGTGTTTATGATTTAAAAACGCATTCACAACATTCTCGGGTAAACGCGACCGTAACTTATAAACGGGCTTTATGAATTCCGTATGGAAAAAGGTAGTCATTAATTTGATCAATCAATCAATTCAGTTTTGAGCGATAGTTATTAGCCCAATCTACCATTCTGTGGTAGTACCGACACTTTCAAGTGAAGTGACCTTGTCGCATTTCAGGCTCAGTTTTTATCCTGTCAACTTGGATAGTACAGATTCATCTCCTCGCTCGCCGTCATAGCGGAAGCGACTGCTGCCTGAGAAATTTGTGGTTACAGTTGTTTCTGTTTACGGACTACACTCTAGCTTAACATCAGGTGGATGCTACGATTATAAAAAAAAAGTCGAAATTCAGGAAAGAGTCGTTTGTCATAAAACAAACAATTTTTTTTAAATATACTTTTGACCACACTTCTCCTAGTCAAGCTAGAATGTGGTCCATAAGCGGAGACCACATTGGCACAGATAAATGTCTGAGGCTTGAGAAATTAAGTTGCATTGAGTTGCATAACTGCCTACAAAAATAATAATGTAGTTTATTTCAACGTGGGGTAATGATCAAACCTGATTGAAATTTAGGATATAAATATGCAAAAACTTTTACAACGTCTGTAAGTAAGTAAATTTCGTGTAAGTAATACTAACTAGAATGACTAAACTTGAAGCTAAGTAGTTAGGAGCTAAGTTAAAATGTCTCCTATGCCGACTGTGGAAGTCGAATTGACAGGGTACATACATGATTAGATTACGGGTGTTATACTTGAAAATGGTGTCACCACAGGGCTAATAACCACCCTCAGTCTGCCTGCCGCTCTTATTCTTGAATTTGAATAGCGTCAGGAAATTTTATTGATAATAAGAAATAAATAGATAGGTATACGATCAGTAGTCTAGACTTCGCTATACTTTCTGAGTTGACAATGTCTTCTGTTTGTGTATTACAGTACATTTTCCTTCGCTCTACTATTGGATGGGATTAACTATCTGCTGAGGTACCCTTGAAGTACAGCTGAGATAGACATTGGTACATTTTGAGTTCAGCGGACGACCCGCTGTGATCATGCCGGGTGAACGAGGTGTTCCCCCATTCCAAACAACGCTCATTGTGAGTGTCGACGCTCACAATCTCGTCCGTATGTATTTATGTATGTTAATATCTAACCGAAATTATATTATCGTTCTTTATTATATAGTTTCAGAATTCCGCATTTTAATTATGGAACTTTATTGTTGGTACGTTAAATTAAATGAACTGATAAATTGTTTGCTACAATATTAATACGACAGGCACGAAAATTAATAAAGTGATAACAGTTAACAAATGCCGCCAAAACTTTAATAATGAAGTGCTTATAAATTTGTACTGTTGATTTGTTTATGGTTTAGATTGATTTTAGCAGTTTCTGATATCATTATTATTTAAATTAACATTACATTATTATATATCCTTTTCTCTGAGTTTGTAGTAATATAGAGTTTTTATGTTTTAACATGCAAAGAGTAATAACCAGTTAATATATACAAAAAAGAGAGGCCGTGATCTAGCGGTAAGACTCACAATCATTGAGACCCGTGTTCGAACCTCGCTAAATTCTGACCGGTACCAATGTAACATTGTTATATGTACTTTGGTCGCTCAGTGCCTATAGGCACTATTAAAGAGTGGTAGGCAGACTGATGATGATTATTTGCCCAGTCTGCCATCCTGGGGTACTTTCGAACGTAACACCCGCGAAGTGATCTTGTCATGAGAGGAGTGTGCACTGTACATTCGTCTCCTCAGGCCGGCTTAGCGGAGGCAATTGCTGCCTGTTCATTGACCACATTTTGGCTTTACATCAGTTACTTTCAAGTAAATATCTTAAATACTGTTATTAACATTATATTAGTTTTCTCCAACATCACACAAACTGTACAATATTGGAGTTATTAAAGTTGTTTTGTTTTGTTTTGTTTAACGCTACCGGGGTATCACGAACATGGCCTTTTCTTTAACAATAAGTTACTGATATTATATAAACCAGCAACAATGTTGGAACAAAGGATGTGTTCCGAAATTAGCTTGTATATTTTGAATACGGAACGTTGCAACTTGCACGTGTTGTTAGGAATATCCAACAATAATGCGTCTTTTAAAAAAAATTATATCAAATTTAGGCACAGGGACATGCTTTCGTTCAGAAAACTTTATTTTAAACTATCGACTTTTTATACTACCTTCACTTTATTAATGGATCATTTAAAATTGTCTGTTGAACATGCTTATTAATATGATAATTCAACGTAGAAGAGAAATTGTTAAATCTAAGGACTATCAGCAAAACCAGCGCTGAAGCACTTTGGAGAATAATCGTCTGAACTCACTGGACATATTTTTTTTACCCAATTATTTTTATTTTAGCACGTCATATGACCGCACTCCGCTTGATATTAAGCTAGAGTGCGATCCATGAACGGAGGCGACTGCTGTCAGGGAAGGGGATCTGCAGACAGCAGTCGCTGGCTTTGTGAGATGCCTCTTCACACTGCGCTTGAAGGATACCATGAAAAGTGGAAAGACGTAGCTGGGAACGTTATATGTATAAATTTGATTATAAACCGATTCCTACTAGCCGATGTCCAAGCGACGATACAAGCTTATGGTGATACAGCTAACCTATTGCTGATTGTACCTATCTACTATCTATCTACTTTATTAAACTATGATGAACGAATAAATCACAGAGTATACTAGCGCGAAGAATTTTTTTAATTCTATCTTTGCTTCGGATATCCTTCCAACTGGGAGCACGTCATACATTACTGAGTTTATGATTTAGTATGCAGTTGAGGTAGATTGTGCCTATGCTAATTGACGCAACTCGTACTATTTTTTTTTATTAAAACGAATAGAAATGGGTATGCCAAAGTTATAATGGAGGTACATTGCTAGTGACATCTGTAAATATGAGAGAGAATTTAGCTAATACCTGTATATCTAAATTTATTCCATATTTGACTAAATAAAAATATGTTTTTATTGTTTACTTATATCTATATCTAAATTCGATTTGTATATTAAAACAATTGAGTATCCTTTTACATGTAAATATATTGTGTTGTTTGTTATTTATTGTGGTATATGGATATTCAAGAGATAAATTTATTATGTCGTTCTTGTACTTCGTTTATTCTGACGTCTGGCGATGAGATAGATTAACGTTCGGTATTTTAGACTTTTAATCTAAAACTATTTTAGCAAATTGTTACCATTTCAGGTATATTTATTTTCACATAAATATGGAATGTAGTTAATTCGTGTTCCATTTTTTTAAAACCTATAGGTACCAAAATAAACATTTAAGAATATTTTGTGTCGTCTAAATATTTTCCAAATAGAACCTTATTATTCTTATTAGATAATTATTATATTGATTTATAAAATAATGTTTTATTAATCTTGTAATTATTAATATTTCCCGAATGCCGGTTTATTTAAATAGTATAGGTATCTACTTATTTAATTTGATACAGTTCATTATATATTACAATTAATTTGCTAATCAAAGTAAACGTATATAAATAAATAGGACCGTATCCAAAGCTATTAATGTATAAAGAGTACAAAACATTGCTAACAAACAATGCAACGAATGTATAATAAAAATGAATTTGAATTATGATTGAAATAAAATAGTGTCACAGAAAGAAGCGTGCATACTTTTTGATAGTGTGATTTGTTAATATTGATTGTAACTAATATAATGTAGCATACAGGTTTTGGTCAGATATTTTTTATTAAAAAAAACGGTAAAGGAACCACATAAAGTTACTGGAATTGTTGAAAAAAAAAAATGATTTGCACCCGCTAGCATTTAAAATTAACAACATTGGAATAAATAAAAATGTTCAAGTATACATTATTCTTTTATTCCTTGTCTTTAGCTCACCTGATTCGGTGGAGATCCTCTGAAGGCAAACTGAGAAGTCATTTTCATCGATGAGTTCAGTATAAATTAACACGTCTGTAAAGTTTTTAATGCACTGTCCGCACCGCACTCACTTCACAGTTGCATTTCGGCGCTTTCGTTACGCCCACACACCGTTAAAGTTTGTTCATATTACATCGCCGTTTCTTACGTATAGATCGCTGGGAACAATCCGGGAACACTCGCCGGTTACGATAACACAAAATCGCCGCTAGTGCTAATATCGATTACGGTGCAAGCGACGAGAGAGCGGCCGCGTGTTGCAGCGGGCGCGTGTTCGCGCGCGCGGCGGCAGTGGGTAATGCGGTAGCGGCCGCCAGGTGATAGTAATTGGCGCGGTCGTCCCGCTCTCGCCTCAGCCGTCCCTCTCCGCGCGCACACGCACGCTGTGTCTGTGTGCGTGTTTCTGTCGCCCGTACACCGTTCCTTCTTTTCACGCTCGCGTCGCCGTTTGACCCCGCGCCGCCGCCGACGCTCTCGATTTTTGCGGTACTGTGGGTGGCACCCGCAGGGGCGGCTCGTCTCGGTGGGGGAATCGGGGTGGGGGTAGATGCACTCTTTTTTAAAGCTTCTCTTTCTTTTCTTGTATTTTTTATGCTAGTATTGAAACGATGCGGTCATTTTTATTTTATTATATATAGTGATAATTAACAATGACAATGAGCACGAAGAGTGAGTCGAAGCGCGTTGACTTAATGATTGCCCTTGCACACTAAGTATACGTCTTACAAACTGCTTACGTTTTTGAAACTATTCACTTTAAGCGAATGGATATACAAATTATAAGAAATATATAAATAATAAAATATAGGTATATATGTCAGTTTAAATATGTACCTACTTCGCCTTAACGTCATTAACTCAAAAATATTAGGTACTAGATTGAAATCTGTGTTTTTTTTTAAATTTAAAATAACTAGGTCAGAAACTTTAATATTAAATAATTTGAAAGAATCTAACTTTATTTAAAAAAATATATTTATTTATAATAAAACATATAGAAATATGAAGATTGGTTTTTGCTGTTGATTTGGCATAAGAATAAAAAGCGCAACGCCGTCAATCGATCTGCTTGTTCCCTTCTTCTTATCGTGCGAATATTTTACACTGCACGCATACCGGCCAAAAAAACTCACACAGATATAAAATATTCAAACGTTGTAACATAAAATAAATTATCTTAGGTGTATTGCGGCAGTGTGCGTGCACGAAGCGACGCGGCTGGGCGGGGGGCGGTGTCGCGCGCAACCAATTGGGTCCAGCGGCGCGCGGCGTTGGCAACGAGCTCGCAGCGACGCTCGGCGACGGCGGCCGTGTCGGACGGATACGCTCTCGTCGACGCTGAGCGCATCACTTCTGCCATTACGAGTGACCCTAATCTTATTGCTCATTACCTCGACCGAGCACACACTTTCATCATTACATCTCAATCAACATGCAGCAGTTTAAGTAAAGACGATGTTTTCATTAGAGTTCATTCACATTTTCTTTTCAATACCATTTCACGAATGTTTCACATCACTGTACTATTAGGCCGTGTATACACATGTATACACTTATTTCAACTAATGTTAGTTACACACTGTTTTTTTATTATACCTATTACAATTTATACACAACTTCGTTTTAAACTAGTTAATAAACAATAGCTATCTATGATCACTTACATTAAAACGATGACCTTTTTTATTTAATATACGAGTAGGATTATAATTGCATTACTTGTCTATTAAAATAAAAATATTACCTACAAACTCCTCATAATTTGATTTAGTATTGTTTACCAACGTTACATCAAAATATGACGAATAATAAAGTGTACAACAAGGAAGCTGGCACGTAAAATCGCTTGAGACTTCGTTCCCCATAAAATCCACTACGACAGACTTAAGAGACTTGTTGATAGTTATAGCGAAACAAATGAAAAATATATTTTAATTTTATATTTCTAGACAGATGATTACAGTCTACGTTCTCTTCAATGATATTTCATATTTGTGTTTATTTTTAGGGGTGAAAAGGGGTACCTAAACAATATGATATAAAAATATTAATATAAGTATAAAGAGTTTAATGTTAACACACGTATTTCTCTCTTTCAAAATTGAATTAGGGCAGCTATTGAACTACCGTATATCAATCGACTTAGAGTTGAATATTCAATAAATATTGACTGCGCGTCTTCACCCCTTTACACATACATGGGAGAATTCAGAATATATAATTTAGCAACTTATTAGGATTAAGTCAATAGTTTAAAATAAATCATACAAAAATAGGGGAAAGTCGGTTATATCGTACCACTTTTTACTTTGAAGTCAATATTTCATTTACAAAAAGACTTACACATATGAATGACTATTACAATTATCGATCAATATCTTGGCTATCACATATTAAAAAATTGCTGTCATAGGTTGCAACTAAGGTAGTCAAAAATGTGTTTGTGGGAAATCTAGAGGTGGTACGATTTCACCGACTCTCCCCTGTGGTCTATAGTTTCTGCCTACCCCGGTAGGGACAGTGCGTGAGGTAAATCAGTTAGAAAAAAGAGCATACCAATGAATTATTATACTTAGATATACCTAAAGGCATTATATATTTTGTAGACTTATATAAAATTCAAAACAGAGTCAAGTTGTAAATCTGCAAGTGCTCCAATGTGCAGCTGTCGTTAAATAATTCACAGTATGCTGCCGTAATTACCATATTCTCAATTAATAATTTTAGTAGAAACTTAAATCCTTAATTATTACTCCTGACAAATAGTATCAATTTGTTAACTTTCTCTTGAGCTTCTTTTTTAAACTTTGAAGCTGTCAAACCGGCATGACTTTTTATTGTTAATCTTAAAAATGATTTATTCCCTGGCTAAATATATATAGGTATATGTCGGAACGGTCATGAATACGGACTCTAATTTGAACGATTACGGAAACTAACTTGGAACAAAATGAATACGTGGTCATGAGTACAAGCACTAACTGAATATGAAACAAAAGCGTCGTTACGCTTTGACAGAGTCTCTGAAAACACGCCACGCGGAGGACACGTTGTGACTTGTTAGTACGGAGGAACTGTCGTGTTTCAGCATATTTGCTTAGTTATCGCCCACAAATGGAGGATAGAAGCCTTGGACCGCTCTCCAGTTCTGTCATATATATAAAACAACGCGCAGAACAGCCTGAAATAAGGTGAGATTCAGAAGCTACACCTTGCACGGATGCTCTGGTCATTACGCTACATTGGTGTTTCACGTGACCGCGTTAACATTCCTCTGTAGTATAATTCCATCAACAATCCACTAGATATGGGTTGACATCACATATCATAGGTTTATTTTCCCCCACATCGAATACTAACAAGCTCTATATAGCAGTTCATTGCTAATTGAGTCGACTCGTACATACGTTTGTTTATTATTAATTTTTATGAAAATTTAACAAAAAAACATATGTCAATTTAACTATCATTATAATTAAATAATACCTATATCTACTAACATTTCAGAACAAGAGAAAACCTCGTTCACCCCTAACAGCGTAAAAGAATTTCACTCCCTTTTATGTGGCACAGACTCGAAGATCTGTGGAACAATATATTTTTGTTAAAGATTTCTTTCTTCCTGAGATTACTAAACCAAAGTTTCCTAGTGCTAGGCTTTTTCTAGGTAATTAATATGTTCTTAATGCGTAACTACATCAGTAAACAAACAAACTGTAAAATGAATCCTATTTTCTTCGCTAACCTTAATTAGTACCTACATTTCAGACAGCATAAAGTGCGTAATCAAAACAAATAAATGTACCTAAGCTACGTGTGGGCACGCCTGCGTTCACCTCACCAAGCACATTAAAAGTCCACGCTTGATCGACTACGCCATTGTTTGAAATTTTATGCTTTGAAAATTGTGCGTTTCGAAATAAATGAACTGTAGAGGTAATTTATTCAGGCTCGACCGCTGTTTATGCGTGTATTATACCAATACTGTAATCTACATATGACTGTCGTATTAATTGAAAGGCGAATACGTGGACTGATTAAATTATACCAAAAAATAAATGTTTTTCATTACTAAATTAAACTGATTTTTGAATTGATTATTGTTACATTTATAAATATAGTAATTTTTATATACTCGTATTATACGAGTATTTTCTGTATACAGAGTCATTATACATTTTATATTTAAAAGAGCGCAAATCGATACACCAAATCAACATATCATATCCTCCCATCTGTCAGTTCTAAGAGTGAGATGGAAATGAAATGGGAAGACGTATCGGCATCTTAAAAGGCAAGCGCATAAGAAAATAAAAAAGAAAGTGAACTTTATTTGTTTTGATGAAATGAGTTTCTGAGGTCGGTCTCGTTGCTCATACATATCCAGTTCGTAGAAGGCACAACCGTTATTAGCAGCTTTGCACCTACTTCTTCAAAGACACATTCGATCGCATTTAAATATCATTATTAACGTGGGTTCACATTGAGCTAAGAAAAGCAATGTATTCACATGTTTATAACTTTAAATAGAAGGTATATTAAAAAATTGTCATATAGAAATCTTAAACTTAATATTAAATTAGGCTTGCTTCGATCGAGGTCACGTTTTGAGTAAGTAGTACCTATATTATTAAATAATTTATAGATTCTACAAAGAATAATACAAAACAAATATTGTACAAATTGGTATATGAATCGTTATTCTTTAAAAGGTATTTAGAAATTTTTATTTTACACAATGTAATGAATTTGATGAAATATGGAAGACTATACGTCTATCACCCGAATCTTTTATTACATAATATTAACATGTAACAAAGGTCTAATTCACGTGAATCTACATACGTCCTACGGCTAGAATCCGAAAAGTGATTTATACTGAATCCCTATTCAATTGAAGTAGATTACAAATAATGAATAAAATTGCATACGGAATGAGGGACTCCGTTTGGTTGATTTAGGGGTAGTGTTGTTTGAAGTGAACGGGGAGGATAGCAGAGAGGAGGTGGAGAAGGAATGTGTCTGCATGGTTATTGCCGTTAAATGCTGTACGAAATCTCATCTTAATTGCATTCGAAATGTTCGGTTGGAATATATCTCTCTCACCATACATCGATATCGATTTGATCAATATTTTATCAGTTAATTAACCTGGACTTTATTATATTGTGAACATTACTTTTTTTGTTATACATTTATATCAAATTGAATTTAATCCAATACAACGTTTATCCCTAACCCTCTTCCAGATACCCACAGATTAAAACTATTAAGAAACTAAATAAATAATAGTTTTTTTTTTGGTTAAATTTTCATCATAATTCAATACCAAAAAATCTAGCTTTGAATATGCTAATTTTTAAATAAAAAAAAATTGTTCTCTAAAGTATTGCTGAATGAATAAATTATTTAATTATTGTTGTGTAAGTGTTTATAACCGTTCATATTATGACAAAATTGTACAAGTTTGAATATAGTACAAGTAGGTAAAAAAGTTAAAGACAACTGAGCAGACAACAAGCGAAAACCAGAAATGAATCCGGACTGTGGGTGTCTTTCCGCCCATAGACTATAGGGAGAGGATGGAGGAAAAGGACGCGGGAGGGAAAATGTACATAGTCATAGAAATAAATTAGACACGATCGAATAAAATTGTTTTATAACTATCGTCTGCTAAAACGCTTAAAAACTTCACTTTAAATCTTTATTTACATACTTTATTTGGATTACGCAATTGTAGCTATAAAATCATCATCATTATAACCATCCTCATGGACAGATGACACGTAAAGGAAACTTTATCGCAGTCCAATGCTGGACCAGGGCCTCTTCCTTAACACTCCTTCTTTATCGCCCTGATAATACACCTCCAATTCTTTCCGATCACCTTCACAATATCGTCACACGATCCTTCGTCCGGCTCTTGGTGAGTTCCTTATCTAATATTTTGTTTTAAAAAATATAAAAGTATTAGAAAATTTGTCAATAAGATAAATGAGACCTCTAAAATGTATAAAGTGCATAGTCTTATAACATTCGTAGCTCTCACCAAGCATAGTGTTTGTGGATACGGTGGCAGGGTTAACCGACTAGTGGGTTGGTCATTTAGTGGGAAGGCAGTACCACCCTCTCTTTGGTCGTATCTAGCTCGGAGACTGATTAAACGATCTTCTCCTATTGTGTATACTTGTTTTATTATCTACGTGTACCGTAGTAATTTTAAAACTGCTAAAGTTGTGAACATATTTAAAAGAAATGTATTTTTTTAGTTTTATCTATCTTTTTTTTTAATGTTATCACAGTCAGAATGTGTTATTAGTATAGTGTTATTAATTACGCTGTATGGTTTCAGGATTGATTGTAAAATAAATTTACAGAAAGGATTCACGTCATACTTTTTAATACTGACGTACTGAGTATTTGACGAGATAAATAAATACGACCAATACTGACTCTGATTATTTCTAAAGTATACAAACTTAGTTATACTAATTTTTGTTTAGAGCGGCCGTGGTCTAGCGGTAAGACTCAGCGGCATAACACTCAAGATCGATTAGATACGTGTTCGAATCTCGCTAAATTCGTACCTCGCCGGTACCAATGTAACATTGTTATATCTACTTTGGTCGCTCAGTGCCTATAGACACTATTAAAGAGTAGTAGGCAGACTAATAATGGTTATTAACTCAGTCTCCCGTCCTGAGGTAAAACTACTGTCGAATAAAACACCTGTGAAGTGACCTTGTCGCATTTCAGGAAGTAGTCATATATATATGTAAATAACGAGAGGAGTGTGCACTGTCTATCTGGATGGTGCACATTCGTTTCCTTAGGCCGGAATAGCGGAGCCGACTGCTGCCTGTAGAAATTAATCTGTAGTAGCAGTTGTTTCCGTTCATGGACCGCATTCTAGCTTCACATTAGGCGAAGTGTTGTAATATGCCGGGCTACAATTAAAAAAAAAGATATGATAGTCAATAGGTTTTAAGAATATAATAAGTAAGATAGTGTAAAAAAATAATGATTGGTAACTATGACAATGGCACGTGCCGAATGATGGTGCGATAACTGGATAATAAAAGAAAGGCTATCTTTTCGTGTGAAAAAAAAAAGAGAAAGCAATTAAGCAAAATAGCACCTTTTTATAGTAGCTCGGCATATCACTACACTCTGATATTGAGTTAGAGCATGGTGACACCTCGTGCCTTACGGGGTTGGAGTTGCTGGTCTCCCAGTGGGTGCATGTGACAACACTCCGTCTGATGTAAAGCTAGAGTGCGGTCCATGAATGGAAACAACTGCTACTACAGAGAAACCTGTGCGGGCAGCAGTCGCCTCCACTATGCCGGCTTGAGGAGACGAGCATGTACCACCTATATTGCTGGAATATCTCCCTGAGGTACCCCGACGTGAATCAAAACCAGGAAAAGCAAACTCAGCTGTCTCTCACTCAACGTTCCGTTATCTCCTTCGCCCCGAGCCAAGACCGATAGTCCCGGGGTTCAACTGCCGCTCCTTTACTTGGCTGGAATGGTGTTTCTTCCCGATAAGGTGGGGCCTAACGGCCAAGCGTCGGTAGGGTCGCGCTAAAGCGTGCCCGTAACCTCACCATATGACGTAAAGAGGAACACCGTGGGGGTTTTAGTCGTGTATACTCAGTATTTGGGAGTCCGATATCACCTCGTCGTCTTCCCTGAGACGGCGAGGCATCTATAAAGGTTTCCTCATGTAAAAAAGAGCATGGTGACAGCCGGTATCACAGGAAAATGTCTGTGGACAACAGAAATGAATGTGCACCATCTGATGACAGGGCATACTCCTCTCGTTATACCCATCTATTCCCAAGCTCCAAAATGCGACCAGGTTACTGCATGAGTTACGTTTTAAAGACTTCATACTGGGTGGATATCATTATCAGTCTGCCTACTATATAGGTATCTAAAAATGAATGTTGAGAAGTACTAACAGTAAACGCTTCTAATCGAGTAATCCTTGTTTAGGTTTGCGGTCCAACATCCAACATTCCTACTACAAAAGAGCGGTCGATACTCGAATGCAGCTAAATTGCATGGGATTCAATTAAATGCGTTAACTGGTTATGTGACTATAACCAAATGTTAAACTATTACTATATTACTATAAGAACTATTATTTAAAAAGTTTATTTCTTTAAAATTTAACACCCGTGAAGTGACCTTGTCGCGTTTCGGGAATAGTTAGAAAGTAGCCAGGTATAGCGAGAGGAGTGTGCACTGTCAATCTAGATAGTACATGCTCGTCTCCTCAAGCCAGCATAGTGGAAGCGACTGCTAGCTTTACATCAGGCGGAGTGTTGTCACATGCCGAGCTACAATAAAAAAAAATTGTGAAAGTATTGTTCACGTGAAAAGATTTTGATAAAAATAAGCATGAAGATAGATTGCATCCTGGCAACCTTTTGTATAGAAAAAGCCGAAGAAATGAAATCGGAGTTGAAAGCTTGTATGAGAAACCCATCATCAAATTTAACGATATCAAAATTCATATTTAGGATTTTGGTAAGTAATAAAGAATCACGTGTTTCAGAGATTTTTCAAAATCATCTCTTAAACGTTTAAAATATGGGATAAATATTTGTATGGAGAATACATTATTAAATATATACACAAGTTAATTCAAGATTCACACAATTTAAATCAATCGTTAATTGTGATTCATTATGGGTTTGTCGTTTTATTTAACAAAATTTTAAATAACACAATGATGTTTGTCACAATTCTACAATCGATAACACAAACAAAATCAATTATTACACACAACACAATAAATGCAAATCAAACAACAGCGATTCGGTTTTTAATTACCAAAAACAATGACATTGCCACTTACAAAACAAAATTAACGTCGTTAATCGAGTTCACGATTCCTTCAATTTTTAATTCAAATAAATCGATTAACTGTTAGCATTGTAACGTATATTAAGTCTTTAGGTACTTAAATGTTATAATTACGAGTTAACTTTGATCTATATTACACCAGTATAGGGTTACATTTTCCTTTTTTGTTCGCTCAGAATGGTGGTTGTTCAAAATGTACAAAACCGCATAACTACTTAATGAATATTGCATTCGGGTCAAATGTCTAATTTGATACAATGGTTTCTGTAAGGTCAAGATATTCGGCCCCCAAAATTTAAAAGGGACTACATTATATGCTGTGTTATCTATTAGTTAACAGTTGCTTCGGTAAATTGCGTTTTTTTAGGTAATTTTAAACAATAATATTTCAGTTATTAGTATTATTAATGTAACGAACTTATTTTAACAGTAAAAGACAACAGATTCTTTTTTGTTTTTCTTTTTTTTAGCGTTTGATAGCACATTTTTAAATAAAGTTTTAAGCATTTTTTTAATAAACATGAGTGTCAACTAATTTAACCTATTAAATAGCTATAGTTTCTCTAACGATGGATTATAGTTCCACACTATAAGTAATGCTAATTATACGCATACGAAGTTGTGGGTAACAGCTAAGTAATTAGAATATTGTAGGAGCTTTGTCTCAAGATTTTTTTTTGTACATAGGTCTACAAATTAAACAGTTATTGCTATTTGCAACCAAGTGACTGCAAAGCTTGTTGTCAAAATTAAACAAGTTAACGTACATTGCTTGCTTAGTATTGACAAAGCTGTATTGCGTTTTGAATAAGTTCTCACTGTATACGTAATGTTTTGTGAATAAATTAATAAGCCAAATTGGTATTTTGCTAGAGCTACAGTTTCTCAGTGTAATCTTCAGATTATTATACCTATAGAGTGTTAGTATTTTTTTATAAGTTTATGTAAGTTAATTATAGATATTTGTATGTGGACTTACCTACCTAGTGTGACCTTAACGTTTGTATTGTAAATCTACTTAATTACTAAAACGATTATCATTTAAATACATCGACATTATTCAAAATGTATTTCTGACCTTAATTAAGTTTTGGTAATAAAACTATTACATAATGTATTATATACATAAGTATTATTATTAGCTTCATTTATTGTAATTTATTTCAGTTTGCGGTTTAGGTTAGGTTACATTAGTCAACGGATTTTAAGTAGTATTAAAATTTAAATAAACTGTATTAACTATCAGAGACACATCTATAACACTATCATAAAGTTGGTACAAAAACAAAGTAAAATCTTATAGGTACTATTACTGAACGTCATATAAAATCTTATCCGAGTTGCTTGTTCCCGACCTCTGGTTTATTGGTCGCCGTTTATTATCAAGATAACTTATCTTTGAGAAGCCAATTAAATTTGAAAACAAAGGTAACATAATAAGGCGCCAAAGTGAGGTAGGGTACTGGAGTGGCGGGGCGGGAGTCGAGGTGGTGAGGGGACACTGCTAGCACTGCGAGTTGCGTAGGCGCAACTTCTTTGTCGCGATGACTTATAGCTAACTAAATAAGGAGAATGATTTATCAATTGATTATTTTTTCACATTTTTAATTACAAATCAGGCTCTATACTCGTATTATATTATAATTAGAAATAAATAAATATTTATTTATCTTAGTCATCCTTAGGTTAGGCAGAACCTACAAGGCGAAAGCGACTTCTTTTTCTACATACCGTACTTTTATACATACATGCATTATCGCCCAGAAAGCTCAACATACATCGTGTCAATTATCGTAATCCGTAATAATTCAAATACATATGTTATAATTTAAATTTTAGTTAGTAATAATAAAATAATATCTCCATATTATATTAGCGCGCGGTTGGCACTTCAATCTTCTCACTTTATTGCCCTTATTTCTTCAAAAAGGTAGACACAAAGAGCTGTGTTTATAGCTAATGATACTTAGATGTGCATTTTAACACAGGGTCCAAGCTTCCAAAACGAACATATAAAAAATACTCTATACACCGGGTATTATAAAGGCTTGACTGCTGTATAGGTCAACTTGATCTTGGCGGTGGCGCCTATTTTTTGTGTCCATTTTTTAGCATCAGAGAGATTAGAGACGTTGATGGCACTGTAATAAAATGGCAACACTAAAGGAATCGAATGATCTGCCGAATTGAAAGAATGCTGATGGATAATTTCGACTGATCGTGAGAGAATTCTACTCGAACTGCAGATGCGAAAAAGTTTTGTAGGTAACCGAAACCGTTCTTTTTTTTTCGAAGCAATAGGAAAACTGAACGTGTCAATAGAAACCATGCATTTTTATTCGTTATGTAAATATCTAAAAATGACTGATGTGTAATTAAATTTTTATCCAGCGAATTCATAAAGGACATGTTTAAAAATGGTGGAATTGTTTTGAAGTGAAGTTAACGAACAATCTTGATTAGACTATACACAAAGCTCGAAGCTCCATTAGTGCAAGAATAGATGTCACGACTTTTCGAGTCGCATGACTTTCATTACTTATTCGATTCCTGCTTTCCACACACTGTGTTTATTATGTTTTAATAACAAATGAACCTCTATGAATGAATATAATACTATAAACCAATAAAATACATTTTAATTTATGCTCTATGTGCTTATGATAATGACAAAACAAATTTATGTGTGGGCGCTTTAATTAGCCACATTTACATAATATTTCATTATCACTACGTTCCGAATAATAACTTTTTAGAAATTATACTTAATCTGAATACATTGCCTCAAGTAATACACACAATCTGCATAAATTTATTCAAGATACTTCTAACTTGGATGTAACTGAATCACGTTCAACATTTTGATGGTATTTTTTAAATTATATCTATACATTTTCATTTTCAATATTGTGTATATGGCTAGTGGACGAACAATTGAGCATTTTAACTGTTTAATTTACGTTTGAAAGAGAAAAAGAAACAGTAACCAGACATGCGCGGACACACCAAAAGCCTAGACGTATTTCCAACGTCCGCGCGCCGACGCAAAAAGGACGAATCATTAGGCGGCGCCACACGAGATCCCTTTTAAAAGTATGAGAATATTTTAACAAAAAGCCTCACATTCAACTCCCGGCACATTCATTTCATGAGAACAATGAGTGATTTTTGTATTTTTCTTTAATTCTATGTCGATTTTATCCGCGGTCGAAGGCTTCGCAGAGCAGAGCGGAGCCGAAGCGCTTGTCGCCTCGTTCCGTCTCGACTTTTTGCTATTAGGGCGGTGCAAGCGCGGGCGTCGAATTATTCCCTAAGTAGCCTTCGTCCTGCTCGCTCCTCACATCTCATCGGGGCGCCACATTTCACGCTGCCCGCCAATTGGTGCCAGGCGCCGCCGTTTGCGAATAAACTGAATAAATTTTTGTCTTTTGGAAGTTTCCAAAAGCTACCATAATTATTTTCCTATAGGTTATAAAAATAAACAATACATATTATGTTTTCGATTCAAAATAATGTTTTTAATAACAATGCGAATATTTATAATTTCTCGAATAGGTAGTAGAGGTAGATTCCATTCCGAAATAAACTAAAGCTAATAACGACAAAGGAAAGCCACCATTTATTTAGAATTGTAAACAGGCTTGTTGTATTCCATGCATAGTATGCCCAAGTAGAACATTATTATTTTAATGTAGATTTGAGTTATGGTGACGTGAACAAATGGCAATATAAACTGTCGGTTGATATCCGTAGAACATAAATAAGCTATGTCTGGTAGCGCGTTGGTACATTGCTGATCGCTGATTAAATTCAAGGGTTGCGTGACAAACCTCTATTTGTTTGATCATTGTCTTGCCTGCATCCTCGCGCCATCGACGTGCTAACAGAACACACACGTAATTCTACGCACGGGTGGTCATTTAACCAAACATTCTTGATGAAAGTGTTTACCTAAATATCACTATATTTTCATGATACCTACTCATAAACTGCTTAGTATTTATTATTTGTGTTGTCATTTCAAACTTTATCACTTCTCTTCACAACATTTACGATGACAGACAGTTCCCACGTCTGTTTCCCATTAGAAAAATCAATTTTTTCGTCTGCCAACACAAATCTTAGTAACAAACCATAAAAAGCAGTTATCTTTATATGACTTATTGAAGAAACGAGATAACAAAATATTAAAAAACAATATGTCACTAACATAGATAAAATGAAACTTTGAACTATCTTCGATCTAAAATTTTGTTCAAAGAACAAATTGATCTGAATGTTCGATACACTTGATCACACTAAAACAAAACAATATTATTTTAGAATGTTCGTATGTCTTAATGATTTGTAAAGTCATTTAGTTATGAATCGTTGATAGACGAATGTACAAATTGAAATGAGATCTAATATGAAAAACCATGGATATTGCCACTTTTTTACAATAGAAAATAAATGTCTGCAAGCTAGAAACGACTGTTTAAGTTTTCATTTACTTCCAAGCTTCACCCGAAACGCGATAGGTCACTTCACCAGGATGCTGGTAGGCTAGGAGACGGTAGACTGAACTAGTAACTATCAACAGTCTGTCTACCACTCTTTTAACTGTATTATTAGTTTGTTAAACTCTTGAGGTTTCCTTTGCTGTTGCTTTTCTTAAACACGTAGATTGTGATGGGGAAGCAAATACAGCATTGTGATGGCAAGGAATTGTATTAGAAATAATTTTAGACAATGCTATTGAAGATTTTATTTTTTTATTTTTATTTTATTTTCTTTATTTAGAACAAAAAACAGTTGTACAGTAAAATCTTAGGTCTAGTACATAGATAAGTAATAGAAATATGTAACAGTACAACCAACCACATTGTCCACAATGAATTATACAAAATAATTATACAAAGTTATCAAGAAATAAATATTAATGTAGTATGAGGAAGAAACAAAAAACAAGAAAAATGATACAAATCATGTTGACGTTTACACATCCAATTCCAAAGCCTTCACAATGCTAGACGCGCCAGATTTAAAAGAACCCAGTGATGATGCAAAGATGTCTAAATCATTAAAGTACGTGTTATATGTTGACATAAGACGTCTTAAAGGTGCACGCTCACCAGCCGCTGTTCGAGATTTCTTCAGGAAGAACAGATGATGGGGGTGCATGTTTCTAATGCGAGTGGAGTTGCTAGGGATACGGTATATAATGTTGTTAGATAAATATGTGCAATCGAACTTATTCCTACATATATTGTAAAAAACGGTTGCATCTAAAAGTAGTCTTCGTTTAGTGAGAGAAAGAAGCTTGTAGCTGTCCAGTGATTCAGCATAAGACTTTTTTTATGATAACATTTATAATTGACATTTATATTGTATTAGAATCAGAGGCTTCAGACGAGCAGCCGTGGTCTAGCAGTAAGACGCTTGAACTCACCATCGATGAGACCCGTGTTCGAACCTCGCAAAATTCGAAACGCGAAACCCTTCGAAATTCTTTGGTAGCTCAGTGCCTATTGGCGCTATTAAAGAGATAGGCAGACCGATGATGGTTATTTGTCGAGTCTGCCCGTGAAGTGACCTTGTCGCGTTTCGGGAATAGTTTAAAAGTAGCCAGATATAACGAGAGGAGTGTGCACTGTCTGATGGTACATACTCGTCTCCTCGAGCCGGCATAGTGGAGACGATTGCTGCCCGCAGAGGTTTCTCTCTGTAGTAGCAATTGTATCCATTCATATACCGCACTTAGAGCTTTACATCAAGCGAAGTGTTGTCACCGGGAGAGCTACAATAAAAAAATAAATAAAGATTGGAGGCAGGTTATAAGAAACGATGAAACAATTAGTTCTATTGTCGTAGTTGGAACTCTGTCATGATCATCATTGCTATCGAAAAGTATAGAGGAGGAGCTTCAAACCTATAATTGGTCAAATTAGTCGGTAACTAATTATTTTCTTCGTCCTCTGAGAAATTACTGCGTTAAATATCAAAGCTCTACCAGACTTGATATATGACCTATATTCTGAAACATATAACAATTAATGCAAAATAATTACGCTAACTTGACAGTGTATTCTATAAGATACATATCAAAAAAATATGAAAATATACCCTCATGACTGAGTGCATTTAAAGATAGGTAAGTACATAAATATGTTGCAACATATTTACCTAATTTATTCAATATTTTGGTATAATATATTTGATACCAATTAGGTACAAAAGGAAAAAAGTTTGTAATAAAAAAGAGTTTTAAAAAATAGCAAATACAATAATAATTTACATGACGTTGCGCCGCCGCGCCGACCCCTCTTTGCGATCAACTATCTTGGCCTCAATTGCTTTTGTCTTACCAATATTTAAAAAATAACTTACAATGATATTTGGGCCATCATTGACAATATATATTTAACGCTTTTATAACACTTTTAAGCGTGAAGTGACATAGTCGCGTTTCAGAATCAATTTGTAAGCAGCCGCGAATTCATCTCCTCAAGCCGGGATAGCGGAGGTGATTGCTGCCTGCAAAAAAATTAGGTATCTGTGGTAGCAGTCGTTTTCGTTCAAGGACCGCACTCCATAGCTTAACATCAAGCAGACTGTTGTCATGTGCCGAGCTACAATAAAAAAATGTAAAAGGTCTGAGGAAAAGGTTTGTTTTGAGATGGAAACTTTGATAGGGCGGTTGATATCAGGCTACAGCATGTTCGTGCACTTTTAATTGGCAGATTGGCACCCACTGCTGTTCATGTACGAGTATTTCACCGCGTGCTATGCCACCAACCGTTTATAATTATTCCACTTGTTGAATTTAAAATTTACGATGAATAAAATTATCACTGAATATTTTTTTTATATAAAACTAGTGTAAAGCAAATACGCACGAGCTGTTGCTGTGGAAAAATTAAAAGAAAAATTTACTTTTCAGATAAGTAGTTGATGTTTCTAAGTAGAACAGTTCCTACTGAACCGGTATCTATAAATTCAGCATAGACTAGGCTATCAACCATGATCTGATTGCCTACCGATGATTGGAAGATAGGCACTTAGTGACCAAAGTCCATGTGACATAATTACATTGGTATCGGTCAGAATAATTAGCAAGACTTGAACACGGGTCTCATCGATCGTGAGTTCACAGGTTCTACCGCTAGACCACGGCCGCTATTAAATCTTCAATTTCTTAACCTGTTGGTGAACTTTTGCATACACATAAACACATACTACTCAAGCATAGTCATCCTTTGGGACCACGTGGTCAGGAGCGGCCGCGGCCGAACCCGTGTTCGAACCTCGCTAATTCTGACCGGTACCAATGTAACTTTGTTATATGTACTTTGGTCGCTCAGTGCCTATAGGCACTATTGAAGAGTGGTAGGTAGACTGATGATGGTTATTTGTCCAGTCTGCCGTCCTGGGGTAGTACCACCACTTTCGAATGTAACACCCGTGAAGTGACTTAGTCGCGTTTCGGGAATAGTTTACAAGTAGCCAGGTATAGCGAGAGGCGTGTGCACTGTCAATCTAGATGGTACATGCTCGTCTCCTTAAGCCGGCGTAGTGGAGGCGACTGCTGCTCGCACAGGTTTCTCTGTAGTAGCTGTTGTTTCCATTCATGGACCGCACTCTAGCTTTACATCAGGCGGAGTGTTGTCACATGCCGTGCTACAATAAAAAAAAACTTTGGTTTGACGCGCGGTAGGATTGAGATCGGATATGTCGGTCCGGATATAATGGTAAAACTTTTGTCGATGAGTGGTTATGACAGCGCTGTACGCTATGGATGAGTGGCAGAGTCGCCACATTCAAGTACCATATCACAAAAACTTAGATTTATTAAAAACAATGATTAATTAAAAAAAGAGCTTAAAATTCATAAAAACGCTAAGTCGTCGAAGATTAAAATCAGCATTGGTACAACCCTAAAGTTCCAAGTGAACCCCAAACCCCGAGCAACAACTATAACACGGTCCATCAACCAAGACAATAAATTAAACCTTTCCAAATTGCTATAAAGCGAACTGTAGCAGCCGGTAACGAGCGGCTTTCCCAAATGGCAATAAGGGCAACGGCACGTAATAGCTTGCTTCCGTTTGGTTTATCAAAAAATTTTGTTGGACATTCCTAGAGTGCCACCGAGGCATGTAGTCGGTGGGATGTGTTGGCATTTAATTTATCTATACCATCACGCTGAAATACCAAGGTCCAGTCGTATCCGTTATTACTAGGGAGCTCCCCAAATGCCTCTAGCCGCGCATTTCCGCTATGTCGATGATTTATAGAGACACCAAAATAGCATCCATTTCTTATTGTTTGACCTATTGTCCGATAAATATAAATGCTCAAACTTTGAATTACTATAAAATTATTATAAAACCATCTGTTGTTATATATTTTATTTGATTACATACAGAGTAAGCATAAGTATTATATATCTATCTAAACCGTTTACGATTTATAATTTTTTTTTTATTTATAGATAAATAAATCGCCATAAGTCGCCAAAGTCGCCATATCATTTACATTTGTTTTGCCATAGTTAATTCTTGCCAAATAGTAGTTTTAACCATTTAACTATTGACGTATTATTCGGTGGCTTCATTCTTAAGTCAATAAAAAACACTTTATTAGAATTACTAATAAATTTGTTCTGACTAATCAAGTGTGTTCCCACGGCACAATTCAAATCATCAAATATCACGTCTCACCCGCATCGTTAATATGTCAACACTGAAATCAAATTTAAGTTCATATTGTTCATAACATGTTTACAAAGACTTTGTTTTAATAAGAGAATTGTCTTTTGTCAAATTCATTGAGTAGTTAATATACTCGTAGCTCGCTGAGAAGTTTGCCCTACAGTTTAGATTTAGTTCATAGAACAATGGATAAATATTATTAAAATTTATGAGATTCCAGTGATTTTAATTTATATACAGTTTTTGTACTAATGTTTTACAAATTAGATAACAAAAAATGATAAGTAACGATAATAGCCTGTTCCAAACGGCATTGCGTGCGTGCACAGTCAATATAAAGTAATATTAATAACCCTAGCTCCATAAACAAGTAGTTCATGATGGTAATGCAAAAGCATAAAATAAAGCTTTATCTACGATCGCAAGAAGCCCGAATAGAATTTTAGTGTGAAATGTGTTCCAAAAGACACCATTTAGTAGCGTAATGCGCGTGACTGACGTACGAATTATGCGTTTTGGAGACAACTCGTTTTATTACTGCGGAAGCGACGTCAATAAACCACTGTGTATTATACTTTAATGACAGATTCTTATTGTTTCCGATCCATATTCGTATTTGATTATATCATAACGACACACGAAAGCTACGAAACAAAGCTTCGTCAAAACTTTAAGATAGTAATATAAATTGTTGACTCTAAACGTACACCAATACCTACCTACACATTGTATTATCATTAATTGTTGTTATACTTTTTTTTACGTAAATACAGTGTTTTTTTAAATTATTAAATAATTATCATGTAGATATAATTGAAATATTAATTCATCCACTTACACGACTACTCACAATGTCAAAAATGATATAGGCTTCACGCCCATACGCGTATTAGACGCAAAAATAAATGGTATACTTCCTTTAAGTGCCAATAAAAGTTGGAGTAAATCATAAAAGTATCACTCCTCGGAAAACGTCTATAACAAGTGTGTTATTGCAGAATAATTCAGTAGGGCGTTTGAAGGATGGCTCCCTCTAGATCTTACAACTCTGAAATTCCCCCGCGTTGCCCTATCGAACCAAACCTTCAATTATTTATTGGACCCGTGTCTACTTTTCATTTTACTCCTTTCTACGGTTTCAGCAGCATTGGAAGTAAACATGTCACCCCATAGGGACTTTAGCGTTGGGCCGCGTGTCTTATGTCGAATGTAGTTCATTGTTCAAACGTTTTCCCTTAAGTAATGCGTTGTATATTCACTTATATTACGATTTAGTGAAATATGATATAGTAGCTGTGGCAAAATTTATATAATAGGTACATATACTTATTCGACAACAAATAAGATATATATAATTAATAGTTTAGGAAGTTGTTGTATACTCCATAATTTGACTTTTGACTTAGGGGTCGTGAAAACAACTCATAAGTAGATATGTATAGGTACTTACATAAAATAACGAATAACTTTTTAGCTCGGTCAAAATGTTCCGACATCCCCGAGGTTGAGCCCCGCGGCCAGTTATGTGGCGCGGCAAAAAGCGTTCATAATGACAAAGCCCATCGGCGCAGAGGGAGGAAGATTCAGACTAGCGGACGCGTGGCGAATATTGAAGTAGTGTTAACTAGACTTACTATGCTTTTAGAGGGGTTTCTTTAATAACATAATAACATTTTTTAAATATTTTTCTTACACGTATTGCCGACTTATCACTTGCCACGCACAGCTTTGATGTTTCTTAATATTAATATCAAATCAATACAAATAAATTTAGTTTAAAATGATATTTAACCAAACGACAAAAAATATATTAAATAATAAAATAATAATAAAATATTTGTCTCATTAGCTAATAACTAATTAATAACAATAAAAAGTAGTTACAATTTCAATATATGCTCTACAATCACTGAAGGCTCTACTTGCAAAATTTCGTTATGATACTGGATAGTAAAGGGGGTGCCTCGGGGAAAGCTGCTTGAAACACGTCGCGAACATCGTCGGAGGGTCACGAAACGTAACAATATACCGAATTACCCCGCTCCGCTACGCTTTCACAAACTGATCCTTATTATTCTTCTGGGTGAGAAATACCGAGGGAAATTCTGAGAAATAAAAAGTATTCAGACAAAATAACATTTCAAGCTTGGTTCGCCACGTCGAGTTCTGTGATTGTACGCGTTGTAAATTGTATTTACATATTCTAACGTTTCGTTCAGTCGTGTGTTTTGTGTAACGAATAAGTTTTCTTTTTGTATAGATATGTTAGGTACATACATACATTATAAATGTTAAGTAACAAGAGTCCCAGTCTGTCGTCCTGGGGTAGTTACACCCGTGAAATCAACCTGGACTGCTGCCTACAGAAATTTAGCAGTTGTTTCCGTTTTTGGAATGCATTTTAGTTTAATTTTCAATATTTAATTTTAATAATCTTTTTTTTTAATGAAGAACATCAAGATTCGAGTATGTTTACTATAATATTATATCGATTATTATTGGTCAATTAATTATACCCCACACGGTTAGAAACAACTACAAATAATATGAATATTGCTAAAAATACTCGTATTCAAATTAAGTAGGTATTTGTAATAGTATAACCTTCAATTACATTATATAGACTATTATTTTCTAAAAGCATGACATAAATCTTCCCAAATCCTACGAGTCTAACTGGGTTTTTAAAATCTTATTTAAACTTTATAAAATAAGTGTGGTGGGTCCCTTAGTGAGGGGCTTTTTCGGCCCTCCGACGTCGCTTCAATATTATTATTGTGTAGCCATCTGTGACGCGATCCGTTCGCTATCGAAAGGACATATTTTTAGATTTAACTCGTAAATTATTTCAATTCAATTGCTTTACGCTTGTGTGAATTAGGAGTGGGCTCTTATTTTCCATTGCGGTGGTTAACTTGGAATATTTTTTTGCAAGCGCAACGCTATTGATAAATTACAATTTTATGACTATAAAAATACGTTAAAGTTATAAATTGTTATTTCGTAAAAATAATAATTTGTGTTTGATACGATATGGTATCGAAGTAGATTATATATTATTGTACAGTAGAATACCTGTGATATCAGGTACCCAATTAAGATTTCAACCTATAGTATAATATTCAGCTTGTTCCGTAAGTAGTGGTATCTTCAGTATTCTGGTAATAGCTGGTGTTATTATCTATATGTACATATCTATAGGTACATTAGATATAATTTTTCAATATCCGTTAGTTTAAAAAAATCATGTTACCATGCAGATTGTGATATGACATGATATGTAATCATGCAGATTGTTTTCTCACAAAAACTTTAAAAAGTATTTTCACACACACTCACTCACACAGCAAGCTTTTTTTAAATTGGGTTGAGGTGTTTCTACATATTATTTATGACTATTTAATACCGATGATAAAATAAAAAATGTATGAATATATGAATTCATTAAGTTTCATAGATTTTCTGTTCAATTTTCATCATAAATTAATAAGTTTCCTAGTGTCTGACTGAGAGAATTTGCAATATAAACTTGTAGGTGCGGGTAGCCACAGCTCTATTGCTGTTAATGTTGGGGTGCGAGTAAACCAACCCCTAATCAACTCTTCACTCGGCTTAGTATAACGAGACGATTAATTACAATGTACCCAGTACTTACCATCTACGTATTTTAATTTTAAAATTGCCTCAAAATTGTATACCTTTTATTGTCTATTACAAAATTAGTTATGTCGTATCTCTTTCGTATTTTGTCATACATAATAATTTTCATATAATAAACTTAACAATAAAATACAATACAATTGCAAATGCAATACAATACAACGGAACGCCACTTACCACGATCCTGACACAACACGCTCGCTTCCTTCACATCCACAATTCTCTTCATGCACGCCCGACGGTAATGGGCACTAGGCAGCCCAGTTTTAATGAGGATGTCTCCTATTTGACCGGAGAACACCCTTCTGGGTCTACCTTGTTTAACGCATCCATTTACATCAGATAACAATAACAAAAAAAAAAACAAAAAAAAAACACATAAATAAATATAGTTAACATGCATGTACCACGAAGTATGAAAGTTCTGAAACTTCAGACTGAATAGACCTTGCGTCGTTTTAATATTTAATCGGAGCGTTTTGGAATAACTTTAATAAGTAATAAGATTTCGAGGGAAGTCTAATAATAGCAAGCTGACTGTCTCATATCGCTAGCTCCCGTGAAACAATCCAAAGTTTTCCCGAGCAGTCGACAACGCCGTTCAGTACCTACAAACCCCAAGTTAATGTTGGTCGAAACCGGCTTCTGTAAGCGTGTCGACTACCTCCGTTGACGTTAAACTTGTGTACTTACTTGAAAGTTTCAACCCCACTCGTGATTGCGAAATCTGAAAAGTTCTCGCCGTAGAACGAGAAGCTTCGGCATGTCTTCGGATACCCACACGTGCCGTTTCTACATCATCTTTGTTGCAAAATTCAACCTTATATCGGTAATAATAAATATGAAATTTCTTAAATAAAAGTAAATAAATAGATTTCCGACACCTCTCAAATAGTAGCTATCACTTCCAATATACTACGGCATTCAACCAGCGTGTTCTATAGATACCTAACTTAGTTGACAAAGTTCGTGAGTGATCATTCTATTTGACTTTATCTTTGAACACAAGCATTTACGAGAGTTTGGAGATACCAGTAATAAATTCCATTCTAGTGCAAGTACTGTTTGCTCTCTAGCAGCATTAAAAAATTTATATTATACTTAATTGAGCGGCTGTGGTCTAGCGGTAAGACGCCTGAACTCGCGATCGGTGAGTACCGGGCTCCAACCTCGCTAAATTATTGAACTGTATCAATGTAACTTTGTTATATGTACTTTAGTCGCTTGGTGCCTTTAGGCACTATTGCAGAGTGATAGGCCGACTGATGATGGATATTTGTCCAGTCTGCCGCCCTGGGGAAGTAATAACACCCATGAAATGACCTTGTCGCGTTTCGGCAGCAATTTAAAAGTAGACAAGTATGTAGGAGTGTGCACCCTAGATGGTGCATACTCGTCTCCTCAGGCCGGCATAGCGGAAGCGACAGCTGCCCGTAGTTATTTCTCAATAGTAGCAGTTGTTTTCACTCACTAACCACAAGTAAAACTGGGTGAAGAATTATTAAAAACATTTTATTTTTCAAATAAATTGTATTAAACAATAGGTAACACAGTGCAAACCTATTTACATTATCGGCAAAGAGGAACGCTTTTAATAAAACTTTCAACATACTGTACTATAAACTAGTGCAAATTGCTTTAAGCCGAGCAGCGGGGCTTAACTACAGTCGAATCGGATGCAGTTCGCGAACTTTAGAATTAAAACCACCGTGCTTCAAGCCCGATGAGAGGAACAAAACAGTAGAAGTGCATACCGCGCCCGCCGGCTACCGCCTGTTTCGCAGTGAACACCAACCCGCATTTCTATACTCCCCAAATATCTTCCCACAAGTTTTCAGTTGCTGCAATTTGCTATATTTTCTTCTATTTCATTTAAATTTAATAAACAAGTTTGGTTTTACATAATATTAAGTTTTTTTTTACTTTTAATAGTCAAGTAAAGTATTTGAATCTGATAGGCGCAGTTTTCATTCGTGATTCAGATTTGTCGATTCCTGTTTGTTATATTTAACACAACTTCATTTATAAAAAAATACGTAAGTAAGTTTATTTTTCCGCCGCCCACACAAAATGCCTCATAACCAATATAACGACGAATCTCGACAGATTTTATTTTGGCTACTTAAATGACGACATGTTCTTATGTTTCTGTGCCTTCGTTAGCGTGTGATTTGATCAGTTTTTTGTTGCAAAGATTATGTTCTAAAGAAAACTCCATCCGGTGTTTGTAAACCTCAATGCACATGAGATGACGACGCTACGATATGACTTCAGATAGTGTTTCTTGATGAATGATTATTACTTTTTTTCCCCATCTTGCTCGCTCTCACTTGCTTAAATATTTTATTGATACTTATAAATAAAAGCTTTATATATTTATTAAGTACGAGTCTTCTGAAAATTCAATACTCGTATTTAACAATAAAATAGTAAATTAAATTTTTACGTAGGTTAAAAAAGAATTAAGAATAGACAAATATATAATAGCAGTTAAATACAATTAAATTGTTCATAAAATATTGTAATAGCATGTAAATTAATTTACCAAAATTATTTTTTGATTGTGTTTCAGTGTAGAACAGCCCCGAGCAGTCCACCGATGTCCGACATGTCGCTCCTATCTGTTTCGATGCATTTGTCGTTTAAACACCGACCTGTAATAAATCAAGCCCCGAGGACTACAGAGTAATAAGAAATATCTCGGAACCGATATTTAGTAAAACATGCTTTGTGTTAGTCAAATAAGGTCTAATTTAACAAAATACCAATTTGGTGTTCATGTCATTTTAAAGAAGATATTTTAAGCCTATCTCGAGACCAATACGAGCACTCTTCATTCAATACTTTAAATGAGATCCTTATCGTACGTCCTTAAATAGATTAGTAGATTAATGATGCCTGTAATAATTAATAATGGCTCGTGTATTTTACAACAACAATAAAAGCGAACCGAGTCCGCGATCATAAACTGCAATTTGATGTTGTGTAAAACCCAACTAAATTCCTTTATGCATTTAATTTTATGATCCGTCAATGCGTTTAAGCGTTCACTTAGGGTTTTAATTACTAACTACCCTTGTTCATCTTTCATTTATTCCTTAGGTATTTTATTGACTTTGATATTTGTTTCATTAAATGCGAGAAAAGATAAGAACAGAAACATTTGTTAACTCAAATGTTAAATTTAAAACGTGGTTCGTTGTTAAAATCTAAAACAGATTACTTTGATAACTTTACCTAAGTTATAACTAAAGTGATTTCCTGTCAATGAAAGATACCGGTCTACCCGACTATCGATGTCTTTTTTTTTAAACACGCAATCAAATAATGCGTGCCTTAGTTTGCACCCGTCCACCTTTTATCGGTTTAATTGAAGTCCATTCAATACTCGATCGTGGCATCTGATCCAATCAAATACCTACGCCAGTAAAACTAACGAACAGGCTTGAGCACAACTCGGTCAACACACAAAATAAAAAAATAAGCCCTTTTTGAAAAAAAAATGTCCCTAATTGATGCGTCGTCTTTGTTTAGTTTAATTCTAACATGCTTTTCCCATTAAAGTGGCCAGGATTCGGGCTTGTGTAAAAGATAACTCCGACTCTTTTACTCCTTACACGTTATAATATTATCTCATTCACGAGAAGGCCCGGCTCCCCTTCAGCTTAACCCTAGTTTAACTCGTACTCGTCGCAACTCACTCACCACACTCGAAAACAAATAAGTGAATCACGTACTCTCGTTGCTGACGCGTTTTTACATTGTCGTATACTCCCCCGAGGTTTCTATTGCGAACTGAGAATCGATATGTTTGTGCTAAGTGCTTAAGTGCTTTGCGGGAATAATGTTTTGCTGATAAATAAACAATCTCTTAGCAATGCAAATTAAATGTACAACAATAAGTTAATTTATTTTGTAATAGATAAATAAATAAATTTTTTGGTACTAGAATTCCGCATAAACTGAGTAAACTAAATTACTACTTAATACATAATTTGGAAATACTGGCCCTTGAAGCTGTGAAGACTACACGGCACCTTTGTGGGTTTTATGGATAATCTAAGTTTCACGTGTATTAACATTGTGGAGCTCTGTCGTTCCGTTCGTTCGGATGCGGCCGTCTGCCCACTTCCAGCTTATCGGAGCTCACGGACGCTGCCCGATAATTTTATTACAGAAGTTTTGTCAAATTACTTGTCTTTAAATTAAATTAAATGATATTTCTTACTCACTGATATGATAAATGTATTTATAGTTCGTTAACACCAATAAACAATTTACAAGCGCTTTTATATAATTAATAAAAAACCAATCTAACCAGTAGGGTATATCGTAATTATCATCATTTTAAGAATGGTAGGCAGACTGATGATGGTTATTAGCCCAGTCTGCCGTCCTAGACTAATACCGCTACTTTCAAGTGTAACACCCGTGAAGTGACCTTGTCGCGTTTCGGAAATAGTTTCAAAGTAGCCAAGTATAACGAGAGGAATATGCACTATCAATCTAGACGATGCATACTCGTCTCCTCAAGCCGGAATAGCGGACACGACTGTTGCCCGTAGAGATTTCTCTGTAGTAGCAGTTGTTTCCGTTCATGCCGAGCTACAATAAAATAAAATAAAAAAATGTGTGACTGATCCCATATTTTTTATTGCTCGGCTTATTTTCCACAAACTCTGCCTGATGTTAAGCTAGAGTGCGGCCCATGAACAGAAATAACTATAACTATCACAGAGAAATCACTACAGGCAGCAGTTGACTCCGCTATGCTGGCTTGAGGAGACAATTGTGATTGTGCACCATTCACGTTAACTATGCGCAGTCCTCTCGTTATACCTGGCTGCTTATAAACTGAATCCGGATAGCGATAGGTTAGGTTAGGTCACGGGTGTTATTACGGGTGGTGGTACTACTTCAGAACATCAGACTAGGCTAATAACCATTATCAGTTTGCCGACCATTCTATAATTAATGCTTATATTATACCATAGACATTGAGCGATCAAAATACATATAATATAGTAATAATATAGCCCTGTTTGAACACGGGTGTTATCAATCGTAAGTTCACGTGTCGTTTTAACTGAAAATGTAATATAAATATGAGCATTTTTTTAAAATTTTCATCATAATATTGTCTTTTTTTTCTTCATCATAGATTTATTTCATTATACATTTATTTTTCATGTTTCATCATAGTATTGCATAATGGTATTGCAATCATCATTTTTTAATTTATTTTTCGCCAAATATATAATTACACTTCATGGGTATGTGAAAATGCAATTTGAATTTGGATTTGATTTGATCAACAATTTGAATTACTGTTTCAACATCGAACTATATGTAACAAGTGACCATTTCATTGAAACACACTTAAAACAAAGAGACTACTGCAAAATGTTTATGGAACATGAGCTTCAACTATCAAACAAAATTGCCTTTGTCTTGAACTCCAATACCTATTGTGTTTTCAGCATACGCCCAACTGGGAGCAAACCACTTAGCAACGGGACAAACAGAGCAAGCTAGCAATTCTCTCAGCCCCCGCTTTACGAATGACATTGTAAACAAAAGTATCATATAAGTTTATTAATTACACGAACCCTCCGGCGAGAGCCTGCATGAATATTAATTACGGAATACCGAAAAGCTTTAGAACGCTCAAGAAGGGAAAGTTTTACAAAGAGCCTTTATTATTTAAGAAGTACCGTCGCGGTGCGGAAATGAATTATACTCGCTTATAAATCTTGTTCCAAATTAGATTTTATTTCGTAGACAAGAGAGCTTATTATTCTACAGATATTTCTACACGAGTTATATTATCATAACACGATAAGAAAGTGGCGGAAGAAAGTCAATAGAATAGGTGCTTTGGGGGTAGGCTTTATATAGCGACGCGAACTCATTTACTGACACGCGCCGCACTGCTTTAATAAGTAAAATTAAATATGAAGTTATTATAACACAAGAGACATAACATCGAACATAACTTAATTAATAACAAGTATCTAATATAATTATCAATTGATCACATTTTGTAATTAATTTACCATTATTATTATGTGACATAGAAATAATACTGCGCTAATTAACAAAAAAATAATCTCAAAGATCGATGTTCATCAAAATCAATCAATCAATCCTAAGATGTTTTATATGAGCGTACAAATGGTGAATTCAAATCAAAATACTTTTTTCCTTATCTAAATTGTCAAATTTTGCGATGGTTTGCGAAGCGGATAACGTGGGTTCGATTCCCACCTCGACAAGCTGTGTTTGAGCGACAATTTTTTCTGTTCTATTTTCATAATAACAACTGGGGTTGTTTTGCATTTGAATATGCCAATAAATTGTAATAAACAAAAGAATTAATCGTTTTTGGGTCTATGAATCGAAGTATAAGCTATATTAGTACACACGTAATGTAGATACTATTCATAATAAGTCCACGTAAACTAGTGGTGTGAGTTTAAGTAATTATTTAATAAACAAGCGTTGTGATGTCTTACCCAAGCTAAGCAAGTTTAGGGTTACATAGTATTAAGTAGGGAACTAAATGTAAACACGGAGCATAGGTGGTTATTGTGCAGCGAGCGCCACGGGACCCCCTGCGGAGGTATTTATGACCGCCCTGCCAGAGTTTGGCACACTGGCAACTAACACTGTTAACAGTGTTAACTTTTACCCCCGCTTTTAACGTCATTAGTTGTTTGAGATATAATACAATATTATATTTTATTTGTTTTCATAAGTCATTGTGAAAGAAAAGCTTTGTTAGATAGTGCTTAATAACTACGAATAATCGGCGTGAGAGCTTTGAATGTATCTTTTTTTTCTTTACTATAAATCTATCTACTACGGAAATAAATACTGATATCTTCGTAATTATTGATAATAGATAATATTGTACAATATTTTGAAGTGTATCACTAACACTTTTTTTTTTTAAATATTGTTTTTAGTAATTAGGTATTTATTATATCTTTTGGGGTACAATAACTCGTAAAATTATACATTAATTAATATGTTGTATCTGAAATTTAAAAGTACATACAACAACATCGATAATAATATCATAGTCTATATCATCCCTATTTGTTTTTCTTTTTATAATTTTTTTGTTATATTCATTTATTTTGATTTTGTACGAAAGAAATTCATTTGTCATGTGCTCATTAACATAACGAAGACAAATTTTAATGATGTGTCGTGTTTTTAATAAATGAATTGGTTTGTTTAATGAAGAATACCATATGACGTGTGAGACGAATTGTTTCTAGTAGACAACTATTTTTTATAATGTACCTACAACAATCTGTTACGATTATTTTAATATTATAAGTAAAATTCATTGTAAAAAAAAAGAGTTATTATAATGAAAGGTTGATGAATTAAAGGTGTAATAAACTCTAAATTCATAACTTTTAATTAACTCGAACGCCAATACAATTACAGATTTTATAGTCGTATCAAATTTTCCGAAACGGACCGTTCAACGCCGTAAAATGTGAGAATGATTACAAATTTTAAAACAAAGCAAGCGTTGTATCGCTGAATTTAGTGCGTGGAGCAGATGGTGGTAAGCGTTAGGGAGGCTTTAAGGCTCGTTCTGTTACTCGAAATGGCTCGTTGCAGCGCTTTAGTTAGCTCGAGTCGCTGTTAATTTGTCGCGAGGAAAGGAACAGATGTCGGGGTCCCGCCAACTCACGTGCCTTATGTCTTCAATACTCTCTTACTTTATATACATCTATATTTGATGCTTAAGCTTGTTTGCAACTCAATTTTAATTAACAATTAATCATATTTGTGTATAAATATATTCATGATATAATATGTTTTCAAGGATTGAATTTGTGAAGTATAATGAAACAGTAATTCTAAAGAAATACGAGGCTAAAATAAACGCATAATAAAAATGTACACCGAACAATAATAATTCGTAACAGACCCCTATTAAGATTGCGTAATTTTAACATTTATTTTATATTCGATGCGTGAGATTTCCTCGTATCTCGTTGTGGCGTGTCGACTTGGTCGAAAATTTTAATAACAAAATAACTTGGTAACTTCGTCTCGTCAAATATAATAACGAAGTTGGAAGTAATAAGACAAGATTTTATGCATAGCAAGCAAGGGGAGGGTGGCCCTTCATGAAAGGCAGTAAAAGGGGAGGAGAAGAAGGTGGTTAGGCACTTGTTGGCCAGAAGTGAAACCGTCACCTCTTATGAAGACGAACAACTTTTCCTTAACAAATATAAATCTCTGTCTCTCATTTTACAAAGCTTTTTGTAGTTCGAAATATAAATTAAGTTAATTTATTAATATTAGCAAGGTAGCCATCTTCTTTACACTTTTATCATGGTATAACAAATTGATTTATTGAAAATGTTGTAAGTATAAGAATCCCCAATTATGTTTTTTTTTTAAATTTATGTTACTTTTTATATATTTATAATGTATATACATATATATTTTTATATTTAATATGCAAAAGAATACACTGCTCAATTTTGAAAAGTCTCGCATTAACACCCTCTCCTAAATATTTACATATGACAAATATATTAAAATGTGCTATCATCTAAAAGTCAGTGCAGATGCGACCCGTCATTGACACCGGTTACCCGTTGTTGTAGGAAGTATTTCAAACTACATGCGAGGTTATCACATATTTTCTAGTTTAAAAATATTTCACTTCCATTTAAAATTGTATTCTTCTTAGTTCACAACATTATAATTCAAAATGTTTTCATTTTAGTATGAAGTGTGTAAGCAGGTTATGATATTTTATTAGTTTAATATTTATTACGAAATTTAAAGATGATTAGCGCAGTATGAAGGGTGAGGGGTGCAATAGGCGACAGGAAAAAGGGCTTTCCTGCAATAATTACTTTATATAGCCCCTGTGAATAATTACTCGGGACGCCAAGATCAATTAGATGGAAACCCGAATGAAAGGGAGTTCGTGTCACCCAAGACTCGTTAAAATGATCCTGCAAATTTTTCCGCATTAAGACAGTAGGTAATGTCGGAGCAACGAGCTTAGCAAAAATATTTTTTGTTCAATAAACTAAAGAAGAATACTCGTATCTCTTCTAATTGTTAAGTATTCAAAAAGTCTTCCAAATGTTTATAATAATTTCACACATAATTAACAATATAATACAAGCTATTCGTTCACTATAACCATTTATCAAATAATATCTACATTTTATAAAAACTACCTCTTTCCGAATAACTTTATAAGAAAAAAAATCAAAACGTCACACTTTCTGTTCATAGTCATAAACCATTTTTTCTATTTCCTACTAGAAGCGTTGTAAGTTTGTAACATATGGTGATCTAAATTATGTTACCTCTAAACGACAACAAAATATAAATGTCCAAACATTTGTATACATTAAATAAATTTATCATCCCGTTTCGTTTGTAGGAAGAGACATCAGAAAAGGAAGCTGGGAGCACATGGGACGCATCAAATCCCAAACGTATTATTTTTTCAATGCGCTTGCTAATAGAAGATGACGAAATTCACGACAATCGGATGAATGTTCGCGCCGCGTGAAATCAGAACTTTTGTGAGAAAAACTAGTCTCCAATGTTAAGTTAGCAACAAAAGCGCGTGGGGAGATGTTACACGTGTATGCGGATAGGATAGGGTGGTACTCAGACGATACCTGTCAAAATATGACGACTCTGTTTCAGTTACAGATGTCATTTTTGTCAATGGAGTAATCTAATTTCGACGCACAAACCGTAAAAGTGTTCGGCATTCTATTAACACATTTGTTGTAACGAATTATTGGGAGGCTGTCAGTTAGTTTGCGTAATCCGTGACGGGAGAATGGCAGCAGGGAGGGTGTGTATGAACATTTGTATTCGTGTTTAAATGTTATGTGGCATCGCGTGTGTAGAGTTCTGATAATGTTATCGTATGAACAGCAGTGACTCTGCTAACGGTCGCATTGCACTCACAAACCGCATACATTCGGTTTGACAACAAATTATGTTCATTGACAATATTATTATAAAAGTTCAGTTGCACTATTCTCTTTTGTTAATTTGTACACATAATTAGATATTTTGCTTTCATCATAAACAAGATTTGAAACAAATTAAATTACATACACAGGTGCATTCTTCCTAAGTAATGCACTTACTTAAACCAGGCACATATCTCTGCTCTGGTAGGTAGAGACTATTACGATCTCCATCATACTATCTGTATTAAAATTTTAAGTCTTTAAGTTATTTTAATATTCAAATTCAAAAACAAGTAAATGAAAAATAATGTTGGGGTAGGTAGGTACATTTGTAAAATACCGCTACTTAACAAAATTAGAGGGAGAAGGGGAGTACTATCACACAAAAGTTATTTAGATGTTTACGTGTGCATCGTTGCATTAAATAAGCTATGAATCCGAACAGGGGTGAGATTCAAACCCGGGACAATGAGACAGCGACACCCGGCCCACCCCGCTTGCACTAACATGATTAACTTTATATTGGCTAAATTTGTTGACACGATGACAACTTTTAATTTAGCGAACTTATTTTTTGCAATTTTTTTTCATTTATCTATAATAACTTTACAAAAATAATACTAACCTTTTCTCTCTATTTTTCCCTGTAAGTATTTTTAAATTGGATATGGATAGCAGTCAAGTGATATCCGTGTATGTTAAATTGCTGTAATTCGTTTAGTTTGTTAGAGCTTTAATGTGAACATAATACTCCCACTGAGGAGTTAATTGCAAGCACTGCAACACACTCTAGCACAATCCCAGGGGGCACCGTCTTATGGGCCAAATAGTACAACCCCTCACACTCACCCTCAAGATTTCACTATGCACTCTTAATCATTCACTTTTAATGGAAACCCATCTGCGACATCTTGCTAAAATAAGCATGAAATTTAAATGACCCATCCAAAAAAAGAGGCAAAAAAAACGCAAATACGAGCCAAAATGTTTGCTGAATTGTGTCTACGGGAACAATGGCAAAGCCACCAACGCTGAACGCACAGCATCCCGCGGTGCGACTTATGAATAGAATAATGGAGACTACACAAAACCCGAGCGTAGAGAAAATCATCAATCAATGTATTTCGAAATGTTTCATTAGTAAACATTAAGATGTTTGCTTACATGTCCGAATGTTGTTCGACGTAATCTGGCCGAATTCCATGAAGTGATGGGTTCGTGTGTAAAATATTGTCAGTAAAGTTGTCTGCGTGCATAAAGCCAGACTAAGATAAACAGTAAGATTATGTGATCTCTACTTTTGAACAAAATAACATCTCCGTGGGTGTTGTGAAATAAATCAGGGCTGCTACATTTTTTTTTGAGAACAGGTACGTACCTACAATACTGACCAGACAGGGATGAGTCTCTACTTTGCAATACATTATTTGCTCACATGCTGTGGACATAATATTTAGAAGCTATAAATCAGAAGTTTACTGTAGTGTATTAATGACATTATTTTTGGTGCGAAAGTTATAATATATTACGTATATTTATATCATATAATCTACCTATGAGTGCTTATATTTTTTTGCAGGAATAGAAGCTAGAAGTTTGTTTATGGAAAACAAAATTATTTTTTAGCATTATAACAACAATGTTTGATTATAAATAAATTTACATCATGTAGGTAATATATTTATTTTCCTGTTATGTGAATTTTGCATGAGAAAAAGAAAGGTATGAAAAATATGTACTGATATTGTTTTCAACATTAGAATATTACCATAGAAATGTATATGTATTATGTCTGACCGAGGAATAAGTTGTTTGAAATACGCCTCGAGACAAAACAATACGTCGACAGTTTGTTGAAAAGGAAAGTTGTTGCTCGGTATTTCTTCTCAGGCGTTTTGTCTCGCGGTAATAATATTACGACTTCTTATTGTAGACTGTTTTAACAAACAATTCCTAATAGGCATTTGTGGTTCTTGTATTTGCCAAAATAATTATTAAAAAGAGTTTGTTATAACAACATTACTTTCTAAGCTCTAATAAATTGTTGTACCTACCTCAATATTGTAACACAAAATGTCTGAACAATAATTGTGTTTTTACAATATCAAATTGAATTAAATTATTCTAGGTACCTATACCAAAATGGTGTACCTATACTATAGTTTTACATTAGGACCATTATTATTTTGTTCATTTATCAAAGCTGTCAAAATATATCAATTAGATATATTAATATCTAACTACAATGATTTCATATTTGTTCGGGACTATTAATCGAGATCCATACTTTAACTAATGTAACATAAATAGTTATAAGATTTAGCTGGTTTGTACCTAAGTCACGTAAGTTCGCGATAAGATAAAGTAGGAAATAAATTTTCAAATTGTAAGATTGAAATAATTAATTTTCTAAATTTTCAAGAAAATTTTTGATAACACAAATTTAACGACTCGATTACCTACACACATGGTATTAGTATATTTTTAATGTAAGTAAAAAAAAAAAGTAGTTACATAGATCTCGGATCATGTTGCAAATAAGTAATTATTATAAAATTTAGCTCTACCACTTTGCCTTTTAGGTGCGGGTCATTTGATTGATGACGGGCTGTACAGGACACCCACGACACCAAGTCAGTGGTAATGAAAGCCAGATTTATGTCGATATATCATCGGTCATTGAGCGCACTGAGCGCGAAACGTCACTGTGAATTTACTTATCCTATATTCATATTTTTCTCATTAAATTTTGCAATTACAATATTCATTTTTAAGAAACCTCGCTCAAAATAATATATCAACATATAAACAAAAATAGTATTTATGGTTAAACAAAGTATATTGTGTCTAAATTTTAATACACATTTCGTGTAAATATACCTACATTTGAATAATAAAGACTTTAAAATCAACGAAGCATGTTCCGGAACATATAAATCCTTTCGTCAGATTAAATTGACCAGTAACATTCAATCATTGATTCTTATTGCTCTTGCGACGTGAAATTGTTGTAATACGAGAACGCAGTTTATCATAAACATATTCAACAGCATTTTTAAAAACAATATTTGTTTTAAATTGCTATTAATAATACCTTTTTAAAAGCAGTTCAGCCCTTTTCCTGTTTTAAATATAAGGATTATTATCAGACTAACCTTAAATACCATCCTAATAAATATTAAAAAGCATAAGTGATCTCGTTCAGTGTTTAGATTTGATAAAATAACCTCGAATAATTGGCAATACAATAAAAAGGGTTAAGCCGCCGGTCTACATTTAATGTTAAAAAAGGCTATGTAGGAACCCACCAATTTCGGTAAGAGTACAGGGCTTAATTAATTTTACCTTTATTTTAATGACTTTAATAAATCCAACCTGCCGATCATCAACCGAGATTTTAACTGCTAACAAACATAGCATGAAGCAGTCTCAAATATTATGAATGAAGGAAATATAAGTAAGTAAATGTCATATAAGTATCTAAGCTTATGGTTAGTAGTTACGTTTAAAAAATTTTTAAAGCACGCAGTCCCATGAGAGTCATGTTTATAACCCTGTGTTATGACTAACTATTATCCATTAATCTTTAATAAATTATAATTTATAATATTATGAAGACTGGGCTATTAATTTTCTTCGTTCCTATTGAAAAGTTCTAAACGTAATAAATAAATAACAACATGACGACGAAAACAAACAAATTCGAGGTTTGGAAGACCAACGCTGGAAGCGCGTGGCTGGGATTAGGCACATTTTCATATCAAAGACCCCTGTGTTGCTTTATGAATTACTTCCATTTTGTGCCAGGGTAATGTCTTTCTTTATTTGACAGGCTCGAGGGACGTTTGTGTGGGAGAATTTAATTTGTTGCACTTTTGACTTAATCAGAATATTAACGCGAACTCTTTTGTCCGTATAACAATAATGGTCTGTTTATTTACAATTCTACCAATAATTTTTCAAATTTTTTTACAAGAGTCCCATAGATTTCGCCGGTTATGTTAATAAGAAATATCACGTCCTTATCTTGTAACTTATCGGTCTATTTATTGCTTATAAGGAATGTCGCCTTAACTACCTAGTTGATAAATACTCGTGTGCATTTATCGTAGTATAGTCGAGATCAGTAATCTCTGTGTTAGCAAATTGATTTTAAAAATATCACATGATTTTATCCGTATTTCCTTGAATTATACTAATCTAGAATTTTAAATATTAGTTTATTTCTTTTTTAAGGAATCCTGTTGATTTATCTTCGTACATTAGGTCATTGTGAGTAATGCGGCGATTGCCACGACCGCGCTCCGGGGCGTCCGATCCATACGCGTAGATAGCGGCTACATGTGTTGTCATCTTGTATGTTTTCATCCAAATATGTATAATCGATAAATTTAAACATTTTATATTAGCGTGACATATCGATAATGATACCTTTTTATTTGAAAGTGTGGGTTAATGAAGACGTTCGTGTTATGAATATAAAATTCGGCACGTGCCTTTAAGGCATATTATTCTTCTAATTTACTGTTATTATTGTGTACCAAATGTTGTTTATTTAATATATTTTTTTGTTATAAGGTACCTATAAACAATCACTTCAATCCGCGAGTATTTTATGATAACATAATATTATGTGATTATCTGGCGCTAACGTGGTTTAATGCATCATTTGATACGGCAGTTGGTCATTACAGGTTTTATCTGCACTAAGAATCATAGGGAGATTTTATATATCTCAACTTGTTTCTGTGTTCCTTTAATTTAATATTTTATAAAGTTATTTAAATTGTAAAAAAAATGTATTTATTAAAAATTAGAGTCTACTATAATGTAATTGATATTTATATGGTTACACTGAACAGGAAGGTATTTCATGTTATCGAGTATTACAAACAGTCATAAACAATGTGTACAAATCAACAAATATTAAGCATAAACAAAACCCACTTGTCACCCGGAGTAAGCGTTTTTGTGGCTCGTTTGTTTTTTATGTAGATGTTTTTGTGGTGGGGCAGTGAAGGAAGGAAGCCACGGCGGGCGGTCTTGGGCCTCCTGGGGTCCGGCATACACAAAACATTTCGTGATCCATAAAGACAAAAGGAAAATTAAAATTTGTAAAACTCTCGACGCGGCCTGTATGCGTTTCTGTATCCTTTACACTGCAATTTAGAATTAAAGGAATGTCTTAATATAAATAAACATCACAATAAATTAATATCAATACCTAAAGAAGAGTGAATGCCACCCAAAATATATTGCATGTTATAATATAGTAATATAAACATAGCGGGAAACCATGGCGCAAGTACATATGGATGGTCGCACAGTTATCAGCATCGTTTAACCTCGAGCCGTTAAATATTATTTGTACCGAAATCTAACACTAATCAGTAATGTAACTGCGTCGCCTCGCCTCGAGACAAACTAGTGCACCACTTTAAACTCGCAGTCACCGTGCTTACCGCGGCGAGACGCGATGATGGTAACCAAACCGCGACAGCGTCACGTTCGCTTCTTAGACGACACGAGGTAGTGCTAAGACGAACACTTCAAGTTATAAACCCAAACAGTGAAAAATACATCAAATGCAAAAAAAAACCAGATATTTTTATGCGAATCGATGCTTCAATCAAATAAAATTATAATAATAGAACTGCAGTTCACAGAATCAATGTCTGCCAAAGTGCAATGTTTGATATTCGTAAAAATAATACGCGATGTCGAGGTTTCAAATAACTTTCCTACTCTCATAGACAAACTGTTGAAACGATTCAAAATATTATTTTCTATCTATTTTAAAAATGATTGAACTCATTTCTATCTTTCCCTCATCGAAATTTTAAGTTTTAAACTTTAAAAGTTTTAACTATTTTTAAATCTTATGTTACTCAGGTAAAGACGAATTACAATTTTTTTACTTAAGTAAAATAAAGAAAATTAGTGCTCTATTAATTTTGATGCACATTGTAAGATGCTCGTGTCTGACCTAAAAGGTAGCGTCGGACCACTATATTGTACAATGTTACGATACAGAAGTTTCAGTTACTATACAATGAATGCTTTCTGTGTCATGTTATTATTTTAATCCGTACATAACAGTCATTGTATGTTGTATTAGATGACATATCTGTTTATATTTGCAAATATATTAGAAGTTCTGTTGTGACCATCACATGTGTCTATAATAAGAAATTTACATATAATTATTCATGAAAACAAATGTCTTTTGAATGGTTTTTGAATTTTGTTGACTTAATATTTTTGTAATATAGAGTTTGCATTTGGAACACAATATGGGCGGGCGGTCAGTCGTTAAATTGCTAATATTATTATTTTTTTATTTTGTATTATATTTCAATTTTGTCTCTTTTATTACTTCACACTAATGGTTTAGATGTTTATATATTTTATTGTAGAACCTATATCAGTAGATAAATCGATATAATACGCCTTCTAATTTTAATGTTATTTTTTATAATATGAAGATCTGAGTGGTCAAGACCCAGAAAATCATCCATAGATGCGTATGAGTATAATAAAGAGCTGCCCGAGAAAGCGCCCGCACGCTGTGTGATAGAGTGCTGCGCGAGCGACAAAAAAATAACAAAATCGACTTAGCAAACATGTATAATAAAATGAATGACTCGCCCGTATATCTTCACCTGCTTAGTATGACATAAATTATAAGAACATTATGTTGTACACGCTCAAGAAGTCCCAACAAATTCTCATTCACAACAAAATAACTCATTTTAATAAATACATTATGAAGGTAATAGAATTTTACTTCCCGTATTTGGAAAATAAGTAATACATAATTTTGCATTAGTTACCTGCTCATAAAAGTACATTAAGTTAGCTCATTACTAATTGTTTAAAGTACCCCCAAAACCCAAATGTTCGATGCATGCATGATTCACGTTATGATCCGATTTAACAAAACAGCAATCTATTGCACATCTGAACTGTTTTGTATACCGCATCCATTGTTATTAGCTAAGTTACAAGAAGTTACAAGTTTATAAAAAATTGTGGCGATTCTTTATTCATTATATTGTGTTAATGTTTGTTGATTAAGTTTCCTAATTTAATTCAAGTAGACTGGAATATAAACGTAATATATTTTGTAATAAACTCTAATTGACCATGGCAATGGTAGGTATTAAACAGTAATAAAATCATTAAACGACGTAAGTATTACTCGTAAGCGACAAGTGATGTAACCACACGTATCCGAGAATCGTCTTTTATTATCAATTAGTGGGATTTATGTGAAAAGTAGAAGAGATTAGGCGAGTGTGGAGTGAGGTGCGTGTCTGTACGAAGGGACGGTGGCTTAACCTCGAGGGACTAGGGATGTCCTGCCTGACCCACCCTGCCCTCAGACACTTCATGCGAGCCTACGCGTTGACAGCGGCTTTTGTGTCAGCCTGTTGCGAAACTTAATACCCCTACGAAATTGACGTCACTCAAAAAGTCAGATGCGGATTTGACTTGTATTCATCAAGATATGCAATGCAATATACAATATGTATTGTACTTTTATGTTATTGAATAGAATATTCCATAAAGTTAATTCCTTGTCTTATCTTTTGGCATCTATAATCCATATTACTTGAAAACGTAGATATTAATAACACTATGTCAGATCGAGAAAATTATAATCAATAAAATATATTAGATAGTAGATTTTAGAAATGCGTGTGTTAAGGGAGACAACCTGATAGCTAAAATAAAGCACAGAAAACTAAAAATATATATACCTGTATTAGTCCTGTATAACTAGAAATCCTAGTTCTGAAATGATATTTTTATTGTAAAAATAACCTATATGTTACGTGTATTAATTGCAGGAATTAAAACATACCTTGTGAAACCAAAGATTTATAGCAGAGGAATGCTTTAATATTCATGACGTGTATTCAAAAGTTCTCCAACGATTTGCTTCCCGGTTATGCATCAATAAAGCGAAGGAAATACCCATTCCAAAGTTCGAATCCCCGGGCAATATTAATGAGATAAATCTTGATTCCAGTTTTCTCTATGAACTCACACTTCTTGAATTATTATGAGATGACTTAGGTAAAGAACCGATCAAATGGAGCATATGTAAATCTTAATATAATGTCATCTAATAATGTAGGTACAACGAGTGTAAGTAACTTTAAATTGAAGTGTAACTACCTACTATTGTAACAATTTTAGTTTTAAACGCCAGGGACAAAACGGAGACAAATAACCTCATATATATTACCTTCCAATTTATCTCTGATGTTTGGGAGCCAAGAATGCGGGTGATCGCATCTCAGAGGCGCCGATCGAAACGTAGATATCGACTAAACAGCATCTGGTAGCTAGGGCTTTGGTTATCGGCGTGAAAAAGCCCGCTCACAAATTTATCAAAGTCATTGATATTTTTAGATTTATATTATTTAATTAATATTAGAGATCTACAGTCATATATTAATATGGTATGTATAGTTACAAATATTAAAATTTGTAGGTATGTATATTTTTACCAATATCCTTCTTCGATTGTAGCTACGCGGAAAGTCTGTTCATATTAGTATTAAGAATCTATTTGAGAGAAAACACATTGTTAAAAATCTGTTTAGTGCCGTAATAAATAAAACAAACCGCCTGAAGCGATCTCATGCATACAGGGGCGATATTGCGCAATAGTTTGATTTATTGGTTTCGGCAAGGTGCACGAATTTCTAACGGTCACGCCTCACACCCTCCCGCAGGAAGCGGCCTGATAGAATTTCGGCACAGCAATTTTCTTATTTATGTGAAAAACTATTCGGAGCGAGCGAGCGGTGATAAATGTGAGGGTATGAATAAATTTGCCTGTCCGCTGTACGAAAATCTGAAGTGATTAGGTTCGACACCTTGACAGGAGGCAGGTGAGTTCGCTAACTTATCTTCATAAGCACCTGTGTCGGCTGGCAGCTATTCTAAACTTATTAAAAATAAGCCTAATGTTTGCAAATATTATATTAATAGTCATTAAAGTCGGGATTTTACTGCAATGTTTATATTGTTTTATTTGTTATTGGACTCCGCATCCAATTGCCGTGTACCCCTAATCAATTTAAATACAGCCGTGAAATAAAAAGAAAAGAATGTTTACGGAACAATGGTTGGATACCGAAGCAGTAAACGACGACAAAATCAAAATAGTTCTTTGAAGTATTTTTGGCAAGATCCGCCTAAAGCGGCTAAAATGTCTAAAAAAAATACCGAAAGAATAATGTTGACAAGGCACAGTTCACAGTTCCAATAGTTAGGAAACTTTACAAACGAAAACGTCAAGGTTTTGTAGAAACATTACGAAAGGGACTCGTACGTTTTAGTTCACAGGGGTGAGAATTCGTAGCTAGATCATGAACGCCAGACGTACATAGTTATAGACAATGGGCGACATATTTCTTTGCGTGAATCGGATTTATTCTTGACACTAATAAATTATAGTAGTGAGGGATTATTTCTCGCTGTTAACACTTAGTTCATTATATTTGTTAGTTTATTTCATTTCACTTCTATCGTTAATTTATTAAGATGTTAACCTTATAAAATAATAACAATTCAGATTTGCATAATATCAAATTCGTATATCATGAAATTGTAAAGATTGTTTAAAATTAAAGATATAACAATACCTGCATGTCATAAGTAATATCAGCTGCCTCTTATGATAATATTGTTAGTGGGATCTGTCACTACCTTTTCAATAGATTTGTTAAATCCAGCTGTGTCATACACGATGCATTTATAATAATAGTCGTCATTCAAATCCAACAATAACTTGAATTTCTAATCCTATTTACGTTGACATAGAAATATTTGTATAAGAGATTCGTTAAAATCCACTGAGTAGAAAATTTATCGAGGTTATTAACATGTCAGGTGTGATCTGAGCAGTGAGTGTATAACGATATTAAATAACTTTGACAATCATAATAATTATTTTCTTACAATTATTATTATTTAACAAAGCATGATCGGGTGATAATAAATGTATGGGACAAATAGATTTGCAAAAGACTCTCTTTAAAATTATCTCAAAAATTTGCAGTATCTTACTGGTTTATGAGTGCCCTCTGGTGGTAGGGTGAGAAACCACCTTATGCACTACGGAGCTATCGGTGTTGCAGTTTTAATAAGCACTTTGAATCGACACTCGAAATATAAGCTTCTTGAATGCAATTTATCAAAAACATCATATCGTCGAAACGAGATGGCATCTAACGAAATAATAATAGTATTTAAATTATCGTATGTTACGATTTCATTCTTACCTAAGTCAATCGTTAAAATATTTATGGCGTTTCGATTATTAGATACTATTAGGTAAATAAATATATTGCATTACAGTCTACAAATACATAAAACTAAATAGTATTATTAAGTCTTTTAGAAGATCACAAAAGCAGTTTAGGAGGGTCTTGCTAATTAAACCCTGTGACTACGGTAAACAATTTTATTAGGGGCAATCTTCATCGAATATTTCTCGTCGCTAAATAAATACAAATACTTAATACCTACGGATTTGATTAGTCAGAAAGATTATTAGTGGCCGCCTGTGTTGTCAGTGTTTTATGGTTGTTTTATGAGCAATAGAGATTTTAGTGCCAATACAATTGATATGGTTATGTAGGAATATTGATTAAATAAAGCAATAGATTCTATCACTGTTAAATATTTTACGACGTATTTAATTAATCACACGTTTACTTCTACTGCTAATTAATCACTCTTTATATACATTTTAAAGACAATAAGAGTATTTGAGAATTGATATTTGTATTCATTAATACTGCATATAATATAAAATTACTATCAATTAGTATTATTATTTTTTCACCACAAATTTAATTATTACCACCTATTGGTGATCGAGACACCAATGTTACCTAAATTCTCGCCACCCATTTTTATTCAAATCAATAGGAATTTATCAAGTAAGACTGCTAATAAGTACTCACCTAAACAATTATGATGGAATGGAATTAATGTTGTCATTGAATTCGACAAGGATTTAATATATAAGGATAGGTATTACGAATAAATAAAACACTTTATCATTGAAATAAAGATTTAATTACAGTTATTGATATTATACTTATAATTATATTTCATCAGTATATTCTCTATAAATATATTTATAGAATATTTAATATATAAGCAATTGTATTCGATTTGGTCACATTTTAGACTGTCAATCATCATCATTCTTAGTTATTCTTTAAAGAAAGCCTCAAAAATAAAATATTATTGATAAAATTGTGACCTAATAACTATTCTACATAATATTATAATCACTAGTAATGGCAAATGAGGCTAATCACAAACTTTTATGATATATTTGTCGTTGTTTAATTTCGTTATTTGACAATATGTATAAAATAGACTTAACAACCATGAATTGACGTAATGACAAGTCTTTAAAACGATTTCTTTCTAATTTATTTGTACCAAAAACTGTATAAAATTTGCATAATAGCAATCATATCTAAATATATTTATTATACGTTACTCTGCCCTAGAATATTAAATGGCATCAGATATTTAGACTGTGTGAACTTTGATGACTGCAAATACTATTAGATATTATAAAGTCTCGTAATTGTCGATATTACTTAAATAAAAACATCACGACATCATCTTTTTAATTAATAATATTGTTAGTGTATAATTTTAAAAATAGGCAGTTTAATAATATTCATTTATAAATAGAAATTTTAAGGAACATTTTAATTAAATGACGAAATAGATTTGTGTTTTATAATTCTCTCGTTCGAAATATACGAGTAATATTAAAATACAAAAAAGCTTAAAACATTTTTAAATTGAACGTCTTTATGAGAAAACTTTCTTTTCTCACCTACATTTGTTAGTAAAATAATATTTTTTTTAATATATAATGCTAATATAATGTACTCGTACAATTGTTTTGTGTGGGTACTGTCTAAGGTTTATATGCGTACCACATTCATGCGAAAGTTAGAAGAGAAAAATCTCCCCCAATATTTTTCCGCTACTACAGAATGATTTATAAACCATACTACAAAGTTAGGGGTCGGTGTAATGCACATTCGTTATCGCCAAAACAAACACATTTAATACTTTATTCGGTAAATCCGTTAATAATTATTGTCATTATACAAATGAATTTATTATTTAGGGTGTTCAGTTCTGATTGTTTATTAAGGGAAATATTATAATATTGTTCTGAATAACTTTACAATGTGTTTTAATACAATTATACTAAGTCACAATTAGTCTTCACATATTATTACTTATTTAATCACCATTATTAATATAATCTCATGTCGGACGTTCATTTGTATATTCATATAAATAAATATTTCATCATAAAATAAAAAAAATTAAAACTCATTATGTAGGATGATATTTACATATATTCTAATAATACTTTAAAATAATATTTATAAAAGTCCACGTCAATGAGCCACTATAACAACATCAAGTACAGAAATTATAATAGATACTAAGTAATATTTTGTACACTTACATTTAAAACTAAAATAGATAAATCTATAAAACATTTTATTTACAAAGACAACAACAATAACCAAATCGAAGGATTTATTTTTTCATATTAATTAAATTTATAATAACAAAAATAAAGGAGATTTATTTATTTTAGAAGATGCTTACAGCAGAAATAAATAAATTTATATAAAGCTATAAGTAAAAAAAAACTTATTAAACTTGAAAATCTCATTTAATTTTCTTATAGTTACAACCATTTTGCTATTTAAACCATACAACATAATATTGTAAACATAACAACGTCATTACAATATTTAAAAAAATGTGCCCCAGAAATATAATTGGTAATAATAATAAATACTTTATTTTAAAATAATAAAACATAATTATACATTACAAATATTAATCATATTGGGTACATAACTAATGTAGCACCCACATAATAATTTTGAGCAGTAAAATTTAATACACTGACAATATCTAAATTTCTGTTATTTTTCTCCTTGTTTCCACAACGATTAAACATAAAAGTGGTATATTATATTATATACTATTATAATGTAATATATTTAATTCGTTTTGACTATTGAATCTATTATAAAAATTGTACTTTAAATTATTTTTATTTGTATCGTCGCAAATAAGTACAGTCCACAAAAGTTCTCCTACATTTAGAGCTCTATTTTATACGTGAAAAATAAAAAAGACACTTGTAATTTTATCATTAATTTCAAAATGTCATTGATTTTTATTAAAAGAATTAGTACTGAGATTACATTTCTTAGTACCTCCATTAATTACAAATAATATTTTACTTATAATAATTTATTTTACACTTTTTTACGAACGTAGTAATGTCTCTACATATACCTAGAACACCTTTGACTTTACATTAACCCTGTAGTGACATAAACAAAATATCTTAATTGTAACTCAACATTTACGGTTTATTAACTTTTGGACGTCACTTAAGTATTAAAATTCCGATGAAGAGAGTAAACTTCCTAGTCCATTCGTCATAATGAACACTACATAAAACGTTATTTATATTGAGCCAAAGTCTTATTTAAAACACTGTGTCACCGCAGTATGGGAGGAGTGGAGTCCGTTGTCACAGCGACCCAGGTTTTCCTGCCCTTACCTGAAACAATATAAATAAACATAAATCTAAAAGTAAACATGTAGAAAAGGTATGAATTGATTAATATGATTATTATTTTCCCACATTTTATTAATGTACAACTTTGAATAGTATTTTGTCATGTCCAGCACATTTTTAATTAATAAGGCTCCTAAAAGTATCCTTACAAACCGGAAAGCGGTTTAAAATAAAAAGTGTTTGATCGCCCATTCGATTCTATCGTCCGCCGAGACCGCCGCGACCCTGTCCTCGCGTTCACACAACCCAAATAAAAAACATAAACCAATCGAGATGAGGTGACGAAACGTTCAGTCTCATTATCTGGGAATTTATTAACGAATCGACCCGACCGGAAAACCAAAACGTGAAAGAAACAAAAATTCGACCTCGGACGCACACGGTCATCAAAGGCGTCAATGAAAAAAGAAGTCAAACGGGTTAGCTGGCTAACCTGCGTCTGAATGAAACAGAGAGGACCGTCATTTGGTCCTCCAAGATAAGAGAAAAGATTAGGATGTAAAAAAGTAAAGCATTAAAAAGTTTTAATGCGGAGGTAGTGTTATGAATGAATCTCCATTGAGGTCCTGAGCCCACGCATCTTTTATCTTATGGTTTCTCGTCGTAGCCCTCCCAGCTATCGGTTTACTACCAATATACCTTCCGGTCTATATTTTAGTTTTTTATTTTTTGTTTTCAAATTGGTACCTATTAAAATTTTACATCTATTATTAATTGTTTTTGCTTTTATTGTAGGTACACGATATTATTATATAGTTAATTACACTATTTCTAATTCAATATACAGAGAAGATAAAAACTATTTATTAAGAATCTTAATAATTCTATAAATATATTCAAATATATCTAACATTCTTTGTATGGGAAACCTTAAAGACCGCCGCATTAAAGAATTATTTTGGCTTTTAATCTTATTATAGTGTTGATAAAGAATGTGACTGGTAAAAAAGTGTGAAAACCAAAATGGAACAAAACGTAACTAAAGTGAATTTGTGACTGTTTCGCTAAAACAAAATTCTTTGCACAACAATCCTGTGCGGCGCTGTCTCAGCCTGGATTTATTGTAATGAGCAGCGGATGCCACTGTCTCTTCGTAGAAAACCTTCGGCGACTCTTAGAAATATGCGATAAATATTCTCAGAAGACCGCCTGTTGTAAATGCACCACTTATTAAATACCGTAAACTAAAAACACAATTTAACTATTTTTGCGAAAAAAGTACAATACAACATTACTATTATTATAAATGGCATTAATTATTAGTTGTCCAGTTCGATAAATAATTTCAAGCCGTTATACGGAATAAAATGACGCGTATGTAATACACCTATATTGGTACATGAGGAATTTTTGGCAGGGCAAGCGCATGGGCGCGTAGGCGACTAGTACCCGTGTTGACACTGACAAATGGCGCAAGATTGCAATCTTTTGCCGCCCTCGGCGCGCGTTTCACAGCCACCGTCGCTAAGGTCGCCGGAGAGCCGAGTCGCCTTTCCGGCTGAGACGTATAAGCCCCATTGTTTTCAATTACCAACGCGGCGACCGAACTTAGTAACTCAGTGTTTTCCACCAAGGAAACCGCAGCCGTTTATTATACGTGACATAACGCCAGTAATGTCAAATTTCCTTCCGGTGTATCTGGATTTTCTTTTACGTATTTACGATCATGTTAGTACGATTGATGTCGGCTACTATAATTTATATAATTACTACTCACCACTAGGAGTGGGCGTTTTGCTTTCAGACGGCAGACACGAAACCGTTCGGTGGTTGTAGCGAACTGGAATTGGAAACATTCACTCTGTTCACGTGGCTTAGTAATTTTAGGTAGTCAACCGAATGGGCGGCTTTCAAATTGATTTTTACCTAATTAATGCCTTAAATATTTAATAATACATAAAACTCGTATAATGACACATTATATGCCTTAAAATTTAAATTACCTTTTATAGAAAGGTTTGAAGGCCGCCGAGTCGTTGTGGTGTGACTGTGATGACTGATGTGTCGGTGGTGGTTGGTGGGGGTTGTGGTAACCGTCTCTTTGTGGAGATTGTTGGTGTCTTGGGAAACAGTAACCAGCAGAAGGAGCACCTGCACCACTGCCCAAAGGATTCGCCACGCTAGGAAGCTTCATGTTTGGAGGTGTTTGCGGCGGCGTGTCAGTTTGCACGTCAGGAAAAACTGCGGGATGTGCGCAGGGATGTTGTCCACCATATTGACCTCCAGGAAATCCAGTATATCTTCCATAAGCTGTGCTGGCTGAACTTGCTGGTGTTGCTGTCGGCAATGCGAATCCGTTGGAACCGTTGTCGGGATTTGATGCCCTTTCATTATGCCCATGACTATACCCATGTTGTGGCCATGGCTGAGCAGCAGGTGGGGGTGTTTTACAAGCCGCCGTGTCTGCTAGGGACCATATCTTCGGTTTACTAGCAGGTATGGGTACCCCACAATCAGAAGAACCTCTTTTACTTTCCTCTTTAATTCCATAGCCAAGTAGCTGGTGATGCATTCCTTGTAGTAGTTCATCTCCTTTCCGCTCATCATCTGCAAATAAAATTGAATAATTATAGCAATGTTATTTTTGAAACTATCTAAATTAACACATTCGCATTATGCATTTTTGTTTTGCAACATTCAATTATCAATATTATACCGAAATCCATGTAATTGTACATGGATTATAATACGTACGAGTATTATGGTTTCTGTATTGAAGATGACGTAAGTTTTAGCTCGTAAGATCCTTCGCTCCCTCTGAAAAAGTCGTGTGAAAATACGTTTGGCACGCGGTGACCCATTCGTTAAGTGGTTATCCGATTAGCGAAGTGAAAATACCACTTTAGGGCGCAACTCCCCTTGCCGCGGGCAAACCGCCCGGCGATCCCTTTCACATTTAGTCCTAGTATTTATTTCACATTTCCCATTCTTCTTGCTTTCGCCGCCATCGAGGCGACAGACGCGCCACAGACCGTCTGTGGAATGTGCTCCTTGCCACAATTAATGGACATCACATCGATTGTTCTTATTTCACATTATTTATAAGAATCTGTATTAAATTTAAAAGAATAGGTAATTCGTTTAAATTTTATGTTCTTGTTTTTTTAAAATGTAATAGTATTTTTCACAGGGATGTTTAGGCAACAAAATTTTATAAGGTTTTAAGTATTATCATAATGCCGTTTACCGTTGTAAAGTGGCTTCCGGCAAACGCAGGCCGTTAATGAAATTCAGAGAGCTGTGGAATGAAGGGAGGATACCTACTAGGGGGTCGTCAGAGGCCAGGGATGTAACGGGGCGAGGGAGGTTGTAGAGGCGTGTGGAGTTTTCGACTTCATTCTCTTTATTCCATTTAATGCTGACTGCTTCTAGCTTTTAAGAGGGGTTATCCGCGTTGCCCTTCACTGGGATAAATAGGGATGATACTGATATACTGAACGAAGACATTTATCCGGCAAATTGTTTTAATTTTCATTGTATTAATCTAATAAAGGCCAACAACCAAGGGAGATAAGCGACAGTTGGATAATTATGTTATATTTATTTAACTATTTATTAAATTATTTTCATAGTCGTTATGGTAACATTTTATCTTTATTCATCACACCGTGATTACTAATATTATATGTGCATAATTTAATGAAATAATAATAAAAATATCTAGTCTATCTAGTGGTAGATCTTAATGACTACGAGGATTAAGCAAAAATAGGTAATATCATTTTTTAACTTTGTAAAATTATGTAATCTATATGCCATATTTAATTTTTATTTTAGAAAATATTTAATTGACATAAAGTGAGCTAATGTAAAATTGTTAAACCCCTGTTATAACTTAGAAAAGTGGTTTCTATTCTAAGTGGTGTGGCAGTGAGCAATCGAACAAAACTGTGGGGACAAACTTACACGCGGGGGTGCCACTTCTACGATTGTGCGCTTCACAACCGAGGTCACTGCAATTTATTAGGATCTCGAACGACGTTCGCCCGACGCTCACTTGTTTGTATTACTTCTGTACTCGTTTTCCATTAACGCGCGACGGATTAATATTTTGTTTGCAGTGCGTGTGCTTACGACAAAAATTAACATTTATTGGTGGGGTCCGAAAATGAAGCTTTTATTCATGAGTGGCTTAACGGCGGATAGTTTTGGATGTTTGTTTGGCTGAAATCGACTAGGGATCGCGTGTGAAAGCTTTTATTTTGGCTTTGTTTGACTTGACTTAAAATGATATATTACATGTCGTGAACATTGACGTTAGAGAGAAATAATGGGTATTATGTAACTAATGTTATAGTGTTGTAATTTATGAACAACTAATATTTTTAATTTTGTGGTTTTATTGTATTTTTTGCTGAATTAAAATATTATGTATTTCCTTAATAAAACTGTTTTTATCAATTATTAAATTTGTTAAAGCTTAATTAATAAATAATTATAAGCCAAACTCACTATAAATAATAAATATCATTGAAGTACTTCTTTCTGAACCCACTTAAAATTATTTAAATAGTCACGCGTCACCCACCCATGTTTTTGAGAACCAAGTATTTAATATAAGCATATTGTGTTTTTTATAAGACTTGTAAGGATCGCTGAATCAAATTTTATTTTAACATTTGTTACAAACAGCCCTAAGTCACACGCTTACAACATCGTGTAGTACATACATACACCGTGTCGCGAATTCAGTGAACAGTGTTTTCGCCAACCGCGACGCCATTAGTGAATCGAACGTATGCCGGCTTTATTACCCCACGCTCACTCATAATACTGTGACAACCGAATCACAGGGTCCTGAGTGCCTTCATTAACGTGCGTATGTTCAACGCACTTTGCCGAGCTCTTAGTCGACTGTGACGAACGCGAATACGAAACACAAAGAGTACGCCTTCCGGCGATTTTAAGTGGGAATTTTGTAGTTTCAACTTTGTGTATTATATGAAAAAAAAACCTAATTATCTTAAGTGGAGGAAAATACAAAAAAAAACGTAATAACAGATAGGTACATACAATGATTGAGTGAGAATTATCCGTATTTTGAATAAATTGTTATCGTATGTCATTATTATAGTTTTATCCCGTTTATGATAACTTATTTCAAACTGTGCTCTAGAAAATCCTTTGGCAAGGCTAAGTAGGGCAGGTTGTTCGACACGCTTACTCGACCTCCTCCGTAAAAGAAACGTTATGAAATTTGTTCCCAAGCGCCGCCCACTTTACTCGGAATAGGAAATCCGGGAGCGAGGAGCGAGGTTACGCTTCGCTTCTTGTTCAACGCTCTCCAACACCCTATTCTCTTCCATTCTCCACTTCATCCGACACAAGTACTATGACGGTTAATATTCAAAAAACCTACCTAAGGGAAGGAAGAATGTATTAAAATGTAGTAATACGAAAATTTCGCACTGCTGTTATCGCGCTGCAAAATATAAAGCTAAGGTAAAGTCGCAACTGCTCTTACCGTAATAAATATTTTTAATAACTGTTGTTATTTTATATTACCTATTCTATAAATTCATCACCTCTTAATTTCACTTCTTCTTTTTAAAATATACATATTATTATGTATTAGAGTTAGAAAATCTTTTGTATATGAAGAGATTATTCTTAATTATACGAGTAATGTGGTTATGTGAAATTAATAGACGGTGAACAACATTTTTGTTACACAAAGGTAACGCACCTTTGTGTGTTTTAATTTTATCCTCTGGCTCATCCTTTTCCTTTTCTTCATCCGAAAGCATAGCGTCATCATCATCATCGGTCTTGTTCTTTGGCTCCCAAGTCATTTTATTTTCTTTTTTGAGACGACGCCGTGCATTGGCGAACCAGGTGGAAACTTGAGTAAGGGTCATTTTCGTAATGATCGCCAACATAATCTTTTCTCCTTTAGTAGGATAAGGATTTTTCTTGTGTTCATTCAACCAAGCTTTAAGAGTTGCCGTTGATTCTCGCGTGGCATTTTTGCGTCTCGCTGCTAAATCATATCCAGCTCCATATCTGTCAACAAACATACTTTTATACATATACTTAACATGACCTCGTAGAATTTTTATTTTTTATTTAATGGTTATCTGAACAGTTGTAAAGCTGTACAAATTTAATTGACATCGAATGAGATACACAAAAGAAATTGCTACATTCAATATAAATTGACGTGTATTTACATATTCCAATTTCGTTTCGATAACAATTTATTTAGGGTCGTGTGCGACACCAACGAAAATAAAGCTATCACAGTACGACATACGATATACTTTTATAGTTCCACAAATCCATTTGCATCTACATTCGACGTATTTGCGGTGAAATATACTACGCTTTCCCCTGACGGTAGTAACTCCTACCTGACTCTGCTTTTCTGTGCTGACATGACAAAGGCGCGGTTTGGGAGCCCAATAAATAGGTAACTCACGTGAAAATAGTTTAAAAATGTGAGGGATACGTGAAAGATGTGGAAAATGTCGTTAAACCTTCAGAAAAGGGCTTAAATAAGAAATTCGGATGGCACGTTCCATTGAAACATGCTAGGGTAAGCAAGCGAACTGATATTAAGGGAATTGTTTGGATCACAGATTACCAATAAATTGTTTCTTTCTATGTTAATGGTTTAATAGTAAACGTTGAAACTGACAAAACACGATTGTATGAAAATTTGATGATTTTATTAAATTATTGATTTTATAGACAAAGATAGATTTACAACCTTGCTGTATTATAAAGATTTACCTATAATAAGTGCATAATAATTTACATTTAGTAAATATTTATTGATCAATCATAATTTTATGAATAGTTTTCTTCAAACCTGATGATCTATCTACCTCGCTATACAAATAAATGAAAATTGGATTCTTACAAGATCTTCTGGGTGGTTGATCATTTAGATGCAAGCGCGGGAGTCGTGCGCGTGCAAGTGGATTGCAGTTGCAGTACCATGGGCGGTGCAGTTGCGCAGGCGTGAGTCTGGTGGGCGTACACGTTCCTACCAATCAATAGTCAACGTTCGCCATCTTGCTGGTCGACTAGTCTTACTTCTGTGTTACCTTAGTAAAATTACTTAAGAACGAAGCCTTTTGTCATTTACATTTATACCATTATAAATATTTAAGTTACCGTTATGTTAAATTTAATTTATTAAAATTTTCAAACGTAAATTTTATATCTTCTAATAAACAGTAATGTAATATAATGCGAGCCACTAATCAGAATTTTATCTACTTACAAGAAAATGTAAGTTAGTGTTAAATAAAAAAATCATAATACTCAAGAGTTTTATTTTTATTTCTTTTTAAAATTATTAAGTATATAACAATGTAGGCACTTCTTTTGTGAGATCCTCGACGGTTACTTAAAATTATTAAGCTAACAATAGCTTCACACATTACAGCGGTAAAGCCGCTGAGCTGGGGTTATTTTACACTTGGTAAGCTTCTAATTAATTTAGACAACCCACTTCTACTCGCCGCGTCTGTTACAAATAGTTGTTTTTAGTAAATACATGTGTTTGTATTTGAAGTATATTTATACTACTCCGAATAACACTAAATATATTTTTTCATGAACATCTACTAAAGTTTACAATTTTTTGCATTATATTTCTAAATATAAAAATTATTATCATTTAAAATCCGTATATAATAGATATAATGTATTATTAAACCATTTAGAAAGTTCACCAATTTGTAATAGCTACCTACCGTAGAGTAACATATTGGATATACGATTAAAAACGACAAAAGGAGCAACATAAGGAAAGGCTTTATTACAAATCAATAGTCCTCACGCAGCATTTAGAGAACCCGTCGAAGGGTCCGAAGATGTCAATCTCGAAACGTTACGTATTTCAGGGCGGGATGGTGTGTTCGAACACAGCTACTACATATTTGCGCAGCGCAGAACGTGTATTCAATTCGTGGTTCCGTAGCTTTACGACGACTGCCTAGGGGAATTGCGGCTTCTACGTGACGACCTCCCCCCTTACCTCACTACGTTTATTGATACTCACAGTTAAGTAGGTATATGTTACCCTGCGTATATAAGGAATGCCTCCCCCCGCTGCGTTCGCCTACTAGGGAGGCTTCAGGGGTATTAGAATTAGGATTCGTTACACAAGTGGGTAGGACTCGTAAAGTGAGCGTTTTCGGCGTGCGGTTTTGTGTCCGTAAAATGTAAGTTCGATTATAGATGAATGAGGAAAGTTTTAAATAGGAATATTAACTATTTCAACAACAGCTTTGAATATTTATCACACATCGATCAAGTAAATTTATACGTCTGGTTGATTATTTAAAACTTTTCAGGTTAGAATTTGTAGATTGATTTTGTGATCTTAATTGATTAAAATATCAAGTAAAAACTTTTTATTGCTTTGTAGATACATACCGAATGTTTATTAGTGTATTCTCCCTTTTATGAAATAGTAGGTACCAATCTACCTATACATTTCTCAACTGATTTGTGGAGATGTAACCTACCAAATCGGAGCGCACAAATAAGTCACCGACTCAATTCTCCAAGTCGTAATTTCCTGCTTATTTTGATCTTAATGGTGCGGTACAAGTATTCGTGCTCTCTCTCTCTTTCTCTAATTTTTATACGGTTTTCGGTTCATCAAGCTTGAGTTAAAAATAACGATGTAATTTTTCATTTCAGCGTAGGCGGGTGTTGTTATACAGGTCGTTTGAATAACACATGTATTGAAACTGTTTTTGCTAAATGTTCCTATGTATATATAGGTAATATCCATTTTTTAGATAACGTTTTCTGATCAGGTATATGTACTTTAAAAATTATAGTTTTGCAGGTATTTACAATATTCGGTTTAAACTGAATAACTAAATTGGCGTAACGTCTACGTATCTACGTATATTCTATTCGTATAGTCTATTATATTATTACAGTAAAATTGAATCACGATGTTTGAGAATTTCTAGTCGAGTATTGTATATGAGTAGCCCGACCCGAGATCACAATATATCACAAACTATTTCCGTGCATCGCATCTCGCTGCTACTTCTTTTTTAACAGACAAAAACTGATGTCGTCTCTAATTATTTTTGGATTATAACGTACCGCGCCCGTTATATATTACGTCGGGTGAATCCGAATTGTCAGCATAACTTTGCTTTGATGTGTGATTCTGGATTCTGACATGTTTTCTTTAGAGACAATTTTTAGTGATTCACGGATTGACATATTACGATACAAATAAAGTGTTTTATTTATTGTGTTTATATAAGAATATTTATAAAGAGATAATATATCTATCACTTTATCATTTTTTATTATGACTCATTTGAACTTTAATGAGGTGTGCGCTTTGAATGAATTTAAACGTGTTATTAACTATAATTTGATTTATGTTGATGTTTCGAAATGAAATTCAAAATATTATAAATAAAATTGTATTTATACTTAGAAATTTAAATCACTGTTCACATAACCATAATGTCATAACGCATAGTTAAATTTAATCTAAATAGAAGTATCGCCAATGAACACAAGATCCTTTCGCATTGCAATCTATTAGCGCGATAGGTTCGATAGAGTGGTTTTTCTATAGAATCCGAGCGACGGCGCGGGCTTTATCTAAAGTGGCTCGGTCTCCTGGGAGTTGAGAACTTACCCGTAGGCAGCCAGAGTGGGGTCGTAAGGATAGTAGCCACCGGAGGGTTGAAGACCCGCAGAGGTCCACGCGGACATTTCGCCTCCTCCCTCTTTCAAAGCATACGGGTTACTCTGTAATTGTAACAAAAACAAAACACTAAAACATATATATATGTAAATTTAATGTGCACATCAAGTTAGTATAAATATGAAGGAATTCAATATTAAGAGGAAATGTTAAAATGGCATATCATATTTTAGATAATGTGTGTTTATTATTTTTTTATTATTATATTTTTAACACAAACATAGCCTTGTTTACTAAATAGCAATACCTCATAATTTAATGTGTCTGTTCAACAGGCTAACATTTTGTCACCATTCATCTTAACATCCTAGAGTAATTAACATATTCCACCCTTAATTTATTAGTTTAAGTAATGCAACATGAAACATGAAAATAATGAAGAATATGAATAACTAAAAAGGTATATCTAGGTAAGCTGATTTAGCCCCATAGTTATTTTCAATGCCTATCCCAGTGCGGCACTAGTATGTCAATATATAGACGTGAAAATTAATCAATATTAAATATTAAAATCTACCCATGTAGTCAGTAGGCTGGCTACATTGATACATACTACTAGATAAGCAATAACGCCATCAATGTGAAGCGAGGGAAAAGATGACCGCAGTCACTTTTAGGTGTTCTGTCAGTTGGTATTTGACTTGACGACAACGTTGTTATATCGTTTGAAGCTTTTTTCATGTATGAGGTCTGCTCCTCAAGTATATATCTCTATGGCTGGCTACCCCGGTAGGTACATAAGTAAGTAAGTACTACAATGTTTTACAAAATCTATTTTCAATTTAAGACTTTTTAAAATCTTACATCAATTAGGTCTGTAACTCAACCCTAATAGCGTTAAAAATGTGTTAATACAAAATGCAATACATAAATCACAACATTTAATTCCTTTAGTCAATCGACCCGACAAATACGTCGGCTTTAATTTAATTAAAGTTAACTTAATAAAAGGGAATAAATGCACAACAACGATAAAGGTCCCAAGTGTGTTGGCTGACATATCACTAGCGCATTTGCATAATACAACAGGGTACAAAGGGGAAAACTATTAAGGAAATACGCACCCTCTCGCAGCGTGATAGTGGTTTAACGTAAAAGTAGTACGACGTAGTGGCACATGCGCCTCAAAGGTCCCCAGGCTATCCTAGGGTTCCATCCGCATACATTAGAAACAACTAAATTAAAAGTGTGAACAATTGCTCTCTCAGAGGAACGGGAGTGAGCTTCTGAAGGGGTCGCTCCCCCAACTTTTGCACTCCATCCAGGCTGATAATAAAGCATTATAACACATATGGAATGGCAGTTATCCTCCAACTCGATAGACTGAATACTTTGTGATGGGTTGTTTGTGTTACTCATTTTACGCCGGTCTCACTTGTTGATAATTATTATTAACATGTTTAACTAAATAATTTCTCTACCTTATATCTTATAGTCTCAGTCAATTGTTTAAAAATATATTTATCTTTTGTCATCAATATATCTAGTTTGATTATAGTTTAGCAATTTACTTTTTTAAAATATTTATTACCTAACCTAATTACTTTGAAATGGACTATGAAAATGAGTTCAGTAATCTTTGTAAACATTAGTAGACGACGCGTGGTAGGCCGTAGAGACGAGATCTCCTTTCCCTCTGAGATTTGGCTAACTATGAGTGATGACTGTCTCGCCCCCTACATTAGCGATGTGAATCGTGACGCACGCGCTTTATCACACCTTCACATTAATACTAATAGTATCACTAATACTAAAAGAACTTTGGTATTGTTACAAATATTAGTTATCGCCTGTTAGGTCTAATATATATTACGTACGTACTTAGATATAATTATGAGTTACTCGTATTATATTTTCGTAAAATCAAAATAGTGTTGTACACACCGCCCACATGTTTCCATGTTTTCATATTACAACTACATATACTCAAACAAGATATTATGCAGAACGGAATCCCATAAATAAATACATGAGAAAAACTATTTGATCGAGGTTATTTTCCGCCCAATTCACAGAACAGCAATAATGCTTATTTGATAATGCACATAAAATCTTGACTAGATCTTCCGATCCCCTTTTTCTGAAACACTGCATCTAACGACATTTTAATCAATTCTCCACAGAGTCCACGAGTCAACGCGCCAGATAGACTCATTACTGCAACCCCAAATAAACATAAACAGTAGCAAAAGGGGACAGCCCCATTATTAACGTTATTCACACGCGTTGCTGAAGCCATAAATAAATGGCAACAAGAAACTTCCCGCCAAATGTTTTAAACCACGCACAGAACATAAATATATTCATTAATCAGCTATTGATTTAAAAAAATATTGCATTCTAAATAAGTTATTCTACTTTCAACTACCCAAACGACGCTGTATAAACGTCTTTAAACTGGTGATAACTTATTTGACGGTTCATAAACTCCTACCCCATGGTTGGTTGGGTCGTTTATTGACCTAGCGGCAATGGCGCACGGTCGGGGTAGAGGGCGTCTCGTTCTAGAGCGCCTCCGTCTTTGCCAAATTGTCAGTAACAAACACCAAATGATATAAAACTTAACATTTTACTGTAAACGTTTACGATGTAAGAATATCAGCTGTTTACTCTTTATAAACACAGTTTATTATGTACCTAACACGTACCCTTTATGACGACATATAAAAGTCCTCATTAGACGTAATAATAAACACCCAAAGAAATAATATTATTAATAATTAATTTACCTATAATATTTGCCCAATTGCACGTTTCATAATGTATCAATTGAATATATTATAATCACATGTGTACTCGTATTGAAAAGTTTTAAATGAAAATATAATTAATCAAACACGTAACTTATGAAAACACAACATTGTGATACAATAAAATAACAATGGTGTAACAGACGGATAGCAAAAATCTGAAAGTGAATTGTTGCGAGTGGAAAAAAGGATGACTCTAAGTGGATAAAGAGCGAATACAAACGAAAAAGTCATTTCATGCCGCACGGTGGTGGCGCTTCGTTTTTATATTGGTTTCAAAGAATGATAGTCTTTACAGCGTAGAGCTAAGGGTGCTTATTTGCTTGAAATGTAGACACCGTGGCAAAGTTCAATAAAGCTTTCCCCCAAATAAGCCATAAAACGAGCGGCCACGGGCGCGGGCGGCGCTTTACTTAGGTTGGTATGTTCCCATCCCAATTATTTGTTTGTGGAGGCGCAATAATTTTATTTTACGTTTTATTTAACATTTTATTCCGTTACGGCAATTTCATGGGTATCAAAGAATCGCTGGCTTGTGATTTAAACGAAATTGGTTATTTTCCACTTCAAGGAATTTTGCATTATTTGAACCAGTTAATATTATTTTATTATGCATGATATTGTTTGTGTGGCAATCAGTAATATTTTTATTATACTTTGATCGTAACGATTATAATGTATATGTTTGCAACGTAGCAACATTCCTCAGAATCCACCACAAAAAAAATCAAATAAGCACGATAAATTATAAGAGTTTAGTTGTTAATAATACTACAATAGATGGCGCCTATTTAATTGATTTAAATATAGAATAGAATAGAATAGAGAATTGGATTTTAAAACTGAAGGCAGCACATCAATAAATAAGTAATAAACGGGGATTAAACAACTCAATTGGATCACAAACTAAGACAATGTGCGGTCACGTTTAACGGCAGAACCCATCCGGCGGGAAACCGATCGCGGCCGCTGTAATTCAATGATCGTAAACGCTCGCAATGATATCAATTAGACGCTCCCAGGGACCGATAAAACTCCGCTTTAATTAGGAGAACAAACAACAGACGGTCCTTAATGAGCCGTGAGCCTGTGGAGAGCGAGAGAGGTAATTAGGACGAGGGAGCGTGCAGCCGGCTCGCTCAGCCTGATCAATTATTGAAGTGTAGTGATTGATTTAGTCGCGTTCGCATAATGATAGGATTAGTATCTTTTTTGTCAAAGAAAATTAGTTTATTTTAATACATTTAACATAAATGCATTACATTTTTGTTCAGTCCTTCTTTTTTTTTTAAACTAAAAACACCTTTGTAGTAATCCCGCAAATGACCACACTTCTCCTGTATTTAAGCAACAATGCGGCCCATGAACATAATAAATTCTCATCACAAAGAAATTTCTACGTGCAGCAGGCTTTTTCAACATCTAGGTCTTGTTTACCCGGCTACTTCCAAGATGATCCCGAAACGCGACCTTAGGCAAATAACGATTATTAGTCTGCCTGCCACTCTTATAAATAGGTTCTGTCCTGTGATATGTATCTCTATCTTCTTTCTTATATCCATTTATCAGTCAGGAAACGAGCTCAACGAATTATAGGAAGTTGGTGTGATATATACAGATATAATTGATACTAAATAAGGAAAAACTATTTTTACAAAGCTGCGCGCTCATACCCTATTTTTATTTGTGTAAATATAAATAAAAAGTTAAATGCTATTATAATTAATCACATAAATGTAACTCCAAAGAATAACTATTAGAAATTAGGATATTATTTATAGCACATTCCCGCCGTTACATCTCAATGAAAGAGAGAATAAAAGGAACTGTAAATGCCTGAAATTGTAAATGAATGACATTAAAGAGGGGATTAAAAAATCTATTTAGACCGATAACTGTTCTAAACATCCCGGTTGTTGTGCTATAAATAAAATAGAGTAATTTATATGTAGGGTAAAAGCCGGATAGTTGACACACTTTTTGAAAAAGCTCTTTTATTAAAAATGTATACCACTACATTACTTAATCAAAGTGTATTCTTAAACATAGTGTATTAATCTTCTAACTAAGCCTATTTATTCAAATATAAATATTATTCGTTTTGAGTAAATCCTGTTTTATGTCACCTTTAAAAAAGGGGATAGTTGCCTACTATGGCGGATATTAGCCTAACGGTAAAAATGGTTCGGGGGATACTTGCCTGTCTGTTTTTTTTTTCAAATAAAAACGAACTTGCATTCATTTAAGTAATCACTTTTTATTATTGAACACAATCTTACATTAAGTATTAATTAATATCAATAAAATTATAAAATTACAACAAAAATAGACTCCAAAATGGTAATTTAGCATCCAAAATAATAATTAAATATTACTATTTATTTTAAAGACAGAACAACAAACAAAATAAGAATTAACTTTGGCATAGCATCTATTAAATAAGTATTCAGTCCTAATTACTTACTGAGATCCTTTATTAAGTACTAAATACTAAGAGAAGTTAAATTATTACAGAATCAACACTTAAAAATACTAAGGTTTTAAAATTTTAAATTTGAACACGTATTTTTTTTTAGTAAATATTAGTATTTATCTTAAATATTCAAAATCATTGTGGGAATAACTTTGGCATTACCATTGATTATCACCAGAAGCCAAGGTTTTCAACTTGCCACATCTCATGCAATGGTTTTTGAATGTCGTACAAGTTTCATGCAACCACATTCGACACATCTCACATTGGATCCAATCTGATTTTGATTTAGTTAAATTATAATTTTCAAAACATTCTGCACAATAATTATCAACTTTAACTTCTTTGTTGGTATTTTCTTGTTTTGAATTTGCATTTTTTATTTTTAATATATTTTCGGTGTCTCTAATAGATGTTTTGTTTTTTTTGCCTTTGATTGGTAGCCCTTTAGTTGCTTTTCCTTTAGATGTTTTTGAATTTATAACATTTTCTTCATTTTCACTATTAGAACTGTAAATACAATTTTTTCTTTTCCTTGAAGCCCTTCCTTTAGTCAGTTCAATAAAATCGTATGTGCTATCTGATTCTGATTCACTGCTGGTAACATCTCTATATTGTTTTGATTTTTTATTTTTTTGTGGTCGCTCTCTTTTCTTCGTAATCTTTTCTTTGCTACCAACTGGATTGGTTTTTGTTTCTTCCATTTGTTTCATTATGATTGTTTTCTTTACTCTCTCAGTTTTATTCTTCTTCTCGATTATTTTATCATTCGAGTTTAAAACTTCGGCTGATTGTTTAGCCCTTTTAGACATACTCAGCGGAATTTTTGGTATAGGAGATGATTGATGTAAAAATTTCGACGGTGTTTCTTTTTGTAGATCCTTGTTCTGTGACTCATTTAAAGATATCAGCGATGGCAATGATAGTTCAGTATTATCTAAAATATAATTTTCAATTTCGCCATCTTCAAGGGCTAAACATTCATGAGAAAGAGCCAAAAGACTCAAGGACGGCCTAGGTGGCGTGCAACTTTGGTTCACGCTATTCTGCTCAGCTTCATTTACAATCGTTTCTGGATTATTTTTATCACAGTAGCTTGGGACTTGATCGCCTAGTAGAGTCACTTCATTCTGTCGACTTAGTACATTACCGCGGTCATATTCAGATTCCTGAATGCGCACACGTAACGCAAGTTCTCCAGAAGCACCTAGTACTTGATCGTTTATAGTTTCAGACTCTTGTTCCTGCGTAAGCTCCCCTAATGCAATATCTGATATAGCAAATTCAGCATCAGACAGTGCATTTGGATTGACTGGATAGATTCCGCTGCCGCGAAAACCACTTATTGCATTAGCAGATGTAGTTGCTCGAATCCAAGCCCTTGCTATCAGTTGACCAGAATTGTACCGGTTCAGTTTTTTTTGTGGATTGGTGCGAATAAAATTGTTTGTCTCCGCATAATAGTATTTTTTAAAGGGTCCGAATACAGATACGTCTAAAGGTTGTAAAGCAGAAGTAGTATGACTAGGTAAACAAAGCAGTATCACATCATTGTCACGAGTAGTTTCCAGCATGTTGACAGCACTAGAATGTGATGAATGACCATCTAAAATTAGTAATACCTTTCCGGGAGGCTTGCGTGGTATAAAATGTTCAGTCAACCACTTGTAAAAAAGTTCAGAGGAAATATATGCCGATTTCTTTTGCATATAAACTTTGGACCCAGGAGGAAGTCCTTCTTCAAATTCTGGCTTTTTATTTACCCCCTTGATAATCAAAACAGGTGGGAGAAAATTGCCGATAGCGTTGCAACAAGCAACAACGGTAATTGTTTCGCCTTTTTCACCGGAAGTAAGTGATTTCACTGCTCTAGTACCTTTCTTGGCTAATACCTTGCCAGGTTTATTGTTGAGTTGGACACCGCTTTCATCCATATTGAAAATTCTGTCCGGCTTATCTAGCAAATCATTTTCAGTTAAGACGGTTATGAGAAGATCAAAAAATTTGGCTACTTCGACCCTGCTTAGACCCTTCGCTCTTTGAATTGACAAGCCCTCAGCTTGCCTCACAACTATTTCGGGATTTCTTTCAAGGAAACTTTTCAACCATTGCGGTCCAGCCATTTTAGTTTCATTATTAAAATTGTGCTTCAATCCTAGTTTTTCGGCAAACTGATAGGCTAATTGGCGAATTAGACTCCTTTCAGGAGGAAATCCTGCCTCTGCGAGCTTTAGTGTATGAGATACTAGTCTTTTTTCATTTTCAAAGCCAAGGACAGGGTATTTTCCTAGAAGTGTTAAAAATACAATTAGATAAGTAGGTAGGTATGTAATTAGCTTATTTTTTTTATAATAAATCCTTTACTTACCTTGTGTTACCAGTAGTTGATTTCTCTGTTCGTACCGTCTTCTTAAGGTTCGAGAGGATATGCCATAAATCCGGGATATTTCGTTGATACTTTTTTGTTTTTTATTTAGATCTTCGAACGCAAGTGCTAAACTATCTTCTGTCCAGTTGATGTGGCGCGGCACCACACCTGGCTTTCGTTTATACTTGCGAGGCATTTTGCTGTTGAGAAATTATTTTATTTAAGATAAACTATAGTAAAACCCAATAAAAATATCACCAAGAAAAAAAGGTTAAACCAAATGAAAAAAATAACTAAGAAAAAAAATCTGTTTTTGCTCGTTAAGGGCAACAATCCGCAAAAGACAGTAGGGCAACTATCCTTTTTGATACGGATACTTGCCCTTTTTATTTACGAAATAAATAAAAAATATTTAACAACAAAACGTAATAAACGGTGCAATTTAAACTCTAATGCATTCAAAGAAATAATTATTTTACTGAAACCGCGATTAGTTATAAAAATATTTAACGAAGATTACTTACCAATATAATTCTGACGCTCGTCAAAGTATCGCCGCGGAAGACTTTTACTCACATTGACAAAACACGTACGCCTACTTCAACGGCTTACGCGGCATTGAGGCCTACGCGGGGGACGCTTTTAATTATGATCAAAAAGAAACAATGTCAACACGTTTAACATAGAGCATTTGAAACTGAGGCATGTATCCGTCCGAGGCAACTATCCGGCTTTTACCCTATTATTTTCATACAGGAATAAATGTTAGAGATGTGTCAGTGTTAATGGTTTGCGGGGAGCTGTAGGTCGTCGGGGGGAGTGCCGGCCTCAATGCGCCCCCCGGGGCGCTTTTGTACTGTGCGGATTCGCTGCTCCTGACATCTGTCCAAATCGCGACAATAAAGTACAAAAAAAAAACTCTTTCCAAATTTTGCAAGTTAAAATGTCACTATAAAACGCTATTATTACTCATTGAATATCACTCGTATAGAGACATCTTCATTCAGCTCTTTGTGACAGTAGTATAATTTATACCTAGTTCACTTAGAACTCGGGTGGTATTCACGCTACGAACTTCATAGGTGTCCTTACACATATCTATTTCAAAGTTTCTTAATGGAAGATTTCAATTCAATTTTCATTCAATAGTTCATTTGTCATGATGTCACATACTAATGTCAATATAAACACACCCTAATAAAAAAATGACTGCAGTTTTTTTTATGTGTAGCCATTTTACCTTTATGTTTACGATTTTTATTTTTTGTTTAAAGTTACAATCATAAACTAGTGTATATTATATTATTGTAAATATCTGTAAATATTAGACCAAATTGTACTTTATTGTTTTAAGATTAATATGATAAAGGTGAGTGACGGTGATGTTTATAATAACCATACGTATCTATTTATTGTAATAAAATGCAGAAGTTTCGTTGTATGGAGTGTGTTCAAACAATAGTAAGTACATTTAGCGGACATTGTTTGATTTATCGTAAAAGCGTGTAGGTAATTTATAAGAGTAGAGTGGGGGATCGATCTGGCCGCCACGGGACGCCTGGAAATCGGGGAAAATCCGAAGATTTATTAGCCTTCGAGGCGACGGGAGAGCCGGCAGCGGCTGACCGCACGGACCGCGAATGTTGGCAACACCAGCTTGTTTGCCCAGTCATTAAAGTCGGCGAGTAAACGCTTAGTACGAAGATAAGTATATTTGCGGAGTAATTAACGCTTTTGAGGTGAGATGAGGGACGAGACGTTGAGACCGATGACCGTCGGTCAACTATTAATCTACTAACATTGTTGTTTACACGAAGTTGTTTTAGTAGTTGTTGGACACTATCGTTCATATGTAAATATTTATTCAAGTTAATCTAAATTACTCATCTGATATAATTAGGTTCTGTTTTAGTACGACCTTAAACTTTATAACTGAGTTATTTTTATTACTAGGTTAGCCTTTGTTAATTGCTGAAATAAAACAAATTCATGGTAAAACTTGACGGTAATGTATTTCATATACGTACAATATTTTGTCAACAACGGTAAAAAGTAATAGGCACGCCATCAGTTTTTATATTGACCGTTTCAACTTTATAATATCACATACCGCACTGTTAAGATCGTATGTGACTAATGTGATAGATAAACTTGATGTGTTAGAATCAGTGCACGTCATTCAAATATGATAAAATATCGTGTAAACACACGGGGTGTCACTCAGCGATGAGGCGGTGCCTCTGCTGTTATCGGTTGCACACATAATCTGAGTATAACGCATTTATGTCAAATCGATATGGATAACGCAAGATAAGGGCGGGCGATGGCAGAACTTTTTGAAATACCGTTGTCATGTCAAATATTTCGTAGCTTTCGTCGAAGATAGCTAATAAATAGATATTACACAAATTGATGGCGGTGGTGATGAAGTATGTTTGTGAAGTATCCATGCATATATAGTATGACTATATACCTACCTACTTACACAAATAAATATTAAATTGAATTTAGTATTATCGTTATATTATTTAATGGTATTAAATTTCTATGTATCTCAATCAAACGTAAGATTTAATTGTTGTTTTTAAATGACACTCACGAACATGACAGATTAGATAGTTGGACCAAAACATAATCTGTAATGATTAATGAACTGAGCAAACACAACCGACGGACCACCCACAGGGAGGGAGACGGCTTAATAAGCCTCTCATTAACACCTTAATGGCTATTCTCAATTCTCTCGATTTCTTCTCCACTTTTATTTATACACTGCACCCTTCTTGTAAATGTTCAGGTCAATGATGCTGTCTTTCTCTCTCCTCGCCCTTTTTAATTGAATTTCTGGTCTTTTTCCTGATCTTATTTTCTTTGACTTAAGATTAGTGATGTTGTATTTAAATTGGCGTTTTGTAACGTTTTTATAGTCGGTCGGACTCTTCGAGTAAGTTTTTTTTTGTTCTTTCGTTTCTTATCGAACTGTTTTAATTTAGACCCTGGTAATGAAATAGCCTCTTTGTACAAACTTCTTCTAACTTTTTTTTTTGTAATAGGAGAATACCTTTATCTTGAATAAAATTTGAATGTACCGTCAGATAACCATAATAAGTAGACCTAAATATTTACCTATAATTTTTAACGAGTTCTTGTATTTTATTATCAATTGCCGTGGTAGTGCCACCACTAGTCGCGTTTTGGGATTAACTTAAAAGTAGCCAAACATAGCGAGAGGATGAAAGGAAGCCTCCTCAAGCCGGCGTAACGGAGGCAACTGTTGCCTTCAGAAAATTATCCGCGCTACCGGTTGTTTCCATTCATTGACCGCATTCTATCTTAGGGCTACTACAAAAAGTAACTAAGGTACTAATTTGACAAAGAAAACAACCTATTTATTTTCGTAAATTTAATGATCTCAACTTCGGTATACTTAAATTTTGTTCATGGTTTGTTCATGGTACTAAGAAACGAGTTATTTGTCGACGTCTTGACATTATTGACGATATATCTATCAAAGAGTTATAACGAAACAAAATGGGGGAAGGATTCAATGAAAGTTTCCGTTCGCAATAAAGGCGTAAGAAATATATACCACAGGACGCAGATGCAGCGAGTGGCGACCACTTGTCGACAGATTTTATGGATTCTCCTCACAATTTTCTTCGACAATTTATTACGTATTTAATACTCACAATATGAAACAAAAAAAAAACGAAAATAATAATAACGTTATTATATCTTGAACTACGAATATAGCTAATAAAGCTATTGTTTTACAAATTAAACAAATGAAGGTATCTACGGGTACGTTTTCAATCCTCTTTTTTTTTTGTTTGACGAATCTGACTTTTTGTTTGTTGTTTGACTTGATGTAGGACGATCCCGTGGCACGCGGTCCTTTGACCGTGAGTGACAGTGTCGTATGGGAGGCACTGTTGGAGTTACTGGTCTCCCATCGGGCGCGTCCTCAGGTGGCGGATAGAGGATCCCGGGATACCTCCCTGAGGTACCCCGGCGCGAACCAAAACCAGCAATGTGGGGCCTCTCCTCGGGTCACACTCTGCTTTCAAAGAAGACCTGAGTGAGAGACCACCCTTAATCGCGTGGGCGGAGGCGGTAGCAGGGTACCAAGCGTTATCTCCTTCGCCCCGAGCCAAGAGCGGTAGTCCCGGGGTTGGATTGCCGCTCATTTACTTGGCTGGAATGGTGTTTCTTCCCGATGAGGTGGGGCCTAATGGCCAAGCGTCGGTGGGGTCGCGGATGAATGCGAAAGCGTGCCCGGGACCTCACCATATGACGTAGAGAGGGACACCGTGGGGGTTTTAGTCGTGTATACCCGGTATTGGGGAGTACCGGGGAGTCCGACATAACCTCGTCGTCTTCCCCGAAACGGCGAGGCATCTTTAAAAGATTTCCCCCACGTAAAATAAAAAAAAGGAAGATAATATTGGCTGATGACAACCATCATCAGCCTGCCATCCAACCACTCTTTTAATTAATGCTTATATTAGACATAACTGTAACTAAATCAGCACTATAGAGAGAATAAACATAATGACATGCAAAACGGCTTCTTTCGATAAAGGTATACTTAGAATGTGTAATAATATCCTAGGCATATCAGGGTCCCTATTCTAGTTTGGGGTCAGGGCATTAGCATGTAGGTATAAGTAAGATATGTTTGTAGTATTATTAAGAAACTTGAATTGGCAAATATATAAATAAAACTTCACATAACTACGTATTACATTTTAATTAAATCTCATAATCCAAAACTCGGATGCCGTAGCGATATTAGGGGTGCATCACATGTATCGCGAATGACCCTGTTCATCCCTTAATCTTTTTATAAAGCACGCGTTGTGTTAATTTACAATATACATTTTAGCAATTAGTTTCTTTTACGGCACAACACTATTTATATGAAATAATATTAGAATATTGATATTAGAATGTAACAACTAAAGTACTATAGAGAATAGCCTTTGATACGTTAACTCTATACTGAAGCCGTATTTAAATAACCTTCAAAGTCGGTTGTTACTCAAATGTATACCTTACGATTTGAATATTAAACTCTTTTTGTACAATCATGTCGTGATTAGGTTTATCATTAGGAAGCCTATCAAGTAAGTGTAATATAGGTGCGTAAACTCATTTTTTAAACTACAAACCATCGATACTGCGTCATTATTATTCTAATAAAATGAATTTTCACATTATACATTCCAAAAAGATTCTTGAGCTCACAAAGTTATATCGAAACGAAAGACAATAGATAGTGTTTCTTATATTGTAAGCCCGCTTATACCCGCTAACAGACGGCGCCACCCGAGTCGCACTCATACAAGAACAGTACTTGCATAATTTTTCCAACAATAATGGCGTGTACGATAATTGTACTTGGAAAATTAAACCTTATCTAAGAGTAATAAGGGGGAGATTCATTCGAAATCTGAAGTAAACGATTGTGGTAGAGGCGTCGTCATTGTTCGTTAAATGGTCGTGTGCACGAACGAGACCGTCGCGAGTTCCATACGAGTACGGGGACAATTTCAACACAATGACAACATAAACACATACATTCGTTCACCTGTTATTAGACTGGCACAGGGTCACAGAGAGCAGACGACACCTCGTTAAATACAATAAGAGATATACATCGACCATAATCTTCAGAATAGAACTAATTTACCGTGACTTGCATTTATACTAGGCATTTGGTATTGTTGACACCAACATAATCTGTTAGGTTTAACATTACTACCAACGCATTAATTTATTCATTTATTTGTGTGATTTTATTGCAAAAATATAGCGAGTGTGTGAAAGAATCAGCTACAAGCTAAAAAAAATCGCAAACAGGCACATGCTTCTCCTGAAAGGATTTGGTCGGCTTAACGGATTTCACGACTGTATTCAAATTGGCTAAAATACCGTTGGTGAAATAAAAAAAGGTTGTTATTTCAATAATCCATTTTGTAACATATAAAACGAGTAGGTGGATTGTTTTTCTTTATTTATTTTTGATATTGTTTACATCAAAGTAGGAAAGTACGATACTACTTGATTGATTGATTACGTTATGTACTTTCGCCTTTAGTAAATACTTTTCTGGTTACTATGTACAAAATAATATAAACCTATTAACAGACTTTAGGTATAGATGTTATTTAATTATGGCTTAATCAAAACCACAAAGGCGGTTTACATCTATTTCATTTCCAACAATACTCGTTCTAAATATCATTCAATTTTCAGGATAGATAATCAAGACTACATATGAATGTATTGTATATTTCGGTATTTTCATTTGCTTTTATTGTGCAAAACTTTGTCAAAATTTGAATGAAATATAACAAGCATGTTTTAATCGAGAATTGTACTTGCGTCTTAACGAATATACCCGCATATTGACGATGTACGCGCGTTGATATATGTACCGACTACACACAGATGACCTGATGCAATTTGTTCTGAAGCTACACTGGCCTAACCTGGAGTATAATTTGTTTTAATTATATAACCCATAAGGGTTCTCCTTCTTTATATGAGAACATATGAATACATAATTTCTACTCCTAAAATCGATTTTAATTTCTCGTGACAGCAGAATATTCGGCGGCGGCACGGCGGTCGACGCCGACGCCCGTCAAGGCGTTAGTGGTTTTCTGGCTGAGCGCCTCCAGACCAGTTCCTTGGTCGCGGTTCGCCGCCTCATCGCCTGCACGCTAACCTTGCGTACACTGCACACCTAAAGCCAAGTTCGCGGAATTTTCTTCCACAACATTGCTTTTTTACTTTACTTAAAAATATTTATATTAAACGTATTAAATGTTATAAAATAAACTATACACTCAACATAATTAGTTTAAAGATGTACATAAATATAAATTCATATTTTTACCTAAATACAATTGCCTGAATAAACATCACATTTCCTCTTAATAATTATTACAATCAGTATTATAAAAACTCACCAATGGAGAATAAAATGCAGAGCTATCCACACCGATGCTAGGATATGGGTTTTGATCAGTAGACGGGTACGGTGTCCCGTAGACACCGACTGCAGCACTGGAGAGTCGGGGATATGAAGATAACGCGAGCCGTGCACCGTCATACTGGCAGGAACAGACGGTTTGACCTGACACGGGGTCGGTAATGATGGGTCTAGGAGTGTCGCAGCAAGGTGCGGCGGGAGTGCTAGCATGGCTGCCTGCGCCTGGTGAGAGTGCACCGCCAGCTACTGCAGAGCCGCCAGGCGATAGTGGTGCGGCCGAACTAGATCCGCCACCGGGCGAAGTGGCGGCACCTCCCACGCCCGCCGCGCTGCTGCCCACCAACAGCTGAAAATGACATAAAAAAATATCGGTAAATTTGGGAATATAAATAATATAAACGATAAGTATAAATTATTTTCAATAATAGGATTTTAATAATGAACTTTTCATGTGCATATTTTGTGTATAAATGTACTTATTTTTTATATTTCTTGGCCATGATCACTAAAATAATACTACATGAAAACAAAAAGTTGATCAGTAGAGATCAATGAACGCCGCAATGTTTGTGGTGGGACCCAATACATACGGCGACAATCATACTGGACGGTTCTTTACAAACAAATCTGGCGGTTAAAGATGAAAGAATCTCATGAGTACCAAGATCTACAGGTTTAGTCAAATATTGAAGCAGGGACTTAGAAATAATAGCATAAGTTAGTCTGCATACAGAGGACCCCACTTGAACCTCAAAAAGCCCTACGTTTGAGAATAAACATGTTTTCTTTGAAGAAATCAAATAAAGATTTATCTAGAGCATCGTAATTTATATTTAGGATAATAAAAAGTAGACAATAAAATGTGTTTAAAATACATTTTTACTTAAAGGAAGAGAAATAATAAAGCGAACATTTGTTGCATGCGGGAATTGCGAGAGCAAGGTTTCGTGTTTCAACAACCCTAGCTAGTCCTACAAGCGATCCATTTCTATGCAAATTGTATTAAACCAAACGATTTCTCCGAAAATTAGGATAATTTATTTAAAATTTCTTAAAAGGGTGTTTTAAGGTTATTATAGGCAGATCGACTTTAATCAAGATCCACATCTGTAAAATACCGGAATAATATTATTACGAGATTGATTTATCTACATAATAATTATATTAATAACCGTGGTTTTGTAAAATTCTCTTTAGATCTTCAAATCAGTGACCTCATCTGTACGTGGCGGATGGAACTCAGATTATTATGACAAAGAGCTTTGCCGCGATTGGATGAGCGAGGTTGTTAACAAACATCACATCGCTATCGGTAGGTACTCGCGTGTTGTTCTGTAATTAGTTAGATGCCAGTACCATCGCGACGATAACGTGTACACACACTTGTCCGCTTGTCATTATTCCGCTACGATGACGATATTTATGTATAATATTTGTGATTTTGATGTCGATAGTACATACTGATAAGAGACTCGACATTGTAATTAATACGCCTGATTGTTTTAGTGATGTACTTTTAATATATCGGTACACGTTTTCCTAACTAGGGTGATGGATGTATTATGACTTTATAATGTAACTATATGTATATACATATTAAGGTCACCATGTTAACTACACCAATTGCTAACAGGAACCTATACCTACCCACTATTTGTGTAGCTTTTATTGCTCTTATTAAAAATTCATTTATGAAAAATTAAAAAAAATATAACCATATGAGTATAAAGACAATTCCACAAATAAAATAGAGCAAATACAATTTATTTGCCTTCTTTGAAGCATGTCAATATAGTAGAGGGGTAGGTCGATCAAATGACTCTGATATTATTATTATGCGTCTGAAGGGCGAGCCAACACAACGCGGCAGTTGACGATCTTATATCAACAGAAACTCTAATAAAAACTACTCGAACGAAAAAGGATCGGACGGCCTGCACAGTAAACAAGTTCTTGATACGCCCTACACTTCCTATTACGCTTAAATTAAATAAAAAAATCTTTAGTAATTTAGTTCAATCTGTCAAGTGAAGAGTGTTAAGCAAAGAGAGGGGAAGTAAGTTAGAATTAAATATTTATGTGGGTGAGTGGCGGGGTGAGTATTATGCTGTTTTGTCTATATTGACTCAGCTTACGTATCTTTTAATACAATCTTTGACGATGATTTTCAATTCTATTTACTTATATGTCACCCCAAAGCATCATCACATTGTATGTAAGTTAATTCAATGATGATATTCATAAATATTCTAATTTAAAAATAGTAGCTAACATCGCTTCATCATCAACTGTAACAAACCCGTATTATACCTATGTAAACTTTAGTTAAAACACTAAATTATTACCAGGTTCAATCTACTATTCATGAGTTGGGATTAAACTTATAGGCTTTTGTATCTACTTCAGTGAAATTTCCTACAAAACTTATAATAATTGAAGTTTCACGCTATACTCAGTGACCGGTCATTACATATTAACGTAAACCAATCCGTAACCAAATTTGTTTCGAGGGCAGGACTTTCAGCGCACTCAAGGTGTATGAATAATAAAAACCTTTTAGAGGGACAGCGGATACCAATGATCAAAATTAGTCTACATAATACTATCTGACATGCTTATACAAGTCTTTAAGTTTCACATTATATACCTAGTTAAAAGGGCAAAGGATTAGAATTTAAAAAAAAAACGAAATAATATGCAATTTTACGCAACCTACCTCCCTGTACTCAATTTGCACTCTGTTTGATTAGATTAGATTCGACCATTTGTCGTTTGCATGTTTACATATTTCCAATAGGTATAAATAATAGTAATGATGTTTTCATACGGAAAAACAAACAAGGATAATGTTTTGTTCTATTATTTTATAATAAAATAATATTGACTAATCCCAATTCTGACTCAAAATGCGAAATATTTTGCAAAATTTTAATCACCTACCTAAAGACGTTTTTTATTATATTAAGCTAGAATATATTCTTGTTTATATAAAAAAAACTGAATAACATCCTTATTATATCGTTATTAATGTCAGGTTGTTGCCTTAAGCGTGGCGCGTTCCGTTAGATTTAATTCTAACGCTAAACTATCGTGTCTGGGATAATTTACAAGCATGTTCATCAATATTTATACCTATATAGTAATAAAATTTATCATATTAATAACAAAATAACAATAAAACATTCAGTTAGGTTTTTCTTTGTAAAACAATAATAAATATTTTATTAGGCAACAGATGCCTACAATAGTCTACGATATAAACCTTTTTTTTTCATTTTAGGACGTATATTATTAAAAAGAAAATTATATTCAAGTAATTAAACAAAAATACCAACCGTGTAGTTTTAATCTCATTAAAGTATCTTTTGTCTTATTTTAGACGGATAATTCTAATTTAGTAATATCCGTCCGGAGTTTTCCAGATTTAGTCTTTCAGGTAGTCTTCTTAAAAAAGCTTAGATTAAATATATATAACTGTATATTATAATATATACATATGATACAAGCACTAGTTAAGTAAGTATACCTAGACATTGAAAAAAAAATACATTTAACATTTTTGTAGCTAAAAGCCACTAAGCCTCGTTGTATAAAAATGGCGTAACGTGAAAAGCGCGCAATGGAGCGTTAAAACGAGTGTTGAGAAACTTGAAGAAAAAGTTACTTGGACTACAGTTTACCATGGAGTCGCTTCGTTTAATTTATTTTTATTAATAATTATTGATATCTACTAATTATATACTTTTTATGCAACGACAAATCAAACAGTAACATCTGTCCATTGTACTTACATATACTGAATAAAATTACAATTAAACACGAGTACTAGTGGCGGAAACAGTCCTTTGTTCTATCCACTTATCTCTTACACACGTGGACATGGGTGCATAGTATATGTGTAATTATCAAGGCAATTTAATATCAGTTCTCGTATTAAATGAAATGTACCATAAAACTCGGTACAGAGGAAAGTGCGTATAATGTGTTTATTTTAAAAGCACAGTTAAAAGATATAAAGATGATCTCATAATTTCCATTACATTAACGAAGGCATTATCCCATCTCGGCGCGGCGAGACTAGTCGGTTGCCGCTCCAATTTTGTTCCGACAACGGGATATGTTAAATAGGACATTATAATAATTAGATTGTTATCAGACGTTATTATATGAATTTCCCAAAATTATAAGAGTGACCCACGAAGATAAGTCCACGATATCGTGACGACGGTAGGCTGCGAGAACATAGATTACCACCAGAATAGCCCGCGGCATAATCGGGGCCCACTAAATTTTGGTCCTTTAAAAGAGCACGCCATACTACAAATCGATAACCGATCATTAAAATGATTGGCCTGTAAACGCCGTTCTTGTTCTCTTTTGAGGTACTTGACGAACGGGAGTCGTATTTTAATTTAAAAACCGTTCCGTGCTCTCCTTGATTGTGAGACCTGCTTCACCGCCTCAGTTTCAGCATCTTCCATTATTGAATGGACCTCATAAACTTTTTTTTATTAAATATTTTCTTGTGCATACTTTCACAATGTAAATTAATATTCAACAATTAATATGATGTTAAACCTATTCCAGCTTCTTTATTGTGTATATTATTTCAAGCAATTTATCTTACAATTAAAATTAAAATAACATTTTATAGTATAATATTTTCTCACTCTTTTTAATTCAGTAATTATCTCACACTCTAAACTACCCTTATTATCTCAAATTACGCAATTTACAAGGGTGGTAGGCGACTGTTAATGGTTATTAGTTCAGTCTGCCATCTTGGGGTAGTGCACCCAGTCGCGTTTCGGGTTCAGCTTGGAAGTGACCACATGTGCATGTAATGAGAAGAGTGTGCACTGTCAATGTGCACATTCAATCCTTCAAGCCGGTATAACGGAGGCGACTGCTGCCTGCAAAAAATTATCTGTTGTAGCAGTATAGCTTAACATTACACGGACTGTAATTACTTACATACCTAACTACAAAAAAAAGTTTTAAAATAGGTAATAATTATAAACAAAACGAATAAGAAATGAGATTCGAATCGGTGCTACTCGAATCTCGTAAATAAACCGTAAATACATTGATTAAAACTTTATAGTTTTAAAATTAAATAACGATATTCAACCAACCACTAGATAATAACAGCGGAAGCGCCCTTAGGCTTGACCGCGATCACATACGAGATAGTGCGAAATGTGCCCGCAACAATAATTAATTGTCATTTAACGCAGACCCATTCTATTATGGCCCGACTGATTGTTTTCATGATGGCAATAATTGGAATAAGCGTTTAATGAAAAGCTACTCCATAGCTATTTGTTACCAATTTATAACTATATGGATGGGGAAAAGGCAAATGTTAAATTTAAACGTACATAATATGTTTGATCAAAGGTTTTTTTGCGACTAGGATTTGCAACCGAGCGACTTTAATTGAAGGGAGCCCGCAAAGATTGTTGTTAAAATTAAACAAGTCAACTTTGTCAAAGTACATTGTTTGCTTAATATCGACAAAGTTGTACGTTTGAATAAGTCTTGACTGTATGTTGCTAAAAAATTACCAAGCCAAATCGGCTATAGCTTCGTTTTCTCATTGTACCAATGTAACTATTTTACATGTACTTTTTTAAAATGACCTTGTAGCGCTTTGGAATCAGTTTGAAAGTAGCCAAGTATAACGAGAGACGAGAACGAGTATAACTGTGAACCTGGATGGTGCATCCTCAAGCCGGTACAGCGAAGGCTGCCTACAGAAATTTCTCTATGGTATGGCAGTTGTTTTAGACCTAGACTTAGGTCTGATATCGTAGCCGAACATGTACTATAGGTTTTTAAATCATCACAAATGTATTTTCAAAAAAAAAAAAACAACAAACAGTATTTATAATGTGGTTCTTAAACACCACACATAATTATAATATACAGGAAGTAGGGACCTGTTATAAAACTAATGCATGAGGTTTTGAGCGTCATATAAATTATAGGGTCTGTTAAGAATAACTTTTACCTACCTCTTAGTGGTAGGTATAAATGATGGCGTATTAACACGATTGAAGTGCTGATATACCGCGCGTTTTTGCTTATAATAACCGACTTTTTTATTTTAACGTCCAAAATTTTATTTTAATAATAATTAAAATTGTTTAAGGTCTAGTGGTTAAAGACGTGAACTAACGATCGATGAGACCCGACTTCAAATCTCTTTAAATTTTGACCGGTACCAATATTTACTTTATATTATATTATTAGACAATCTCTATGACACAAACACTTACCGCATTTAAAAAAAAAAGTTTTATTAAAATAATTTTTTTAAACGTCGATTCTTATCAAGTTCTACTTTGGTACTTATGAAGATCAGATTATTTTCTTTAACTAATTGAGCATCCCATTATTATTTATACCTCAGGCTTCTTTGTCTAACCTATGATCCTACGCCTTTCAATAGATATATCTAAGAATCTCGTAAGTCGTATTAATCATATGATCGAAAAAAGTTCTTGTTATTTTAAGTGTCCCTTACAATGAATTCTTATTTATATGTTTCGTAACTATTCATATCAATTTAATATAGTTTAAAAGTCTTCTCCTTACTTCAGTCATGATGACAAGCATTAGTCTTGTAGTCCTATTTCATTTACTATCACGTTCATAAAAATTCTGTCCTATTCAAAAATCATTTAACTGAGTTTGTAGTATTGTTAGGTGACTTCTTTATAGTACACTGAAAAATCGAACCTCTAGCAAAGTACCAAATTGTCTTGGTAATTTTGTGGCTTTATTATTCGGTAACATAGAACCAAGACTTATTCAAAACGGGCAATCAACTTTGTCAATATTAAGCAAGCAAGGTACGTTAACAAAGTTGACTTGTTTAATTTTAACAACAAACTTTGCAACTTTGCACAAAGTAACTCGGTTGCAAATAGCAATAACTTGTTTATTTGTAGCCGTTACGTTTCCTCAGTGTACTTAAATGGATTGGAATGTGACCATCCGTCTGATATTAAGCTGTGCATTTACAACCGATACCACAGAAAAATACTTGCAAGATGCCTCCCCTATACCGGATTGATGAGATGAATGTGCACTGAATTAATTGGGAACAATCCTCCCGTTATACCCAACGACTAGCAAACAAATCCGGAAACGTGACTTTGTCATTCCGCGGGTATTACAAGTTACACTATTATTAGCATATACATATGTATAGTCGTAATAATATATTTACTAAATAGTTATTTAAGTTTTTACTTTAAACGCATTAGGTATTGGTGTATGTGTTAACATATATATGAACGTAAGGTTGAATTATTTTCTTAATAATTTTTTATTGCAGCTCGGCATGTGACAACACTCCACCTGATGTAAAGCTAGAATGGACCGCATTCTAGCTTTATGAATGGAAACAACTGCTACTACAGAGAAACCTGTCCGGGCAGCAGTCGCCTCCACTATGCAGGTTTGAGGAGACGAGCATGTACCATCTTAGATTGACAGCGCACACTCCTCTCGTTATACCTGGCTACTTTCAAACTATCCCCGAAACGCGACAAGGTCACTTCACGGGTGTTACATTCGAAAGTAGTGGTACTACCCCAGGACGGCAGACTGGACAAATTACCATCATCAGTCTGCCTACCACTGTTTAATAGTGCCTATAGGCACTGAGCATAGCATAGATGACCAAAATATTTTAGTTTTTTATTTTATTATTTAAAAAGCTAAATATTTTAATTAAAAACTAATACGAATTGAAAAGACTGCTCACCATTATTACGCCGATAAACAAATCTAAACCATAAACAAAAATGGAATGTCAACGACTGTCAAGGGAATGCGCACCTTTGTATTGGGTCGGCAGGTGTCCCTTTTCGGCTTTTTATTATAATTGTTAAAGAAAATTACCTAAATGAGCCTTCTAATGCATTAACCCGTTAATTGTGTTGTAATAACTGACTTCTTTTAAAAGTTCGTTTATATTGTAAAGATAAAAAAAAGTTTACTTATTAAATTTTAGTGATGTTGAAAAAATATAAATAGTACACAAATGTTTTTTTATGTGGCTCGATTATTTCAATACAATCCAATGACTGAAAAGTGGTAGGCAGACTGATAATGGTACCACCACTCGGATCAAGTTGGACGGTCCATATTCGTCTCTTCAAGCCGGAATAGCGAAGGTTAACGCTGCCTGCTACATTTATCTGTGGTATCTTGAGTCACTCTAGATTAAACATCACGCGGTATGTTGTCATATGCCGAGCTATTCAAAAAATTGTATAAAACAAAATGAAAAATAGCTCGTAAATAAAAAAAAGTGTATTGTTATTTCTTTGCAGGTTTATTAAATATCCGTGGCTGGAAAATGTCTCGTGTGGTTTATAGTAATAATCCAACTTTAGGCCTCACACGCCATAACATGACGTGTTTTAAAAGCGTTTGTTTTACTGAGAACCTAGAAAGGCTGGAAGGAGATTATTGTTTGCCAAGCCATAATTTTATATTTTAGATATAAATTCTATAGCAATTTTTTTATTACCTAATGGATTTATTGTATGTTATTTAAAGTTTCTTGTTTATTCTATACTTATCTTTCTTTTTTTTAACCTAATTACAAAATCTCATATAATCCAACATTGTAAGTATAATTTATGACTGTAGTGCTAATGTTTTTCGGATAAATTCTACGAGAAAATTATCTTGTTCAAATGTTAGATATAAATTAAGAGGCGGAAGCTATTTGTCAGCGTTTTATCGTGTCATTCGTCAAATCGCTATACATATCGCTATGTATATTAATGTTCACAATAATTTACATCAAATCTTTTAATAAATCAAAATATTATTAGTTATTCATATAGTTACATGTTTTATATGGCCGACGTACATTAGAAATGAGCCGAGCCGAAGCGAATTATGGAGTCACCACGCGGTAGTACCATGCGATTTCACTATGATCGTCTTTAGTGGATGCTAGCCTTTACAGTACCGTTCGTCAACATTTATAACATAAAATTATTGTGCACTACCATAATATGTAAGTAATCTTGAATCATAACTTAAAATCTTCATTTTATCAATATTATTATTCTAAGCCACAAACATCAATCATTTTAGTTTATCCAATCAGTGGATTATGCACGAAAGCAACGCTAAATTAAATCTGACAGAAGGAAGCGAGAAATTTACAAAGCGTGGTAGATATCTCTTATAAGCTAATCAAATATATCGAAAGTATGTGTTGATTTTAAATAAAATGTTATGATAAATAGATATCCCTATTGTGTCAATAAGTACTATAATTTGTTATATTATTAATAAAATATTATTGTTATAAATTCTGTAAACAAAAGCATAAATTGTTACAAGTTCAGGACTTAAGAAGATATAATTACATAAACATCAAGGATAGGGTGAAATAGGTTAAAATTTATACCGTAAACGGGTAACCCGGGACTCTTTGGAGGCTAGCTTATAAATAACATTTAGCGGGCGGGGCGGGTTTGCCGGATTATGAGGTCGGAGGACTCAATTAAACTGCGCTACCGGACCCGGCTTTTATTGTGAACTCCCAACGTGAGCGGTCGCCGGATTTACAGATAAATGGATCCACTTTATGCTTACCGTTACCAGTTTGCATTTTCCTCCCACACGGTTCTTGCTAATGGTTCATTCATATTATGCTCAATCATATTGGTTTTTGGTTCATTTGTTTTATATTGGATAAGTACAACACGTTTCAGTTATCAATTTTGAATTTTTGTACATTAAATAATTTTAAAGAGTTATCTGGATAGTTTCCAATGTTTGTTTTAAGAACTTTTCTTCGCTTCCGTTATTGCATCAATAGGTATTGCGAGGCGGAATAGTCTCTGGGGATCGGATCAGCGCAGTGTAAATGCGACTCTCTATTCTGCCAAATCTAGACACGCGCTGTGGCTACGATCCCCCGTAGATCGTAGATCCGCTCGTTGTTGGAGCCCGTCATGATTTGTACGAACTACTCATGGTCTCAGTTTGTACGTTGTATACAAAATACATGCATAGTATGAGTATGTACGTCTGTACGTTTGTACATTGCGCCAATTCGTCACTGTCAAATTCATTTACACCAATGCAACTATTATCACCCAGATCGAAGCGAACTTTTTTTTATTTCATTCTTTGCTTTATTTTTTTGGAGAGGAATTTAAAGTTTTGAACACTGAGCTACAACGTTTTGTCATCAGCTTTAACAGTTATCCTAATTAACATAATGCTTAGCATTGGGTGTATTGTCTATTATCAGTCGATTAGTCGTCGAAATCGAGCCTCGAGACATATGTATTATATCAGTAGTTGATCAATCATTAGTTTTCAATCATACATAGTTAGTCTGACGTAATTAGTAGTGGAATAATTAATTAACTTGGTTGCTGCAGCTAACTCGTGCTGATTAAATGGAAAATTACAAGATAATATTATAGGTATAATTGCAATTGTGTATATTTGATTTAATCTCTATAGATACACTGAAACATGGACAAACACAGACCTACTATATCTTCAGCAAGATTTTACTTTCAAATTGTTTTCATACAATATTGACTTGAAAAAATAATACAATATTTGATATCTAAGTGTAGGTAGGTAAGCAATTGTTAAATTATTATTTATACTCTTACAATATAAAATTCAACAGTCACAGACATCAGTAATTAACATCTTGTTTTTGTCATTTGTTACATCTACGTCATAAGACAATATGACGTGTTTTGTGAATTACTAATTGCACCTACTTGGTGAGATTGGTTCAAAATACAAAATGGTTAATAATTATATTAGGTTAGTATTATTGGTGATTTTAAAAACTTGCAATATGACGTGAACCCAGCAGTTGGAAGGTCTGCTGGAAAGATAGAATAGAGGAATTACGACATGGTCATCTGTAGAATTTAATGGTTAGAACATTTACGACGTGGCTTAGATTCCCACCAGAGCTAGGTCTGTTGAGCGCGTATTGAATTTTTTTTTTTGTTAAATATTCATCATAATTTAAGAAGAAACAATATGACGTGTATTGTGAGTTACTAATTGTACTTGAGAATACAAGATATTATATTAATGTTATGCGGACTTAATTAATTGTGTTAAGAAATATTATGCTATGTGTTATTCACATTCCTTATTAAGTACTATAAGTTAAGAGCCCGACTCACATTTTTTCTCTTTTGTTTAATTTTCTTATATCCATATCGAATGCCATTAAGTGCCGGCCGAGTCGCTTTAAACGGTTAATTGAACTTAGTCAATTATACGGAAAATTGTTGTGGGGATTAGCACAAACCTTATATGTGCCTTCATGCATAAGTATATCAATTCATATGAAGCGAAACATTCAACAAGTAAAAGATCGTAATTCGAAATGGTTCCTTTTTATAGTGTTGGACTCGCTTGCTCACATAGTCACAGGTGTGTTGCCTACGAGCACAAAACTCGTCAGCAACGAACAGCAACAGCGTTATTATTGATATTGTTTTGACTTACAACTTACTAACTACGATATAATTTTATCTACAGTTCATTTTTTTTTACATGTCACAATAGATGTGACGCCCTGCTAGCTCTATGGTTAAATTAACATTAGAATTTTATTAACAAAATTAGACAAACGAAAACAATAATAATGATAGAAAAATAATAATAATATTATAATAACAATAATAAAGACAAAATTTAAGTTTAAACAATTTTACATCCCTTATTAATATGTGCATCTAAAGAATAGTAACATTTTTTGACCAGGTATTGCTTTAGTCTGTTTTTGGCCTTCTTCTAGGTTTGTTATTCTGGGTACAATATTGTTATAATTTTTTATGGCCATAGCGTAGGAGCCGGATTGCACTAGTTGTAGTTTATATGATATCTATCAATGCTAAATGATTTTTCGGTCTTAATTTATTTGATCTAAAGTATTCTTGAAAAGTAGTCTCGACTTAATTATATTTTCTTCAAATAATAAGGGCGTTTATACTTAGAGATTATTTACCTAAGTGTTAGGCGAAGTCCAAATAGGTAGGTGTTATGTTTTTGATAAGATAGCGGGTATTGACCAATTAGATCGCAGGTAAATCAAAGGTGTTAAACATAGGCTTAAATTTTCATATGAAAGATAATTTAGCTATAAACTAAAACAGAATGAATCATCGGTTAATTTTTAACCGACTTCAAAAGGAGGAGGTTATCTATTCGTCGTGTATTTTTTTTTTTTTTTTTTTTTGTGGCGATGTTCACTCATATCTCCGCCGTTTGTCGACCGATTTTGATGATTCTTTTTTTGTTGAATAGGGTATATGTCCGCATTGGTCCCATTTCAATTTGAAGAAAATATTCCACCTCTAAGGGTGGGAAATTAGGGGATGTTTCGCCGTTTGTGAACCGATTTTGATGATTTTTATTTTGTTGGATAAAGTATGTCTCGTGATTGATCAATTTTAAATTTGAAGGAAATATTCCATCTTTAAGGGTGGAAAATTAGGGGATGTTTCGCCGTTTGTGAACCGATTTTAAAGATTCTTTTTTTGTTCGACAAAGTACGTTTCGGGATTGGTCCCATTTAAGAAATAAAATATTCCACCTTTAAGGGTGGAAAATTAGGGGATGTTTCGCCGTTTGTGAACCGATTTTGATGATTCTTTTTGTTTGATAAAGTATGTTAAGGATTGGTCCCATTTGAGGAATAAAATATTCCATCTTTAAGGGTGGAAAATTAGGATGTTTCGCCGTTTGTGAACCGATTTTGATGATTCTTTTTTTGTTTGACAAAGTACGTCTCGGGATTGGTCCCATTTAAGGAATAAAATATTCCACCTTTAAGGGTGGAAAATTAGGGGATATTTCGCCATTAGTGAACCGATTTTGATGATTCTTATTTTGTTTGATAAAGTACGTCTCGGGATTGGTCCCATTTAAGGAATCAAATATTCCACCTTTAAGGGTAGAAAATTAGGGGATGTTTCGCCGTTTGTGAACCGATTTTGATGTTTCTTTTTTGTTTGATAAAGTATGTCTCGGGATAGGTCCCATTTAAGGAATAAAATATTCCATCTCTAAGGGTGGAAAATTTGCGGATGTTTCGATTGATTTTAATGATTCGTGTTTTATCGGGTAGGACTCGAGAGTGTCTGTCTATAAGCCCGCCACTTATCACATTTCATTTACACAGCGCGTTTAGAATGTTATCCATACAATCAATGTACAGTTACCACTAAAAATTACAAAATAAAAACATTTCTGAAAAAAATTGAACCGACTTCTAAATAAAACACAAGGCACTAAAAAGTAAAAAAAATAATTTTAATTGAGAGTACATACACACAATTTAATAACCATAAACATGAATAGATGCCTATTATTATTTACACATTAATTGTCTACATTTTATTTAGCATATATCTGAAGTCGGTGCCAACCAAATATGAAACTCCGCATTGCTTGATTCTAGGTATATTACCAATCATAAAACATGTTTCAAATGCTTGCACCGACTTCGGATATATGCTAGATAATATGAAGACAATTAATTTGTAAATAATAATAGGCGTCTATTCATGTTTATGGTTATTAAATTGTGTGTATGTACTCTCAATTAAAATTATTTTTTTTACTTTTTAGTGCCTTGTGTTTTATTTAGAAGTCGGTTCAATTTTTTTCAGAAATGTTTTTATTTAAATAAATTTTAATATTTTATGATAGATTTGTTTACCTATTAATAAATAGTGATGAAAATTGATTAGAAAAAAATCAATACACATACAACAATCTGAGCTGAGGTGGGATTCCGGGCCCACTAAACTACTCCGTCATTGGCGCTTTATATTATGTCGTATTGATTTTTTTTTTGCTATTTTAGACATCGTATTAATCGCATAATGATTGTACATTTTATTAAGAAATTTGTAACATTTGAACAAATAAGACAAGAAAAACAATCATGAAATACATTATTAAAATAAATCATATTAAAAAAAACATTGCCGTTTTGGGATTTAGTTTATTTCTTAACCAATATGAATTTTAGGAAAATATCTAGATAATTCAGCATATTACACTCGTAGATAGTATCTTTTTATTTTAGCTTGGTATGGTAAAGCCAGAGTGCCGTCCATGAGCGGAAACAACTGCTACTGTAGAGAAATCTCTACGGGCAGCAGTCGCCTCCACTATACCGGCCTGAGGAGACGAGTTTACACCATTTAGATTGTCAGTGCACACTCCTCTGCATGCTTTTCTTTCTTTCAAACTGCTCTCAAAATGCGACAAAGTCAGTTCACGGGTGTTAGCTACATTTAAAACTGCCCCAGGACGGCAGACTGGGCTAATAACCATCATCAGTCTGCCTACCACTCTTTAATAATGCCTGTAGGCACTGAACGATCAAAGTACATATAACAAAGTTACATTGGTACTGGTCAGAATTACCGAGGTTCGATTCGATTCTCATCGATTGTGAGTTCACGCGTCTTACCGCTAGAACACGGCCGCTCTGCGAATGTCTAATAATAGATAGATAATAATATTACAATAATTATTTGTTTTATAATATAGACATAGCTTACATTGTCACGAATTGTTAAAATAGGTAATAAGTACCTATAAGACAAAATTCATATAGGAGCTTATTGGTATATCAAAAAATTTCCAGGTCCAAATAGTCTAATTGGAATTATAACGGCGTACGACAAAGAACATAGTGGAACAAGACGGAAGATTTTAAAGCATTGTTAGATGGCAATTGATGAATATAGTAGGTACCTAATTTTTTAGAATAAGTACATAAATTAATACAAGTTCATAATTATATATTTACAGTTGAAACGACGAAGTTTTTTTACTTATCCGTCATGTGACTACACTTTCCCTAATGTTATAAACTGCCCGTACAAATCACAGATGTATGTTGGCAGTACCAAGTCACCTCCGTTATCCCTGCCGTCAAGGTTGTTAGTTTCCTGAAACGACACTTGAAGGTGATGGTAGTAGGTACGTAAACGTGGGAGACAGACTAAGATAATAATCATAATCAGTCTGTCTACCACTCTTAAATAAATTACATAAAAATAATGTTATAATTTGATAGTAATTTATTTACATTTTTTTTTTGCTTAGTAGCTGAATACGAAATATGTGCAGTTGTCTGCATTGTCGCGCATCAAAATTGTCGCGTTTCGGGGATAGTTTGAAAGTAGCCAGGTATAAGAGAGGAGTGTGCACTGTCAATCTAGATGGTACATGCTCGTCTCCTCAAGCCGGCATAGTGGAGGCGACTGCAGCCCGTAGAGATTTCTCTGTGGTAGCAGTTGTTTCCATTCATGGACCGCACTCTAGCGTTACATCAGGCGGAGTGTTGTCACATGTCGAGCTACAATAAAAAAAAAAGAAAAAAAAACTTATTTAACGTTAAACCTGATTTTCATAATTATTGTAAACAAATTAATATTAAAAATATAATTAGGTAAGTAAGATATCTAGATATATTATAAGATTTTTATCAGATTAATAATAATGATATATTTTTAATTAAATGATATTATTATATCTGGCGGTACAAATAAAACGTTAGATATTTTTATTGATAAAATGGCTACCTATCTATATATAATTATGTTTTACGAGTTTTAACAAGACGTTACACTAACAGTTTTTAATTAAATCTAATTAAGTTTTCTTATGTAAATAAATTCATGTTGTTTCGACGTGGACGACAGACCCTTTGCTTAGGCCTATCTACGAGTAACAAAAATGGTTTGATATTACTATTTATAATACTTAGAACTAAAATAATAGTTTTTCAAAGAATTTATCTAAATAATTAAAGAATAATATAAAACTTTATATAACAATTATCAATATATAAGTACTTATTTCTATTAAATTTTTTTTATACTTATTTTTGTTATTAATAGGTACCAAATTACAATGTAGATAATATTTTAGTAAATAGGACTACCTTCCCGTGTCACGCGTCGGTATCTAGTTTATTTTGTTTCATGAATACTTATAATTAGATATCTTGTGTATTTAGATAAAATATAAAAATCATATCTCTATAATTTGTCCATTATATAACACTGATAAACACCTAGGTACCTAAATACAAATAGATATAGTATTATTTATAATTATAAGTAAGTTCTTATATTTATACTTATTTTTATTAAACTATTTATTACTAATAAGAATGTATAGAAACTAAATGATATTTTAATTAATAAACAAATGTCTAAAGCATGTTTAAATACTTTTTATTTATATCTAACACTTTTTGTTATCATCATCTTATTTTAATAATAAAAAATTCCAATTACCTAAGGCTTTGTATTTTATATTACATTACAGACATTTGTATTAAAAACATGCTCTAAATATTGAGTTATTATAATTTATGTTTATAATGAAATAAATGTAATAATAACGATAATTTCCCATGGGACCTCATCCCCCAGACATTATTTGAACATATTTGTCAATTTGGGTAGTAGTAGATCGACAAAAATAAAATGTTGATATTAAATAGTTGACACTATGACGAAAAGTTGGTACGAGTGAGTACTAATTGTTAGTATTTTTAACTAAATTGTAACTAATTGATAGGGAAGAGTACTTGTGCATATAGAGGTATAAACAATATAGTGAACTAACCTGCGAGGCGGGCGGATAAGCGGTATAGCCAAATTGTGCATACGCTGCCATCGGGACGATCATTGGGCGGCTTCACAAAAACACACTGTCTCTCAAAGTCTTTAAACGGACGAATTATTTTCTATATGTAAGTAATTACTACGCTTAGTATGAATATAGTATCACAGTTATTTTAGTAAATAATGCACGGCGGCTGCGCATCGCGCGGCCTATCCTGGGCGTCAGCGTGCTTGAACGCGCGAAGTACGCATGGTGTTTCTCGTGTTGACGTGCGCGTGACCTGCACCAAGTGTACACGTTCGTATCTCGTCACCGACTGGCGCGTACGATCATACAACATCCCCTCCCAAGGAGGAGAGCGTAAAATTAGCTCCTCCTGATGGGAGGAGTTAAGGGATTTCAACCAATGAAAAAAATATATTACTTGTCCTTGTTGTGTGTCGATGAGCATACAACACGTATCTTTTGACTCGCATTGGTGTACTTCATCCCTTCCAAAAAAGAAAGTTCCTTCCTTCTAAATTGATCCGCCTACGCCAGAGTGGGGATTACGAAAAAAGCGGCATAGAGCCGGCTCGACGTGATCATGTTTATGGGTCTCCGTCGAGCCTGTTCGCGAGCGATGTAGCACGAGCAAACAAATCTCTAGTGGCAAAAAATGGCTCGAACGAGGACAACTTGTTTCATTATACCGCGTCTGCCCGCGCCTCGCCAGATTTACGAACATGAATGGCATAGAGTTACGAATCGGCAATACATCCTTTCGATTTGTACTCATTTATACGAGTACATTGTCCTTGTTTGAAAAAATACGTTAACATTTTATTATATTGTGTTGCTGAGTCTGGCGACTGACTCTACGTAATGGATCAGTCAACTCTGTATAACAACAGATTATCTATTACCTACATGTTTTTTATTACTTATACATGCTTCATATTAAAAGGTTAAATGCATTTTTCCTCTTTAAATATTATCTAAATACTAACCAATTTTTAGGTTATGTAAATTTAGAAAGAATCAAAAATTAGCTAAAAGTAAAAATCAAAAGGCAAGAAGTACTTACTTTATAACGATGTAGGTATATTAGATATGATTATTATGACTACATTTCATGGAGTATCAGACGCTAACTATTTGCAGAACAATAAAAGTTTATTTATTTATTTCGTAGCTAACACAACCCCTTTTTATATTATATTTCGTGTCACAATGAGCATGCGCAGTTAAGACTATCAAAAACTGTTGGTTGAAGTGATTACCTGCTTATTCTAAACCAATCGTTGTGTTATCGTTACGTTTTAAAATCTGTTACCGTTTTGGTAATATCGCTTCTACTTATCACGTTTGTTTATTCAAAAAGAAAAGTCATCAAAACTATTTATAAAAAGACGTTGAACCAAATTTAAAATAGTAATAGAGATGTTTTAATATACAATATCGTTATAAATAAATATTCTATATTAAGGAAGAAAAGTGACCAGTACCTAAAATAATAAACAAAATATAAAAGTTATTAAATTGCACGAATTTTCACAATTAGAAAAGGGTGTTGGGAAATGGGATTTGTCCACCTGATACCAGATTGTGGTAACCGCAACGTCGAATAACCGTACGGGTGGGTACCTATGTTTGCACAGATTGCTTTATATACAAGTAGCGGTTTTGTTTTACCGATTTAACAATTGTTTAACAGTAAATTAAATAAAACAGTATTTTTAATATGTGGTTTTGAAATAAATACCACACATTAAATATGCACAATGCAAAATGTAGATTTATTTAAATACTTAAGTACCCGTAGTTAACAGTTTATATAAAAGTTGCAACCTATACATGTACGAGCATGTAAGTAATCTATAGTACTCATTGATTTTCCTAAAATCAATAATCTACGAGTATATGATTAAAATAAGAAATGTTATGCAGAAAGCACAGGGTACGTAAAAATATTTATAAGAAATATTAAAATATCCGATTTTTTTATAATTACCGGTTATTTGCCAGATAAAAGAATAAATTTTCATTTTGTGTAGAACCATCGAAATGTTAAAACATGAGCTTGATTATTTTATATTGATTTATTAAAATGCCTCTTGGAAATCGACCAAAGAACATTCGCAATTAGCTAAAGCAATTGAGTGCTGGTGATTATTTCTTAAAGTGCTTAAAGTACATCCTGTATAAAATAAACAAATAAATAGTCTTCAGTATCAGAAATCATATTATTACTTACTTACTTAGCTCACGCCTTGTTCCCACTGGGGTAGGCAGAAACTATGGAGCGCCAGCGACTCCTCTCTCTACATACCACTTTCGCTTCGACCACATCCATTACTCCCCTCATGCATGCACGTCGGTTGAGGGTGCTCCTCATCTGACCGTTTCTCAGCAGTTGACCGATCTGACTAAGAAAGGTCTTCCTAGGGCGCCCCCTTCCGACACTGCCATCCACTTTCGCACAATAGATCTTTTTAGTTAATCTCCTTTCATCCATCCTTTCCAAATGACCGAACCACCTTAGCATATCCCTTTCCACTCTGGTCACAATACTGTCCTTGCAATACATCGTTTGGGATTCGCTCATCATATCATTTCATAATCATATTATTAGAATATAATGACCACGAACTTAAAAACTTTTCCTAACAACTACAAGAAAAGTAACAAATAGGAATTTTAAATATATGAGGAAGTTCTTTTTCAAACCTAAACTAAAAAATAAAACTTTATAACAACCATTATTAAATAACACATCTACCAGTATGTTCTCTATTGTATTGCGAAGTAAGTAGTTTAAATTGAACTTTGAAAATAGTTTTAAGTCTAACAGTAACCTAACTACTCCCGTACGAGCGCATCTAAAGTTTTAAGCTCTTTGTTGTTTTCACATCACACGTAAATACCCAATGTTTACGATACAATAAGTTCAACAAGTATCTAAAACATATCGTTGGTCTAGAATGTTCCTAGTAAATACATTAATCATTTTTGTGACAGTTTTAATTAAAAATTAAATTGCTCAACTCAAATCAAATCAAATTACAGACATTTACTTACAAATTACGTATTTTACATTTATAAGACTGACAATTTTATAATAATAATAATAATAATTATTATTTTTATTATAGCTAGGCATGTGACAACACTCCGTCTGATGTAAAGCTAGAATGCGGTCCATGAATGGAAACAACTGCTACTACAGAGAAGTCTCTACTGGCAGTCGCCTCCACTATGAGACGAGCATGTACCATCCAAATTGGAGTGCACACTCCTCTCGTTATATCTGACTACTTCCCGAACCTGGTTACTTTGAAACTGCTCCCGTAACGCGACAAGGTCACTTCACATTCGAAAGAGGTCGTACTACCCCAGGACGGCAGACTGGCCGAATAACCATCATCAGTCTGCCTATAGGTACTGAGCGATCAATGTACATATAACAAAGTTACATTGGTACCGGCCAGAATTTGGCGAGGTTCGAACACGGGACTCATCGATCATGAGTTCACGCACCTTACCGCTAGACCACGGCCGCTCTATTATAAAAAAAATCATAATTTTATTTATATACAGTACCCTGATGTCAAACTAGAGTGCGGCCCATGAGCAGAGACAACTGCTACTAGGGAGGAATATCAGGCAGCAGTCGCCTTAACTGTGCCGGCTTGCATACTCCTCTAGTACCCTACTACGACCTACGTACGACTACTTCGAAACTGATCCTGAAACGACTGAACTTCGCAGGTGTTATACTTGGTTACGTGGTTCCTCCAAGACGACAGATCCAGTAACCCTACAACCTTCCACCAACAGTCTAGCTACCACTCTTGATACCTGACTGTTCTCTTATGTGTTTGTAATTTTTTTTTTGTAATAGTTTCGATTAAGCTTTTTCTAGTTTCAGGTCCCTCTGGACTTGACTGCTTACCTTAAGAAGTAGAACCTCGCAGTCGTATCAGTACAAAATTTTATTATACTTTTTATATATTATATTTTATTATTTATTATACTTTATATATTATTTGACTAAGTTTGACTTAGATAAAGATGTAAAGCGAAAGAATAAAATTGATTTAAAAGTTTTCATGCAGACCACTATTTTCTGTATATTATAAAAGATGATATCTCATTCGGGTCTCCTCTGAAAGCGGTGACCAGAGGAGAAACCGCACCTCGCTGCTTTTGGTTCACCTCAGGTCCACGAATGAGTTGCTGTACACTGTCACTCACGGCCGAAGGACCTTGTTTAACGCATCCATTCACATCAGATTTATATATTCCTTTCGTCAATCTCCTTTCATTTCTTTTTCTATCCTCGTCACTACATCATCTTTCAAACCACATCTATCGCGCACAACACTATTCCTCATTCTATCCGCTATCGTGACTCTACATACACTCCTTAATGACCGCTTTTCCACCGCATTAATCCTACTCTCTTGCTTCTTCTACCATACCCAACATTCACTTCCATACATCACTTTTACCTACATTAGAATATCCCTAGCAATTATAATAAAACAGGAACCATCCAGAAGATTGCAACTTAATTACGTGCTTTCCCCTTTAAATATTATAAGCCCTATCTAGAAAGAAAATATTGTGACTATGACTATGTCACTATGTAGTACAATTAAAAATAAATCGCACTTATGTAAACCATATGAAAGAGCCGCAAGGTGTGTTTTATTACAACAACAGAGATTGCTGAACATGTATTGCGAGACTTGGTAGTAGTGGTTAGTGCCGTGTTTGATTTACATTTTTTTTTTCTGGAGTACATTTAATATTCATACAGTTACTATTATAAAAGAAGTTGGTAAAATACGCGTGTTATTTTTTTAATATCCATTTTAATAATGAAATTTGAGCGGCCGTGGTCTAGCGGTAAGACGCGTAAACTCACGAACCTCGCTAATTCTGACCGGTATCAAAGTTATATGTACTTCGGTCGTTCAGTGCCTATAGGCACTATTAGAGAGTGGTAGGCGGACTGATGATGGTTATTTACCCAGTCTGCCGTCCTGGGGGAGTACCACCACTTTCGAATGTAACACCCGTAAAGTGACCTTGTCGCATTTCGCGGGAGCAGTTTCAAAGTAACCAGGTATAGCGAGAGAAGTGTGTACGGTCATCATAGATGGTTTCTAGAAATTCAGCATTTTAATATGCCAGAAATTAATTTAACAAAACCTATAGGTAAGTAATAATGAAAATGAGAAATGTGAAGAGGAGAAAACACCTTTTTTTAAAACAATAATCATTAGGTATTGATTTTAAAGAGTGTTACTGATGATGGATATTAATCCGTTCCCCGTCCTTGACCTAGTAGCGTTTTGGGATTACTTTGAAAGTGGCTATAACGAGAAGAGTATGCACTGTCGACCTGATTCTGTGCAAATTCGTTCCAGCAAATTCTTACAGACAACACTGAAAGAATTTCTCTATGGTAGCAGTTGTTTACGTTCATGGACCGCACTCTAGCTTAACATCAGGCGGAGTGTTGTCACATAATGCCGAGCTACAATAAAAAATAATGTATTAAAATTTTGATAATTTTATCTCGTAAAGAAATTATGCTCTGCCATCAAAAGTAATCGAAACTAGCGAGTTATCTGAAAATAGGTAACTTAGAATTTGAGCTTGAATATAAACAGACTCAGTGCCTTGTTCCTACTATATAGTAACAAAACTCCGAAAGCCATGGAGCTATCGGAAAATAATGTTAAATCAATACGTATATCACAAATTTTCGACACGAGTACATATAGCTAGATAGTAGATATCGATTTAACAACAATTACTTATACGACTGAACCCGTTAGGCGATAAATAAATAATTAGTGTGAATAGATGCCGCTTCTAATGTAAGTATAGAGAATACGTCATCTCGAGGTAATGTTAGATTTGTATTAAGAAGTTATAGGTTAAAAAAATTGTTCTCCATATATTTGGCTTTATTTATTCAGAAACTTTAATTTAATTTAATTTTAAAAAAAAATTAATCTAACTTTAACTACCTATTTTTAATATCAAATTAGAATGACGAAAGGAATTTATAAATCTGATGTCACCCAGAAGGGTGTTTGTCGATAAAGTCGGAAACATCCTTATGAAAACTGGACTGCCTAGTGCCGATATCCTTCGGACTTGTGTGAAGAGAATTGTAGATGTGAAGGAAGCGAGGGAGTTGTATCAGAATCCCTGTGAGAAAAAGGCGTGACATTTGATGTTGATGATGAAATTAGATTTTTCAATAACACTCGAAGAGGTTTATAAAGTTTATTTATGTAGGCAAACTTTAGAAACAAGCCACATACTGACATGTCATGCGTGACCAACGTGTGCAATGAATGTTACTACAGTTGCAGTCGTCATGCCGAGAAGAGACGAATACACACCTTTCAGGTTGACAGTACACACTTCTATATCCGGCTACTTCCAAATTTGATTCCGAAATGTGGCTGGGTGCTACATATATTCTTACATACTTGAACGTAGTGATTACAATGATACGCATGTTACTTTACATGTCGTCCGACCATTAGTCGCTGGACTTCGAAAGTTGTTGTATAGGTACCTATTTACACATATCTAAAATAGAACAATTAATTAGAAATCGATAAATAATACACAATGGATTCGATGACAAACGATTTCATATTGTGACGTGTAAGCAGGTTTATACCAGCTGAGGACTGTCTACTATAATATAATAGACAATATAAACTGAATATTAGACTCATGAATAGCGTTTGAACATGTACTTATTAATATACAAGTATTATTATTATAAATGATATAATTAATCTTATTATATAAGTATGTATGTACTCGTACAAAATAAAAGTTATTTATTGTTAATCAGATCGAGTTTACTAGATTCTATTATATACACTATCCGATGTATCCGTGGTAACTACATTTTGTACGTTTGTACCTTGATCATTTAACAGACTTACACGAGAACAACTACAATTCAATCAATTAAAACCATTTAAACTAGCTACTACAACACTGATAATTCTTACAACTTAAGATGACAAAATATAAAATAAAATGTTGTGTGGTTACAATCAGCAATCGGTTATGTGCATCACTTCGAGGATTAATTTGTGCTTGTACTATCAACAAGCTCATTCTCGGCCGCTCGAACATCGATAATTTGAAATCAGACTATAACCAAATTTACATCCATAATTGGGTAAAAATAAATAGAGGCGTGCCTCGTGCTCCTACGTCTCATGCGTCTAATTGTTTTCTAAAGTGCTGTAGCGCCAGTATTACTAAAAGTACATAATATTTCCTTGTCAAATCAACATTAAGGTTAATATTAAAAACAATTTCTAAAATGTTCAATTACATATTTTAAGATTGTATGTATTATACAATTTGCTCCTGGTAACGAAATGCAAAGGTCTAATTTGCTTCTATTATTATTATGCAAGTTTAGGCAGTAAACTCACGTAATGTAAGTGCCTTCTCGTAGTCCCACAAGTAACAAAGCTCGTATTGCTAATGGCGCTGGCTTTGTGTACTAATATATAATATTACCTCACAATGTATCTAATTTTTAACAGGATCATTATATAATGCAGCGAAATTTGAGTTTATATAAATATATTTAAATTACATTGTGTTCGAATAAACACAATGTAGAGTTACAATAAATATAATAATAGATAATTAAAATTATTAAGCTTGTATATTAATCACCCGCGTCTATTAAAAAATTTAAGACAAACAGACGACCCCCATGGAAACGATAAATTAAATCCTAGTCCAAAAAACTAATTAACACATTCGACTTGAAACCAAATAGAAACATTTTTTGTGCAACTAATTTCGTAGGGATTTCTAACTCTAGTATCAACACATCCGATCTGCCGTGTATCTTGTTAGGGATATGTATACGCTCCTATTGAATTGTGAACTCTATTTTCTAAGACGCAGAGAGTAATTAAGATTGAAGTGAAAGAGATAGGCCTGGCGCCAGTGACATCTGTCATCGTTAATAACCAGCAATTTGAGCCAATTTTGCATTTTTGGAATATGCATAAGCGTCCAGGCGTCTCCCACTCCCATGACAGGAAGTCTCTACAAAAACTACCACTAAATAAAATAGTGGCTGACATGCGCGTTTTTTGCTCCAAGTTTACTAATTACGCGGGTGCAGCGCGAGAAGTGCGTGAGCGCTCGCGTGAACCGGCTACGAACGTTAGCCGTAAATGCTAACAGTTTAGATATTTATGAACATGTGTATGTAATTAATTTTTACGATGGATCAGATAACGGTATCACTAGAGCGATACGTTTGTCGCAGTTTACGCTGTCTTGAAGGGGCTCATTGGGCCTGCACCGTGTATAAGGTTAATTAAGGCTAAATTAGCGGGAGAAGGTTTTCCGCAAACAATCTCGTCGGGTTGGCGTTGAATAATGTACAAGAGGCTTTGACGCTGTGTAACAACAATCTCAGTGGCACGTTCCGGCCCGCCCGGTGCGCTCCTGTTTTGGGGAAGACAATGCCCACTCAGAATTGAACAACTACTTTGACACGCTAAAAAACATGTTCACGAATTTTTTCATTTTTAAGTACGCTACTTTTTGGAATATTATAATATTTATAAAATAACTTTTATTAAAGCCTAATATTTTGTAGCTCTAAGTATTCTTATTTAATTTCGGTTATGAACACTATTAATAAACAAAACATGAAATTAAATGCTATAATTGTTAAGTAATATGGTAACAAAAGAGAATACAAGTTGGCATAACACGCTACACCCACCGTCCGCACAACAATGCACGACACCCGTTGAGACCTATAAAATGTTAACAATATAAAGTAAACATTGAAAAAAAATATTACAATGAATTAACATTTTAATGACAGACATCTAGTTTAACATTATTTAATTTGTTTATTAGAGTAATTACTTGGTTTATAAATTGGAAAACTTCCTCACATTGTTGTTATACTCGCGTTAAAATAATTTGAGAACATTAACAAGAAAATGATTAAATTATGATGAAAATTTAACAGAAAAAAATACATTTTTTTTTTGTTTTGTTAGGCAACAAGATACATTTTATATACGTTTAAAATATACTCTTAATTTTATTTAAAACACTTATACTAAATACATGTAGTAATAAAGTAATGTCTTATTTGCATAACTAAACAGTAGTAGACAATAAATTTCACAAGTTCATTTATAAGTATAAAAATTGTGTGTAGTGAACATTTGGTAAGTTTAGTTTAAAGTTTGAATGCACAATGCGAAGACATGATAACAGAATCGGGATGTAATCCCGAGTCGGGCCGCTTCGGCCTATTCTGCAGGCGAATTCAATTAACTGTACAAGGCACGAGAGTAATAAATTCTCTAAACAATCAGAACGAGCCCTGTTAATATGTTCGTCTGCTTGCATGCGCATTGCGGTCGTCCTACTGTTTAATCAGGGAATAAACATAAACACAAAGCGTAAGTAGAGGCCGCATTTAGATGTGTTACCAACTACTATGTACTATAATTAGAATAACATATAATATTATTAGAAAATACTTAAGGTCAGATAACCTTTTTATAACTACAAAGAAAAATTGTTTATTAAATATTAAGAAAAAATATTTCTATATGAGTTAAGAATGCATTCAAGCAAAATGAAAAAGCTAGATTTTGTTGTAAATAATTTATATCAACGAATTTATAGAGCGGCCGTGGTCTAGCGGTGAGACGCGTGAACTCACGATCAATGAGACCCGTGTTCGAACCTCGCTAAAGACCGGTACCAATGTAACTTTGTTATATGTACTTTGGTCGCTCAGTGCCTATAGGCACTATTAAAGAGTGGTAGGCAGACTGATGATGGTAATTTGTCCAGTCTGCCGTCCTGGGGTAGTACCACCACTTTCGAATGTAACACCCGTGAAGTGACCTTGTCACGTTTCGGGAATAGTTTGAAAGTAGCCAGGTATAACGAGAGGAGTGTGCACTGTCATTCTGGATGGTACATGCTCGTCTCCTCAAGCCGGCATAGTGGAGGCGACTGCTGCCCGGACAGGTCTCTCTGTAGTAGCAGTTGTTTCTATTCGTGGACCGCACTCTAGCTTTACATACAAGTTAATAAATTAATTGATTTACTGGAATAATTCATTAGCAAATCGTAACTACAACATAGTGTTATCTGATAATCCGTCTTTTTACAAGTCTAATGCTTACGCTTGGTAACGTAAGTATAGAAAATAACATGATATATTATTATCGTAGGAATTATACAAACTTTACAACTGCCATTCATCATTATCAAACGCATTTTTAAGTTTCTATATTCTATAATATATTATTAACTAAAATATGATTTTTTTATATTAATTATGTCATGTTGCCCAAAGGTAATAAATTTTAAATTAAATAGTGTTTATGGCACGAGATTACATGATTATGAAACTTCATTATATCTTATCGAACACCCAACGGGAGTGGTTGGCGCACCAGTCTGTTCAGCGGAAGTCCCGAGTTCTATTCCAGTTTGAAAAAAATACGAAGAAGTATATATTTATATATTTTATTATGTATATTTATTTATTTGTTTATTTTAAAAACTTTATTGAATTAATTCAAAAGGCGAGCTTAATGCCGCAAAGCATTTTCTTCCAGCTGGCCTTCAGGAAGCAGAAAGGTAGTAAAGGCTACGGGTAGTAAAAAAAAACTATACATAAAAATATAAAGTATATAATACTTTTAATAAATTGTTTATATGTATATAAAAGCTTTGTGCATAAAGACTAGATATATCAATTAAAAATAGTAATATTAAATTTAGAAATATTTAAATATAGTTTAATTGATCTGAAGTTATAACGGTATATACTGTCAATCTTTTTGCCAACTATTAAATGATAAGTATGTGATAGAAACCCTGAAACTGAAGTTAGATATTAAACTATATTAATTTGATTTAACCTTACCTATATCCTGTTTTCGTGTCAGAGAAGCGATATAATTTTAAACAAATGAAAGCATCTATGGTCATACACTCCCACTATCAGCAAAGTTAACGCTGCGGTACTTTAGCAAGCATTTACAATGCCATCTCTTGTATTATTAGCCGATTTTCGATATGAATTTGATTGTAAACCGATTTCTATTGGTCGATTTTCAAACTACAAATACTTCCCAAGATGATACAACTAACCTATTGCTGATGATATATTCAATATTCTATTAGCATACAGTTATCGTTTTGGAATACTGTTTTCCATTATTACGGTAAACTGTTAATGTTGTTTGTAAACAATAGCATTATGAAATAAAAGAAAAATGCAGCTGCCATTCTTTATTTCACAACGTGCTAAGAAGCACTCAAGTCAATAAGCCGAAGTTGCTACTTGAAAAAAAGGACTTAAGTGTGTCACGAAACAGCCCGATATACCGGAAGTATTTTATCCATACCACTCGTCTTATATCTGTTCAACACGTGTTACAAACTGATTATTCCAATTCCTTTTCATTGGCTAACTTTTATAAACAAGCAATTTAATGTTTTTAATAATCTTGCACTAAGATCAATGTGCTCATTGCATGTTAATAATAAGCTATGAATATTTATGATTTATTTTTAACTACCTTTAAATAAAATAGTAGGCAGACTGATGATGGTTATTGGCTAATAACCGCCACCACATTCAAGTAGGCTCCCTTCTTCCTTCGTTCCTTCTTCATTTCATGGCAAACGTTTGACTGCACCCTGTCTGATGTTAAGCAGTGATGCGGTCTAAGATGGAGCACGCCTATGAGGTACCTGTTTACCAGCGTTGCCAGACGTCCCGACTTTTAAATTAAAATTAAATGTCCCGCGCGGAACAGGCTCAGTGTCAATACATTTTGATATAACTATCGTTAACGATCTGTCAAATTTGTATAGTTATAACGGTTTGTTACGCAAACCGAAGAATTCAGAAACCGGTCATGAGAAGACTCAACTACCTAACGACAGGGTAAATCTGATTTAAAATATATTTTTATTGAAGTACATACATTTTCTACGGCTATTTTTGCTATCTATTGTCACGTAAACGTAATTTAAAACTCAAATAAAAGATACATATTTAAACACTTCTGATTATATATGCTTTTTACTATGTCCCGCTTTCGAAGAAAGAATCCCGCTTTTTTCACTCAAAAAGTTCCGAAATCCCGACTTGGCAAAAAAAATCTGGTAACGCTGGTTCTGGAACATTGTGGACAATTCGAAGCTTTTTTTGTGAAGCAGTACCCATGGTTATGTGCACCTAGGGTGTGAACGTAAACGTAATTTAAAACTTAAATAAAAGATACATATTTAAACACTTCTGATTATATATGTTTTTTACTATGTCCCGCTTTCGAAGAAAGAATCCCGCTTTTTTCACTCAAAAAGTTCCGAAATTCCGACTTGGCAAAAATAAAGTCTGGTAACGCTGCTATTTACCCTTAATTTGAAGAGGCCCGTATTGTACTTCTCGGGAAACACAGACACCGGGAGAGAGTTCCACAGTTTCGCAGTACACACGAGGAACGTGTTGTCAAAACGCCTCGTACGTACTTTTGGAACTTGGACCATAAATGGATGGTACCTGTCTGACGTCCGATAAAAGAAAGGGGACGGTAGAACTAAGTTGTGTAGCTCTTGCGCACAATCTCCGAAATGTATCCGGTAAAAAACCGATATTTTTCTCTTTGTTTCAGTTCTCCTCGCTCCAGCTGTAGCTCCTAGCATTGCACCAAATTATTTTCTTCTTTCTCTCCTCCAAAAACTAACCATTCACTCATTGTCACTTCACCCTCGACTAGTCTTAACCCCATCACTCTTTTTCCGGATCAGGCTCTTTACTTTGTTTCTCAAACCAGCATAGCAAGGGCTACTGCTCATGGTCCAAGCTTAACATAGGGTGGTGTTACTGCTGGCTATTGAAATATTGAAAAATTGCCTAAAACATTGGGTTCAGTATATTTTATCGGCGGTGTACCGTTTAACTGTAGCGTTAATAAAATAGAATTATATAAAGTACAAATTGCTTATTCCAATTTTTTAAACTAAAGGCTAAAAAAAAAATTCTCATATGTATAATACAAATTATCTAATAGTTTTCGTTTATATATTCCTTCTAGCAGATAAAGAAATTATCGGCGTTTAAAAATGTAAACGGAGGGGGACCTATTAAACTTTTTCAAATCACATTTTACAAACTTCTGGCCTGCATGACTAAGTTTTCCAATTTTTCCTATTGTACATTCATATCATTTTACTCCATAAATTCTACATAAATAATAAAGATTATCTATGAATATATTTAAGTAAATATAACATATTATCTATTATTTTAGGCTATTAATGTTAGCGGCATCTACTATAGGAATAATTTGACGATAAATCAAATATTATTATTAGCTATTTATCTGCATTGTGTATCACATACCGACCACATTAAATTGACAACATTTTCTCATGGACATAATTTCCTTATCTATCTAATAACATATAGTATAGCCTGCTACAATTCGATTTAACGTATCAAATTTTGCAAGAACAACTATTAATATAATTTGTAATAAATAGTTTTACATCATAGATATTTATAGTATTGGGGTGAATTTAGCCTGAAGGGAAGCAAACCAAAATTAATGCGAAAATAAATAGCTCTAAGCTACATTTTAAAATAGAGTTTATGTAAACTGCTAGTTTTAAAATAGTATATTACGTTTTAAATATATACTAGGTTGTTTTCGAATTATATTTATAAAATTAATTTATTTATTAAAAAAAAAGGGAAACAGACGGGACTTGTATGAAGACTTCGTCACTGCGTACTGGCTAAATATTCATGGCATTATCAAAGTATTACATTTAGTAAAATACACATTAACATTAAAATATATATGTTTTATGTTACTATGAAACTTCATCGTCGACTTATATTAGGATAGTATAGGTATAATATAATGTATATCATTGGATTTCTTTAGAGGAAATATAAAACACAAGTTGCTCGTTTCATAGCTCTATTAATGAAGGAGTAGATGAGAAACTTGATTATTATTTGTGAAGTTACATTTAGGTGACTTCAAAACTTTGTCCATGTCATGTCATCGTTTCTATCAACTCTCTAAAAAACTACGTTTTGATATACAACAGTCGTAATAAATAACATTCTACGTCTCTGGCGCCACATAAAATATGATGGACTAGTTTTATTTCTTCCTTGCTTGATGACTTTTTACGAATGTAATAAAATATAGTTATTTTAGTATAGTTTGTCAGGTCCTAAAAATCCAAACCTTACATCTTTAATAACTTTGCTAAAGAAGTTATTAATATTTTATTACGGCTTAGCATTAACAGGAGAGTTCTAAATAAATTTGGTAATTATAAGCTTTATAAGTGTTAACTAGTTTTTTGGGCGCGCTTCGCGGCGCTGAAAAAGATTTTTGCGGGTAGTTTTGAAAAAAAAAATTTTTTTGAAAAAACAAATTATGGATTTCGATATTAGAGGGCATTCCCTACGACTTTTGTTCCGGCACTTGTGCCCTACCTCGTTTCGTTTCCGAGATATCGGCATCACTTCCGGTCCAGAGTCCACTTCCGGTCAAAGTCGAGGTTTTCCTGGGGTCGCATGGGCCTCCTCTATACAACCCAAAAAGAATCATCCTCCTAACCCCCCGGCAAGTGCTTCATAATATATGTCAGTGAGTCAGTCAGTGAGTGGTAATCGAGCTTTATATAATATGATTAAAGTACTCAGTTACATCCAGTATGATTTTATGTTAAGACAATCCTGGTTTATTTGTCAAAAACAGATCGAACGGGTAATATGTTATTACGGGTAATGTTATTCTAGATAAAAAAAAACTATGAGTATAAACATATTCAATTAGATAGCAAGCTGTTTTAAATTCTCGCTTTTAGTTTACAACAGAAATACTTACATAAAATGGAATTGTCTTCGAGTTCGTTAACAATTTAAATGCGTCACTTTGATCAAAATAAATTGCCTGTAAAAAAAACAAATGAGGAAAACGTCTGAACATTCTCCATGTATTGTTTTTCTCAAAATTATTTCTGTTCCTTAAAATGTAGTCTTCTTCTAATATCGGGTTGGGTTTAATCATTATTTAATAGTTTTATAAATAAACAAATATTTACGTGTTAGTATTTTTTACAAAGTGGTTATAAAATAATAATAATAAGACTGTGATTCAGATATTCATTTTTGCTAATCTACTTTTCGATTTCTGATATCTGATCTTAATAATCGGGTCTCTCTCATTAAGTAGGTCCAAATGTCAATTCAGCGAACAAGCTAAAATTTCACACAAACAAGAAAGATTTATATGCACTTTAAGAATATTCACAGACATTTACATCTGGTCTGAAGCAATAGATATCCATTACTACATACATACGGGAAAACAAGTACCACTAAGAGCTTCCTAAGACGAAGTCTAAGGGAATGCATTTACATGTAACCGGGGAGTGTGAGAGTAATGCCATATGACGGCTTGATTGTATTCTGAGTACCTTGCAATGTATGTAGGTACGCGCGTTTCTAACAAGCCTCTGCGTTGCTGAAGTTAATTTAGGCTCGTATGCTATGTACCTAAACTTCATATAACTACAAACCCACCCCTAAAATGTTAGTGGCAACTTCATTAAGCGTTAATTGAAGGTGTAATCTATGTTGCGTAAAGGAAACATCAATATCGGTTAGCACTTTGATCAGCAATGTCAACTGGAAAACAAATCGTCGTCGGTGTGGTTCTTCTCATGTTAATGAATTTTTGATTATGAATAAATAAATCTTTTAAAATTATTTTTCTTTTTCTGTATTTTATTACTTTGGACTTGAGAATATAAAAAAAATATATATATTTTATATATTTTAATTGAACTTGCAAAACACCCAACATCTTTCATCGACCTTTTTAAATTTATGCCTTACGAAGACGTCAACTCAAAGGTTCGTAACCACAAAATTCAAAGATAACAGATCCCTGAACCGCTCATTCACAAAACTGGATAGTCTGGAACTGGCCTCTTCATTTTTTTCTTATCTCGGTTCATTCATTAGAATCGAACTTTATAAGAGTCGACAACCCGGAAACATATCGCGCCTCCATTTTTTTTTGTCACAGCACTTAATTATCTGGGATTTATATCTCGATAAAATCAGCCGTTAGAGGCAGTAAAAAATATATAAGTTTAAGATTGATAAATTGTATCGCACCTATAGTGTACATAAAATTAAAAACTTTATCGTTGCTGTATATTTCGCTTGTCGTTGATAACTAAGTAAAAAGTAACATAAGATTGATCGTTAATCTAAAAGACTACACATACACGTCATAATTAACAAAGGAAGAAAGTTAATCATCGGCTTTTTAAGATATATCGATATTTTATCGCGCTATAGATTCTTCGTTGTGGGTGGCTTTTGATTCACGTGTCGCAGGACTTTTAGGCTTTGTTCTGCGGTCCACGTTCGCATTTTAGTTAATTACTGCGCGTAACTACCTAAGCACGCCAGTGAGCCCTCGAACGAGCTACGCTGCGGTGGCCGAGACCCAAGACAAAAGGAGGGTCGATGCCTTCGATAACGAAGCCAGTTTTTATCTTCTTATTTTAACCCTTTTAATTAGTTCGGAAAATAATCTCGAATAAAAACTGCTCGGAATCTTCGCGATCCCTTGAGTTAGAGACATTGTCTTTATCCAATTTGACGTTTCGCAGCCTTATAATACATACTTGATTAAATTTAAATCAGTATTATCTTAAGGCAACACACCTCACCTTCAATTATTATTATCGGGATATTTATTGACCTTAGATTATGTACATACTACGTAGCTTATTATTATTACAATTACCTACTATAGCTATTATACACCTAATATAAACAAAAAACGAAATTAAAACCAGCAATTGATTAAAACTTATTAATACATATAGGTAATTATAATAGTTCCCAAAGCAATGAATGATGGGACCGCTATAAAGTTAAATATCAGTTTGTATTAAAAATACAACCTGCGATGTGAAACAAAACGATACAGTCGTTAATTTTCATTTCACTCTGTTGTTTTAACACCGTTTATCAGGGTCTTACTCAATTATAAAGAAAAGAAACTTATAACAGGCGCCTACTAAGTAATAACATTGTATTAAATAATAACATATTATTAATACTTACTTCAAGATAGCAAAGGGACAACGAATTTTTAAAAGCTGTTTACAGTGCAGTGAATAGTCGCATACGACATGTTTTATATAAAAATATCGATACCACGATTTTTATCATTCTAATACTTACGCATTATGTTTGGGAGGTTGCTGATGTTTTTGTCCATAACTTGCTTTAGAAACTTACAATATTAATTATTTTCTTATTTTCAAACGTATTTTGTTTTCACGAATTTATTATCAGTTAAGCTTGATGTGAAATGAAACTGATTACTTAAGTATTTATATTTTAAAATATGATGAGATACATACATGATTCAAATTTCAATAATTTGAGGTATACTGGTTATTATAAGTCTTGTGAATTATCATTTGTATACATTGATAATTAAATGTATAATTATAGTTAATGAATGTGTTTATGATTGTACATAGGACGTTGGGCTCGTTACTTTGTTATCGGCGAGCGACGCGTCCGCGTCGCCTGCGTCAGACCGCGCTGATGTTTATCTTGACGGACTATTCCCTTCAGGTACCGCCTATTCAGAAGTAGGTGCCCTTTACACCTTCTATAAATATAATCAGCAATTCTGAACGTGAATTCATTACAACTAGACCTAATAAAGACTGTCAGTTGAGTTATTTTTAAAATAACAAAATTGTAATGAACAATGTAAAATAATTTATTAGTCATTATTGTATCAATCACATGCTTATTTGAAATTTATGCATTCACAGCTCGACATAGGCTTTCCATTTATCCACACTTATACACAGATTTCAATCAGTCATTGTTGACTAAACATTGTATTAGCACAACGCAGCGACTCCCTATTATTGTTTTAACAAACTAAAATAGATTAGGTATGGGTTCAGTTATTTGTTAGTTCATTATTCCTGTCTAAAATTGAAATGTTTTTGTGACGATTGAAGCTATAATATTTTAATATGATGCGGTTATAAGGCCGACATTGCTTGCCTCGCTGGTTCATATCAACGTTTGCGATAAATATACACAGGGCAGTTCGTCTGCTTCTTATGAATAAATTATTACGTGAAGGCAGGTGGAATGACCTGACACAAAATGTTTTGATGGAATTGTTTTAATTGGACGTTATCTCTCCTCGATTATCGTCTTGATACTTTGTTCAAAAATATGAATTTATTATCTCATTAATATTATGTATAAAGAATTTTCAATAGCGTTAATTAGTGTTTTAAATTATACATTTTTAAATAGTTTGGATAACATCGTAATACCTACACGAGTAATTTTATAATTCTATGTGTAAAAGAATAGTAGACAGTCTGATGATGGTTAGTAGCCCAGTCAACGGCTCAAGTGTAATACATGTGACGGAGAAGAGGATGGGTACTATGAGCGGTGTGTCTTCACAGTATACGAAAGTGATTGCGGACATCTCTATCGTAGTAGTTGTTGCCGTTCTTAATCGCACTCTAGCTTAACACCAGACGGTATATAAAAAGGAATAAACAACGAAATTATTTGCCATAAACAATATTATAATTATTTTACTTTAGCTCGTTATAAAATGGCCGCACTCCTCCTGATGTTAAGCTAGAGTGCGATCCGTGAACGGAGGCGACTTCTATCAGATACCAGGTTGTAAGAAGGAGGAAAGACGTGGCTGGGTCGATCAGATGCGATGTGGGGGATTAAATCATGGTCACGATAAAAAATTGTAGAAATAATATTATAATTTATACCTACTAAACTATATTAAGGTAATACAAATAAAAGATGATTTTCTTAATTTTCTTTTTCGATAGGATATATGTAGATAATAATAAATAGATGGAGCACAACCATAGGTAGGTACATGTTACTACTAATCCTCCAACCTAGTTCGCGAAGCATAATCCCACGGGCACCTTGTTTACCTAACAAAGTTATCATATATGAAATTCTACATCTATTTATGTATATTTCAATAAGCAGGGTATTATATCAAATTGTAAAACCAATCTTGTTCTAATCTACAGTGACCCATGGGAATACGTTGCATATTAGCACGTAAATTTTAATACCCATTAATGCAAGCTGGTGCAAGCTTAACGATAAACGATTTATATTGACTTAACGTTAACGTGATACATTGTGTACTTCCGAACAGATCACTTTATTCTTTTTAATTTCCTTAATACTTTCACTTCAATGTAGATGGTATATGCTCGCCTCCTCAAGCCAGCATAGTGGAGGCGATTGCTGCCCTCACAGGTTTCTCTGTAGTAGCAGTTGTTTCCATTCATGAACCGCACTTTAGCTTTACATCAGGCGGAGTGTTGCCACATGCCGAGATATAATAAAAAAAACATGCAAGCTTAGAGCCCGAATTTTAAACTGTATAGATGTCTAGAAAAGCGAAGCCACGTCGAAGAGGAGGTAGACCGCGAATGAGCTATACAAAAAAATGTAGCTTAGTCAAAGCAGCGTAGTTCAAGTTCTATTTCGTAAAATCGTAATTACAGAACTGGTAACATTTATTATTAATTAACATATTATTAACCTGTTTTGTATTTAATTATCAAATTTCGATCAAATACAAGAGTTTTATTATTTATATTATAATTATTATGTGTAATATTTTTCATCAGTTACAAGCTATAGTTGTGTTTATCGTGTTCGTTATTATATGAAATGACCAATTAATTGACAGATAGTTATCGTTATGATGTTAGTGATGTCGGTTATTGACTAGATAACCACCCTGAGTATGTTTACCTGCATGATGCGTCTTACACACCTGCCAGCGTCGATGCATACACATTAAAAGAGTGAGAATGTCGAGTCATTAGCGCTAGAAAAATATTAACCACTTTATGCATGTAATACTGCCAATTTACTAAATTCTACTGTTTAGTATTATGATAATTGTAAATGTTGACTCTATTATTTAATTGTTTGTTTCTTTTAGTTTTTCAGCATAATGATCACAGTGTGTCCGATGATAATAATATTTATTATTTTTTTATTTATTCACAATACTTAAACTATCCACTTTTGCACTATCGGATCACAAAACCTTATTTGGCTTGTCTGTGATCTTTAAGTTATATATAACACTTATATAATATATAATACTTATACATTAAAGACAACACCATTCAGCCCAAAAAACCTAAATAATTATTATTATTTATTAACAGAAAAATACAATTTCAAATTATAATAAGTTTATGCAGGTTGTCTAGCTATATTTAACGAATGTAGATTTAACTGTTAAGTCTGAATCTATGAGCAAATATAACAGCAATAGTGGCCTCCATTGTACCGGCATGACCAGCACCATTCATTCTAACAGCCCTAATGATCATTGCTTCCAAAACTACTAAAGATATATTTTATAACATTTATTCCACATATTTAATTTAGTTTGCAGACCCACCACTTATTGGGCATGCATATTATTTACATATCAAAAACTTAATGCATATTGCGGTTCGATATAAATATTTTATAATTCATATTCGAACTCATCGATGAATAGATAAGAAAAAGCAAGCAAAAGTTCTACACCTTTTACAAGATAAGGAAAATAACGTATTATAAGTACTTTATGTAACTATTTAATCGTTTAAAAATTCGAGCAAATGACTATTAATAATCTTATTATGTTAATATATTATGGTAATGTTAATGTATTATATATAATGTTAATTAATTTTAAAAAATAACAGAAAATTGTACTTTAAAAAAAGAAATAATGAGAAGACCACTATGTAGAAATTTTTCATATATTTAGTACTACTTATTATATTTATAATTATTTACACAATTATGTTTATTGAATAATAATTTACAAAATTCATATCGAAAATACAATCATCGTGGCTGACAAACGAGTACAAATTGTAAAAAAATAACAGTGTTGTAATAATACAAGAAACAAGTTGTCGTGTAAAGAATTAGCATTCCCTCCTCGCATATTCAACGGGCGTCGTAAGTCGAGTACGCGACCGCTCATTATATGCTGACAACAGGCTTTATCTTCTTATCGAAAGTAACCTTTTCGTGGTGAACGTTATTATAAAAATTTATATAATAACATATAAATGATAATAAGGTAGCGGACACCGGTGCACGATAATAACAATATTAAAAATATAAATAATTCAATGCGCTATCGGCGTTGGACGCACGCGACGGACTTCCGGACGAAGTGATCTATCTATATAATTAATACAGAAGGTTTTTTTCTTCTATCAACGTGTCAATCGTCTTTTATTCAATGACACCTCCAACTTTGCTTATTCACTATAATATCTGTTTGATTAATTTCAATCCTCCGATATATATTTAATGCGCTAGTAGTAATTTTAATTTAATTTAATTTTAGTTTTATTATCTTGAAAGTAATATTCGAATTACCATTATAAACAATTTAATATTGGTGCAATGTATTTTTAAAGGTATACTCATTGGTCTCGTGGGAATGTCTAAATGAAAACGCGTTCAGGTGTTCGGAACTTCCTTTAAACACGTGCATCTCAGTGACCAGTAAACGGTCACACTACCCGCATATTACTATGTACCCGCGTATTATAATATACCTATCAACTATTAAGTTATAAGAATTTTATCCTTAAATTATACATGAAAGTAAGGAATAGTTTAAAACTTGACTTCAGATATTAAATATGTAGGTATTAAGAAATTTAAATAATGGTTGATTTTCCTTCTTATAAAGAATGATAGACTTGCATATAATAGTAGTTTACAACAATAAAATGGAATAGGAATAGTTTGAAAGTAGCCAGGTATAACGAGAGGAGTGTGCACTTGCAATCTAGCTCGTCTCCTCAAGCCGGCATAGTAGAGGCGACTGCTGCACGTACAAGTTTCTAGCTTAGCATTAAAGATCAACTTAGCATTAGCAATTGTTTCCATTCATGGACCGCACTCTAGCTTTACATCAGGCAGAATGTTGTCTCATGCCGAGCTACAATAAAAAATTAAAAAAATATGCAGGCAGTAGTCGCCTCCGCTAATAGTCGAAACGCGTGTGCGATATCCAAGATGACAAGGCAGACTCCTCTTGTAACATTCAGTTACTTCCAAACTGATACCGCAAAGCCTGAATAAAATTACACGAATGCACGTTAACAATTTTTTGAACGACTCTAATAATTCTGGGTTTATTAGTCACATTAGTATTATTATAGATTTTCATATTCAATCACTCTATATAGTAGCATTTTCGGTATTGTATTTAATATTTCAGCACATGTATATTTTGGTAATATATATGGTAGTGTACAAAATTTCGTTTATTTATGGAAATGTTATACAGGGAGTCTTGAATTATTTTCCTAAACTTGTGTTTCTTCGAGTGATCATGTGTAATAATGGTGGATTGTTAACCATTAAGTGTTCATGAATGGGCGTGAGTAGGGGTAAACAATTCAAAAGGAGAGAACCTGTGTTTCCATTTTTTTTCCAAAACTCCATAGGAAGTTTCAGTAAATATTGACTGAGAGGAGCAATTTTTGAGTCAAGTCAAAAGGGTTGACCTAACTGTTTAATGTGATGAATGAATGACTCGTGATGCACAATATTATTAATTTCATGCAAAAAATATTTACTTTGACACTGGCAAATTGTTATAATGCCATATAAAACAAAAAAAAGTTATATAAAATATATGATAGAGTTATTGAAAAGTATTATAATATATAATAATATTATTTATTTAAAGAGTGGTAGAGGGATTTGTGAAATGGATGATCGTGGAAGGTGGTGATCCATTCGGTCTACCTATACCTCTGGGACTAAAGGCGTCTGTCTATAAATAAAAAAGTAGTATAAAGAATTTCTTTACAAAGCATTAGTTGGAATTAAATGGGGAAAAATACAGTTGCATTTCTTTTATAAGGAAAGGAAGGAATGAAAAAGTAACATCGTGAACAACTTTAGTTTGTTTCAAGTAATTGGATACGGAAATAGCTGACCGGCAGAATATAGTAGTCACCTGAATTACTACTTCTTTGCAGATACTGGATGGAGCTAATATTGTCTTTGTTAATATCCATATCCTGATTTCTGACAATTACCTGGCGGCAGAACGCGAATTTACGTTCGATCGACCCGTGTTCAAATCCCGCTGCATTCTGACAGGTACCAATGATAGTTATGTTATTCGCTAAGTGCCTGGTATAATACAGACATTAATTAAAGCGTGGTAGGCAGACTGATGATTATTATTAGCCCAATTTGCAATTTGATTAGGGTAGTGCCACCACTTTCAACTTAGATCCAATTGCACCAAAAGGCTCGTTAAAGTTACTTTGAGTGTTACATTTTACGATGACTTTAACGGTTACGTTTACATTTACTCCACACGCGTTACACCATCGTGTAAATTCATATCGTTATCGATAAAAGGGTGGCTGATGTAATTAGGATTACATTCCCGAAAAATTAATTGAAAAAAGATATTTCGCCTCTTTTCATACACTTGACATTGATTTAACTATTACTTTAACTTTGACCAGCCAAAATTCGGTAGTTACGATTAGTGTTAAAGTAAGCGTCAAAACTGACAGGTTTTTTTGAAGCAACCCAATTTTAACGTTAACCATTACTTTAACGTGAAAGTAATAGTTAAGTCATGTGGTGCAATAGGTCCTTATGAAGCAACATTGTCAACCTAGGGCTTGGGGATCAATCGGCAGTTGTCCCTTGATCGAATCGGCAACAAAATGTATGCGCTTTGACGTGACGATCTAGGTGACAGTGAAAGGTCAAAACTGTTGATTGGCTTTTCAGGGTGGTGCACATCTTCAAGCCGGCAGAGCCAAAGCAATTGCTGCCTGCGGAGATGTTTCAGTGGTAGAAGGTATTTTCGTACATGGACCGCTTAACATCAGTTGCAGTGTTGTTACATGACGATTTAAAATTTAAAAAAAAAGTTTTTTTTTCTCTCTCAAAAGCTCGTTCGGCGTCAATGTAACGATGAAAGTACTTTAGTCACCCAATGCCGATGATACAAGCACTAGCCTAGTATAGTCAGTAGAAACACTAAAAAAAAATCATAAGGTTCTTCAGACCGCAAAGCGTTCACAACTTCAAATTAAAATTTAACGACAAACTCGATAGTACTTAAACTGTAAAAGTCTTGATTTGGTTAAGTATTCAGTAATACTAATAATACTAAATAAATATTCAGTATACAGTAATAGAATAGTTTAATTAATTAAGATTTTAATAATAAAATAGGTAATATATTTGATATTAAATGCTATTTTGATTTACACCCTAAATTTCAGATTTTTTTTTTATTGTAGCTCGGCATATGACAACAGTCCGCCTGATATAAAGCTAGAGTGCGGTCCATGAATGGAAACAACTGGTACTACAGAGAAACCTGTGCGGGTAGCAGTCGCCTCCACTATGCCGTCAGAGACGAGCATGTACCATCTTAGATTGACAGTGCACACTCCTCTCGTTATACCTGGCTACTTTCAAACTATTCCCGAAACGCGACAAAGTCACTTCACGGGTGTTGCATCTCTGAAAATACTGAATACTAACTCCTATTAGAAGATTTAAGTATAAAAATAACTAAGATTGCTAAAAGTACTTGGTATATCAATTTGCTTTATTTTTTATTTTCAAATATAATAAAATATAAAACACCAATAAACATAATATCTATTAATAATAACGCAGTAGGTAAGTAAATTAAAGTAGTGCTAAAATTTAAAAATGACCAATTTACTATTATATTTTTAATTTACAAGAATAAGAAAACATGACTTCTTTGATTGCTACATTGTTGAGCTAACTTTTATTCGAATTTTTCGCATTTACATTTCTTTAGTGCAGCACTCGGTGAGTCAACTGAGCGATTAGCATTTTATACTGTATGCAGTGGTGTTAGAGTCTATTTTCAATCAACAATTTAACGTTATTACAAACGTCTCGATTTTTAAGTGTACAATATGGCCTTACATCTGTTTCATGAACATTTCAGTCTGATACAAATAAAATGACATAATGTAGAGTAAAATATTTAAACGCTATGGTTATCTGGTTTGGTATTCTTTAGCATAGGTTACTTAATCATCCTGGATTTGCAGTACTGATGGTACGCTCTGAATGATGACAATCTTAACATATAGATATAGATAGATATTAAAGTTATTGGCACTTTTCAGAGGTGAGAAAATTTGTCCAGGATACTTTATAAAGTTTATATTTTCGCGGGTTTCAGTGCTAATAAAATAATAATAGACTGACACTATTTCGATTGGTTCCAATATTAATTCTCCGCAATGAAAACAGTTTTAGCACAAATAATTATAAATATAATGCGTGCTTTTATTTTTTAACTTTTCTATATTACTATATTAGATTTCTTTTTATTTCCCATACGCTTTCTGCTCTTGTTCGTTGTGTTATAAAATGCCTATTAGTACTTCCTGGTATATTTATCTACGATGTATTTTTTGTTTATGATTATTATTCTATTATATTATTCTAATATTTCAGGACAAAGTCGTGGGTTCGTTTGGTTATTTTCAATAGTCAACTATTAAAGAGTAATATTATTTTTAACTAATAGGTACATAAAATTTAAATTATATTATATATTTTATTTATATATGTAATTAAAAATGACTTCTAAAACTACGTTTCAGACTTACGTCTTGTTGATTAAAGAAGTCATCCTGGCCATCATCTCCAGAACAGCCCATATCCTGAAGGAGAGGTGTTACGTGTCGTTCCCAGTCATCCATTGTCATGCGAAATCTTGATAGATCCTAGTAAAGTCTATTCACTATTATAAATGTACAACTATATCCATTAAAAAGTTTCACTATCACAAAACAGTGATATTATACAAGCGACAATTGGCTCTAAATCAAGTATCGTGGGAACTAAATGTTTATATCACTCGCATTTCGCGCCAAAAAACTTGAGATTTGTTTTTCTCTGTTTCAACCACGCTCGGTGCGAGAAACGCACGCCACGGCCAGCTGTCAAAAAGTTAAGCGAGGAGAAAAAAATGAGGCGGGCGTATCGCATGCCCGCTGTTGCCGGCGCGCATTCAAAAAACGTACTAGGAGAAAAGTTGGTGGAAACTGTGTGCGGATGTCAGTGTGGCGAGACGCGCGCTCCCGGCCGCCCGTCAACGCGACCGGTACCCGAGTGCGTTGCTGAACGCCCTCAGTCTTGCCGCCTCAACGCATTTCTCACTCGCGCGTGCCTCATCGCGTTCGCGCCCTCCTGCTCGCTCGCTTGGCCCACGCCGCACGCCTCCTTTGGGCGTCCGCGATTTCCACCGCAACATGGCCGAGTCTCTACTGCTTACCCCTATGCTCCAGCACAGAATGACCATCTAGTCCTATCTAATTAGCGCTATATGAATACTTACCACCCCGACCACTTTCCACTTTTCAGGCTGACTCTTATTCCAAATAAAATATACATAAACCATAATTAGGAAGACAGAAATAAATATAGGTTAATTTCAATTGAAATTTTGTTTAAACATTATTAATAGATTTATTATAATTAAATACAATATGGTTCTGCATTAATCGAGAAAACTTTTAACTTTGAACTTTTAACAATGATTCCTGAATACATGTGCATCTGAATATTTCATAATATTAATAATATAGTACCTTACAAATAATTGTCATTTAATTCCATGCATACTTAGACAACGTATACTAACCCACTTATTCCATACTACACATGTACAGTAAGTACATGGTTAGTCTTAGTCGCACTAGGTAGAGTAATAGCATAGAGCGTAACATAGTAAAACACTTACCGCTGGCGAAGTCCGTACAAACGGCCAATTAAAAGTTAAATGTCTAATTCTTGTTAGACGCCGGAAGTCCGGAACTTGTACTACAACCCACTGAAAGTTTGAAACAAATAAGTTGCTATATACCTATGTGTGTTAAGTAATTTGGCTTAAATTTAATAAGATTTGGGAACCTGTTAAATATGATTAACATTTTTCCTAATTCCTGAAAATTCTTTTACTGGTTTAATCTATTATAATAAAATATTGTATAATTATTATTTATATGCAAAATCATTACAATTCTATTTTACAAATAACATTACTATCAAATAGAAGTTCATTCTCAAAAGCAAGTTGGAACGAAACAAATTCTATAAAATAAGGCACCTTTATGGAATTTCGTAAACAACGATCTGTCTACCAGTGTCATTTGAATTGAGATGACTCATGCATCTTTTCAAAATATTTCCTGAAGAACATTTGTATAAATTTTAATAGAATATTAAATTCACGTGAAGTTTATATGATAAATAGTAAGAATACTTTGTAAAATTTGAAATATACGAGCATTTTAAATATGACAGTTGTGTTTCAATTCGAACACAGTATACTGGAGAAAAAGTTATAATCTTAAAGGAAATCATCACAATAATAGCCCAAACCCCTTACAACCCAATTTCACAAAAACAACTGATGCACTCAAAAATAGTTAAGGTACATTATACAATTTCAAAGATCTCTTGTTAAGTAAAATCTTTGCGGTTAATTAATAATTATTTCGTTATTATAACGTTTACAAATTAAAAGTGGATACAGACTAACGATGATTATTAGCCCTATTTGCCGTCCCGGGGTAGTATCATCACTTTCAAGAGTTAATCGTAACTAACCTTCGTGAAGTGACCTATTCACGGGAGTATCGGCTATAACTAGAGGAGTATGCACTATTAACCTGGATTGCGGTCCTCAAGCCGGGCATGGTGGAGGCATATGAAGGCCTAAAATAAAAATAAGAACAACCAAAGCGCACAGTAGCGATATTGCACAATATATTTCATTGGCTAAACTGTGTTTGAAACCTTTACCAGTTTTTCTTCCAATACCAACTCATAATACGGGATTCTTCAAGCGCAATATGAAGATGCATTTTACTTTAGCCGGCACAGGGGACATGACAGATAAAGACTGAGAAATAGATAAACACAGTAAATTTTCAACATCTTTCTTTGATTTAACGTTAGTAATGCAACTATAATTTATAGTACAGGAAGCTCTAACCTCTTACTAATTTTAAATTCTGGAAGGCTGTATTGATGTTCATTAGCCCAATCTGCTGCCCCGGAGCGGGTATTTTTAATGCTCAATAGGCAAGCGTTTGACCACCCCCTGCCTGATGTTAAGCATTGGTGCAGTCTAAGGTGGAGCACGCTTGCCTATGAGGTACCTAATTCACCTTCAATTTGAAGAGACCCATGTTGTACTTCTCGGGAAACACAGCGGGTAGTAGCTTACCACTACTTTCAAGTATAACATCCAAGTGGCATAATGAAATTAGTGTGCCAAGTGAACCTGGGGCACGTTTGTCTTCTCAAGCTAAACTGCTGCAAACATCTCGATGGTAACAGTTGTCTCCGCTCATGTACATATCATAGCATATCATCAGTCGGAGTGTAATGATATGCCGACCTACTATAAAATATATATATAGGTTAGATTTGGGTTTTAATTTTATAGTAAATAAAATAAATTTTAAAATACCTCATTCGTGTAGATAATTTATTAAATAAGAATCTCTCTAAAATGTACGTCGAAGGAGTATATAAATACTTCATCTCATTACTAGTAACTACTGATAAATGCCAAGTGTTTTCGACCTGCGGGACCACATTCTGGATCTCCTGCAGAGCGAAGAGTGTAGATGAAGATGATAATAACTGATGACTTGCCCTATTTCACCATTCAAACAATCTCTGAATTTAAAACAGTATTAACTAAAGTTACCCGAAAAGGAAGTTTGGAATTAGTTACAATGGTATTAAAGGGATATATTTTACAAATTAAACATGAGTTCGGTGAGGGATCGGCTCACCTATATTCAATTAGATAAGTCGAGACGCTTTAAATAAAATATCAACTAATCGTTTCAACTGGGGAGATATAATTTTAATTATAATTACCGCATTATTGAAAAATGGTTTTCATTTACCCGCCAGCCATAGTATAGTTTGTTGCAACGTTTTTATACTAATATCTCTATCTATTAAGAGTGGTAGCCAGACTGATGATGGTTATTAGTCTAGTCTGCCATCCTGAGGTAGTAGCCTGCCACTTTTGAATGTAACACCTGTGAAGTAACCTTGTCGTGTTTCGGAAACAGTTTGGAAGTAGGCAGGTATAACGAGAGGAGTGTGCACTGTCAATTTGAATAGTGCATATTCATCTTCTTAGGCCGACATAATGCGATTGCTGCCCGTATAGATTTTTCCTCTAGCTTTATATCAAGCGGAGTGTTGTCATATGACGAGCTACAATTTAAAAAAATGCATGTTGTTTGTACCAGTTAGAGTAACTGAAGATTATTACTAGCCCTATCTGCCGTCCTGGAGTAGTTAGCACTGTCACATATAACACCCGTGAAGTGATATAGTCGCATTTCGGAGATCAGATTATAATTAGCCGGGTGTAACGAGAGGAATGCACCCTGTCAATGTATGGTGCACATTTATCTCCTCAAGCCAGCATAGCGGAAACGACTAGCGCTTTATACATTTATACACGGTAGCAGTTGTTTCCATTCAATATTTAGTTCTAGTTTAATTTTTAAAAAACACGTTCCAACGGTTGACTGGATCTTGATTAAACTTAGCATGGAGGTAGATTAGGGGTTATTCTAACCCCTACCTATTCTAGGTAATGCATATTAGTCCATAAAATAATGTAATAAAAATGTAACGCGGTGAGGTACAGCGTTTAACAAAAGAAAAAATGTTCCCTAGAGACGTACCAGACACGCTAAATACATATAATACTTACTATCGATATATAGGTGAAGTTACAGGTAACATATAGTCTAAACTTTATTACTTAAATCAATATTAGACATTGTTGTGTTGTATGGGCACAATCGTATCGTATATAGATACCTGAAAAGTATAATAATAATAATAAAATAACCTTTATTATAATAAAAGTGACCTATTAACAAAGTGCTCTGCCATGTTTGTTATGTTTAATTAATAACTTATTATCTACAACATCACACTTATTTAATTTCTACGTTTACAATTCCTTTAATGGTTTTTATAATTTTCTGATATTGGAACAAATAAAATATATGAATATTAACAGCGCATATATTTAAATAAATGGGAAATGATAAGATATTGTGTAGGCTAGTCGAGTGGCAACCCACAGTGAACGCACCTGTACCCACGCTCACAATGTTTGACATCTAATAAATAATTAACTCCCAAACTATTATAGAAGCATTTACAATTTTATACAAGTTGAAGTTTCATTCAAACGATAAGCGCGTCGAATTGTCACGAGATATTCACTGCCTTTGTTAATAATGCATTCTATTTTACATTATTTAATTGTCGTTTCAATATCAACTCTCTATTATAACCCATAGATATAAAATCTATGGAAATCTGAATTATATTATTAATGCTGCTTATTTTGTTTAACAGGAAGCCTACCACGATCTTGCATAGTTTAGTTTCACGTCCCGTTGAATCTGATAACAACAAACTAAACTATTGGGATGCTCAGATCGAACGAATTTTTGAGATACGTTAGTCATTTAAAAGTAGCCCTCCAGAGCCACCCTTTATAGTAAATTACAGAATTTTTAAACATAATTTATTGATACGGCTATGCATGGAAATAATGAGTGAAAAATGTTAGCAGAACCTACATAATAATAATAAAAAACGTGTCATTTAATGACCGTCGAGGGAAACATTAAAAACGTCCGTCCATCCAGAAGCATACTTTATTTGGTACGTGCGCCAAAATTGACATACTAATATTTGGACTCATCTAAACGGGTGTGTGAACAACCCCAACACCGGGGTGTACGTAGGTAATTGGGCGAGGCTTACAAAACAAACAACAAAAGCCCTTAATGACAAATATTAGTCCGAGCTCGTACGCTTTCACAAACCTAATGGAGTCAACAATTGTTACATGTCACATAGATACATTGTAACACCTTTTACAACACATAACTTATTTACTCTCAAATCTTTGAATAGGTATAAATGTTACTTTATCAAGATACCTATTGTGAGGTTTTTATTTTAGTTTGCTTTGTTCGATTGCAACCTCTAATTAAGATAAGCTTTTCTTTTTTTTACACAATTATAGGTATCAGGGGGCCAAGCAAGAGTTTACATTTACGCTATCACGGCGTAAAGTGAATCTCTCCAACAATCAGACAATATTATTTTGACCGATGTAAAAAAAAATCGAATAAAGCGATCCTATTGGTGGGGAGTTCTCACTTTACACTGTGACAGCGTAAATGTAAAGCCTTCTGGACAAGTATAATATTTGTATTACACCCAGACACTATTCTTCTTTTCTATTTCAATATCATATAAATAACAATACAAATACATATTTGGTTAGATCGGGAATCAAATCTCGGACCTCCACTTCCCACGAACCCACTGCCACATAATAAACTATGATGTCAAATATAGTTGTAAATAGGTTTGTTAAATTCTGTTTTAAGATATTATCCGTGTCGTTACTTAATTAAACTGTTGTCTATAACAGACAATTTCATCCAAAGAATATTTCTCCGACCGCCACTAAAGTTCCGTGGAAATAAATCAAAACATAAATAGAACGACAAACTACACAGACTTCCGTTCTTCAATTGAAACCGTATTGAAAGTTTCTCAAAATTATTTTTAAAACGCATATTATTTAAACCTCATTGTTATAAAGACCTACAATTTTCAAACATTTTTCTCAGTCATTTACAATTTTGTAGTCAAATTATTTATATTTAACGACTGAAGCATCAACTGAGCTTTTGATTTTCTAAAATAATTTCACCTATGTATTTTGTATTTTTTTATTATTAGCGGTTTTATATACAGAGATTATTATTAGTAAAGTATGATAGAAATGAAATAGAAAATAAAAAGCTTTAGAATGTGTATGTGACATTTTTTCTACAAAATTTTCACTATAATTTAATATCGTTATTTATTCAAGCCTGCCGCTCCGAGATCCATTAGTTTATTGTTTGGATATTTGTTGGATATATATCATTGAATGAATAAAATAAAAATCACTTTATTGCAAATAAAGAGAGCTTATGTAAGCAAACCTTTATTGGTGTAAGCGAAGATCTATGCAGTTCAGTGCAATAAAAATATTAACACGATTTTTTTTTTATTGTAGCTCGGCATGTGACAACACTAAGCCTGATGTAAAGCTAGAGTGCGGTCCATGAATGGAAACAACTGCTACTACAGAGGAATCTCTACAGGCAGCAGTCACCTCCACTATGCCGGCTTGAAGAGACGAGCATGCACCATCCAGATTGACAGTGCACACTCCTCTCGTTCTATCTGGCTACTTTCAAACTATTCCCGAAACGCGACAAGGTCACTTCACGAGTGTATATACCATGTCAGTTGGTATTTTGTCAAGAATTAATATTAACATTATTAACATAATATTATGAAGGTAGATATTACACAGTAGACACATCATTTATTCATCATTATTCATGGCGTAAAGCCGATTAAACGCGATCAAATCGTGACTAGGACTATCTATTGTCTTTGGACAATTACCATCGTGTGGCACGTTTATGCATGTGAACTTATACAAATGACTATTTAAAAATACCGTACAACACGAACATCACTAACAATTTATAATTCATGTACTTTTCGCTTCATTTCTTTTATTTGACGGATGTTATCTTATACAGGGTGTCCCGTAAGTAGTGGTGTCAACGATATTTTACAGATAGAGGGGTTCAATATCTAGAATATAATTTGGTGATTTTTTTTATACCTTCTGGTTTAAAAGTTATGACATTTTTAAAGAATTATCATTTTTTCCCCCGTTTTATCACAAAATAATGTTATAAAAATTTGTTTACAATTACTTTCACTGATATTTTTATTTAAGTGGGTTGAGAAAACACATGGTTTTCTAATTAAAATATTATTTGTAACCAAATAATAACCATGATTAAATAAAAAATTAAAATATAAACAAGTTTTAATTTATAAAATTTTAAGCAAAATTTTTGAACGAAGCTGGTGTAAAAAAATTGTATGTAAGGTTACGGGACCATTATTTTAAAAATATCTACAATTCACACGGACTCTAAAAACGTATAATAATGTTCACTGTCATTTTAATTAAAGTATTTTTTTAAAGTTAAACAAGCAACAAAGTACTATTTGTCGAAGAAATTTCATTATTACCTTATGCGAATTCCAATAAAATAGATACGGATAAGAAAATAATTTATTAAAGCAAATCCTCAAAATGTCTCCCTGTAACTCTAATGCATAACCGACATTTTCTAATAAAGATTTTCCTGATATTTCCTAGGGCTCTTTGATTATTTTTAATTCTTTCGGACACGATATTCAATATTTGGCGTAGTTCATATTCATTATTATTACATGTCTCATAAACAGCTTCTTTAAAGTTAACAACAGCAGACTGATAATAGTTATTTGTCCAGTCTGCCGTCCTGGGGTAGTACCACCACTTTCGAATGTAACACCCGTGAAAGTGCCAGGTATAACGAGAGCAGTGTGCACTGTCAATCTAAGATGGTACATGCTCGTCTCCTCAAGCCGGCATAGTGGAGGCGACTGCTACCGCACAGGTTTATCTGTAGTAGCAGTTGTTTCCATTCATGGACCGCACTCTAGCTTTACATCAGGCGGAGTGTTGTCACATGCCGAGCTACAATAAAAAAAAAAATAACACAATAATTTACTTAATAATCTTTGTTTTAATAGTAGTTTAGATTACACTCTGTAATGTACTTAAGGTATGTAATCTCTGAATGAAGTATGAGTGGAAACAGGCGTCAGTCTGCCTACCCTTCTTTGAACATCCCTAAAGTCAAATTAAAGAACCGAAATGAAAATAAGATTGGAACTACAAGCAGTTAGTATCTTACAGTAGGTTAAGACGTGAAAAAGTGCAAATTTCCGACTGTAAGAATTCTTAAAATCCGTACTATTATCGGAATACATTATTAAAAATCGACGCCCATTTGTTGTATTTATGTCGAAAAAATATTGTAATTAAAATGATAGTGATCATTATTATACGTTTTTAGAATTCGTGTGAATTGTAGATATTTTTAAAATAATGGTCCCGTAACCTTACATACAATTTTTTTACACCAGCTTCGTTCAAAAATTTTGCTTAAAATTTTATAATTTAAATCTTGTTTAGATTTTAATTTTTTATTTAATCATGGTTATTATTTGGTTACAAATAATATTTTAATTAGAAAGCCATGTGTTTTTTCAACCCACTTAAATAAAAATATCAGTGAAAGTAATTGTAAACAAATTTTTATAACATTATTTTGTGATAAAACGGGGGAAAAAATGATAATTCTTTAAAAATGTCATAACTTTTAAACCAGAAGGTATAAAAAAAAATCACCAAATTATATTCTAGATATTGAACCCCTCTATCTGTAAAATACCGTTGACACCACTACTTACGGGACACCCTGTATATATCTATGTTTTATTAAAGAGTGGTAGGCAGACTGATGATGGTTATTTGTCCAGTCTGTCGTCCTGGGGTAGTACCACCACTTTCGAATGTAACACCCGTGAAGTGACTTTGTCGCGTTTCGGGAATAGTTTGAAAGTAGCCAGGTATAACGAGAGGAGTGTGCACTGTCAATCTAAGATGGTACATGCTCGTCTCCTCAAGCCGGCATAGTGGAGGGGACTGCTACCCGCACAGGTTTCTCTGTAGTAGCAGTTGTTTCCATTCATGGACCGCACTCTAACTTTACATCAGGCGGAGTGTTGTCACATGCCGAGCTACAATAAAAAAAAATCATGTTATCCCTACACATGAAAAAGGCAAGTAATGTTTGAAAATTTAAGATTTTCCTGATCATTATTAATTACACGATTATATAATTATACAAGCAGCCGTAGTCCAGTGGTTAAAAGCGCGAACTCCGGATCAAGAAACCCCAATTCAAAACACAAAATTCCGGACGGTAGTTATCAATGTTTTATTTTTGACCGCCCAGTACCTATGGCATAGTCTAAGCGTTAAAAAAAGTGAAAAGCCGAGCGATGTAGGGAGGTAATTAACCCAGTCTGCCGGTCTGTGGTAATGCCACCAAGAGCTTATAACAAAAGCGGAAACTGTCTGCAGAAACTTATTTCTCTGTTGTAACAACGTCTATTGCGCATGGACCGCACTATATCTTCAAATCAGGCTATTAACATACGGATTGTAGCTCAGAGCTAGACAGCACTCTGCCTGATGTAAAGCTAGAATGCGTCCATGAACAAACGTCCAGGCCCGTGAACAAAAACAACTGCTATAACAGAGAAGTCTCTACGGGCAGCAGTCGCCTCCGCTGTGCCACCATACAGATGATGCATACTGGTCTCCTCGGGCCGACATAGTGGTGACGACTGCTGCCTGTAGACATTTCTCTGTAGTAGCAATTGTTTTCGTTCATGGGTCGCACTCTAGCTTTACATCAGCCAGAGTGTTGTCAGATGCCGAGCTACAATGAAAAAAGGCATTGAACGATCAAAGTACATATATATACAACAAAGTTACATTGGTCAGAATTAGCGAGGTTCGAACACGGGTCTCATCGATAGTGAGTTTACGCGTCTTACCGCTAGACCACGGCCGCTCTATTTACGGAAACAACGCCTATCAGTACCTAGATCAACAAACACGTGAAATTATTTGTTCATTTTTAATTATGCTATTTAAATGCAATTATTTTGTGGTACACTGTAACATGCATAAGTATATGATTGGTGCTTATTAGCAATAATTACCATCTACGCGTACTTATTGTTGTATTCTAGAACTGCGATATCAGATTAACTCATATTAAATAGACCGCAGTTTCAAGAAAGAATAGCGGAGGTAAACGATGCCTGCAGACATTTTCATATGGTAGTTATTTCCGCACTCTAACATGTCGAGCCATTATAAAATATAATAAGAAGAATTGAACGTGCCGGGTCAAGGTTCCTTCAATCTAGTGCTTGCAAGAGCAAAATAGACTAATAACTTTCATCAGTCTGTCAACCGGGCATAAAAGGGAAACAAATTGGAAAGAAGGAAATTCTTCAAAAATTTGCATTTACAATTCATCAATTGATTGTTTGTAATCAGATAATACAATGGAGGTGTGTAATCTATCAAATGCAATAATAAATCTCTACTATGGAAACGTAAGTGAGCATCGCTTTAAGTATACGCCGTTGTCGTCGTTTGCATAAACGAATTCAGGTCATTATGCGAGATATGCGCCAGATAACTTATCGCCGTCTGCGGTTGCTTGGCAGGAAAATATGACCGATTTCATTGTTCTCTTTCGCCTTTCTGTCTGAGAATCACTTGGGGCCATCAACAATACGGACGTACCACTTAATGAGGCTTGTCAAAGCAATAGAAACGGATGGATTATCCGTCAGCGAAGAGAACCAGCCCTCGTATGGTGCATAATAACACGCTCAACGAGCCTAAAACAATTGACTTTCGCAATTCCTCACTAATATAACATGAGAACGATTCTCAGAAGATATCGGCACGCAGTTTTTCAAACCCAAAACATTCAATTTCATTAGCATAGTCCAACTATTGTTGGGCTATTAAACAGGAAAGTATGAAGGTACATAATGATTCATCTAAACTAATTGCAATAAATTAATGTCGATGTTTTAGTTTACAAAGATTTGAAACTTTCTATGGTAATAGTTTTTTTTGTTTTTATAACTTACCCTTAAACCGGCGAATATGTTAAGGTAATTTATTCATTCTTCACCTATCTTAACACATAACTCAACGTGGGATTGGCTTCTTTTAAAGTTTAAAAAAGCTTGAAACTGTTTAAGAAATAATTATTTTAACAACACCCAATATTGGTAGCATGTCTGTACGGTACAATACAATAATACGTAATAAATGACCAACACCTCTGTTTATTAACAAAATATTGAATAATTTAATAGTTCATGACGTATGTAAAGTTAATAATAAATAAACAAATATTTACATATGTGATAAATATCGTTAAGACATATATAAATTAATCGAGCCCTAATATTTCAAAATTAATAAATGAGTACTTATATTGTGAAAATAATATTTTGAATTAATGGTCAATAAATTCCAATTCTCCCGTCTTCAGGCTTGCGCTGCGATTAATGACATGGACAATATGTCTTAAGTTTGTTACGTTCTTATTTGGGATAATATTCTGTATTATATTTGCCGTAAGGTCCGTATTTGCCACATCATATGTGACATGCTAACGAGTTTCTTGGTCGGAGCGTGGGGCGTGCGTTGCGATGACCTCTACCTTGTGCGCCGCATGAGCACTTTACCACCTGTCGTTACATATTTATGTCTACACTATTGGCCTCACTGTTAGGGACTTCGATATTGACATGATAACATCCTTAATGTGATGTGTTTGATTTAATAATCAAGATTAACTTTGTCTTTTATCTTAACAAACACACGCTCCAAAACTGATTTTTGGGTAGTTTATTATCCAAATTCCCGTTATGTTACATATGTGCCGGAAAATTGTATTATATATCTCTATGGATAGCTAAATAAATCGTGATGAATATGTTATTTTAATCGTAACGGAAAATGTTAATTAATAAATAATCGAAATGTTTATAGTCACGAACTAACGAAATCAATGACATGATGGTCAGGCCAAGTACGGGTGTAACACAATGAGTTACGTACAGTATGCCAGCGCGATGTAACGTATGAAACTCTACGAAAGCGATCAGACAGTGTATGCCATTGCGCACGTTGTCATTGACACATGTATATCCGTCCATGATCTTTATCCTTTGGTGTATCTCTTTTAAACAAAAACTAATGGGTTTGATACAAATTAGTTAGTTATACAAAGTCCAGTAGAACAAATTAAAATATAAGTATTTGTAGTTGGTCCAAATTATTATTGTTCTAATGTGTGGCTTATCGCATTTGTCCACTGATTTAGAATCAGCACATGTCACAAGGTGTGTTTCTAATTGGGAACCAGCGAGTAGGTCCGATGGCGCCCGTCCGTTCCACCGCGCCCCCTACCGCACTCTATCTTGACATATCTCCGGACGTGTTCCCTTATTTATTTTACGATCTAACTCTCAATGTTCTTTTTTTTAACAATAGTATCCTTATTTTATTTATGTTCAATAAATTGATAGAATAGCTATAATTTAAAATAGGTTCGCTAATTTTAATGATTATCCCTAAATTTTATAAGTAAACGACTCATTGACTTTGCATGTAAAGTGCAACACGAATGCAGACAGTCATCACTTGACATACAACAAAATCTTTGCCAAACTACACTAAAAGTATTCCCGGGCCGGAAAGAGTCAGAATTATAAGCGAAATATCTTTTTTAACAGACCAAGACTGGCGCCGCGATCAAGTGCCAATTTCACTAGCAGGCTAGACTTGAAAATTGTGATTATGAACATTCACTATAATATTAAACTTGTGATTTCTAACCTAACCACCCTCCACACTCAACAGAACTTCGAAATAATAATTTAAGAGCAATAAGTAATAATTAATATCCAATTAAAATTAGGAAATGAAAAAAAGAGTTTCGCACGTAACAAACAATCAACATCAGAAATATCACATTCATTTTACAACAAAAAAATTAATAACGAAGCATGATAAGATCCAAAACACACATAGCCGCATTGACCAAAACGTCATTATAATATTACTCGAAAAACAACACTATACTTTGTGTCATTTCGACACACCATTAATTAGAGGATCCATTGTTCTTTTCTTCAACTTATCATTTTACATCTACCCTATTAATAAAAATTTAATGAGGCATCAATTGAGTCTAATCGTTGTGGGTGTTGTATGAAGACTATTTTAATTTTCACTCTTGTTTGCTAAGTATAACCTACTTTACCATTGATACTTCCACTTTATTTGCAATATAAAATTATGCTACTTAAGTTAATTATATAATTGCAGATTGGTACACGTGAAACATTTAAATTATTTCAAAGGGGTTTTATAGAGTGGGGTTTATAAAGACAAGTAATTGGTAAAGAGTGGCATAGTGTTTCTCGTAAAACGTGAAAACCTGAATTGAGAGTTAACCAGGCGAAGTTGTGGCTTGTAACTAGTTAGATATGAAGCAATTCCAATTTAATGATGATGACGTTCGAATGACTTAAATTTTATTAAACGTATTGTAAATGGAAAGCCAATTATAGTTTGTTGTTTTTATTTGCAGTAAATAAAGGCATCAATATCCATCCACAATCGTTAGTTGTTAACGTTAGATTAATATTTCAGCAATGATTTAAAAGATAGGATATATGGCATATTATTATAATAGTATAAAATAATAATATATGTCTTTGTAGAAATTGTATGTATTATATTTGAATACGATGTTTAAAACAATAAACATGTGTAGATATTATAAGCATACATTTAAATCTGAGTCGTTAATTTTATCATACAAAGTGTGACATGTGTTAGCTTCTGTGTGTCCTCGGTTGACATATTTCTCTTTTCTCTCAAATACACTTTGATGCTTATTTTCGTATTTGCCCGAGTTGATGAGTGAATTATCGATTTGTGGAAGAAATTATGTAGAATATCGCCATCATATGTTCTTTTATGCTGCTCGAGTATTATTTCACTTTGAACTGACAAATTTAAATGTGTCATCGATAGCTTCCTATTTGGGCGGTCAAAATAAACAACAATAATTCTTCGCTAATGGCAAATTAAGATTAATTAAGTTCTTCGTGTTCTTTCAATAATAAATCACTGCAGTTTCGCTTTCAATCTATTATAAATTAGGTTAGCAGTCTTCAAATATTAACTTTAGTCTAATTTAAAATCGTGTAAAATATGTATGTTTATATTCTCTAAAATTGTCAAAACGTTCGCTGGTATAAGTACAGTGTCTCATTATTTTATTCAAACAAGTAAATAATTTATATTTTCGTTATATAATGGCTCTTTGTCTGAATAATTATAAAATTCAGTATTGTTATCGAGTAATAAGATATATTTTTCCACTTTTGTAGAGGGGCATTTATCGCCTCGAGCAGCTTTATTCTATTCTCTCTTTCATCTGCATCAGCCAGGCAATACATTGATCTCTCATAAAAGTTCAAGTGGTGATTGTAAAGGAAATCGTCCCTCTCGTTAATTAAAAGACACGTGCGGTAATTTAAAAGTGGTTCTTGAAGATTTACAGTGTATTTTGTCTTATTTAATTATTAGACAGATTTAGTTCAGCCATAAGCGTTTGCTTTGTTTGCTTTTATTCTACTTTATTATTTATATATAATAATATTATTTGTAATACATAACTGAATATAGTGTTCTGGATATGGAATACCTGATAAGGGGAACAACAAAGATAGACACGATGTTAGAACTAATATTCTTCGTGACCATTGTTGTTAAAAATGCTAGTAGCCATGTTAGCTAGTAGGAACTACTAAAATTCATATTTCCGCGTAGGAGAACACTAACGGGTTGCTAGTATTATCAAATTGGCACCTACTTTTATTAGATATACCAAGATACTTAAAACTCTTAATTGCAGTTTTATTGTTTTAAATAGGACAGTATTTTTTATAGTTCTGACAAGTGGTGTCTACAATAAATTACAACATACGCAGAACCCTAATTGGTTGTTTTTGGTAGGTTGAAGGATTTTTTGTTTCTATGGCGCCTACTCGGGCCATGGGTTACTATTTCGTCGCAAAAAAAAAATGGTTGAAACGTGGAGTTTCTGTTGCATGCATGATTAACCTAAATAACGATAAAACTTTTGTTTCGAGTTAATATCTTTGTAAGCCACAGTTTATTTTATCTTTAAAATAGACATTTTGTACAAGATATAATCATGAGTGTTTAACATTATCATAATCTGTCCTGTATATAAAATGTTATAAATAGGTTTTATTTGTTATTTAGACATTTGTATTTTAATTATCAGTTGTTGCATTTAACATACGATTCTTACGATTCTTCTTATGCCATATTATCACACCAATTTGCCACATCAAAATCTAAAAAAAACGTTGAATAATAATAATATTACTGAACTAGCTATTTCGTGTTTAAAAACACAATTATTTTGCTTTAGTTTGGTGGATTTCATTGTGATTACTTAATTGTAAAAAGTAAGAAATTACTTAATAATAAGATAATGAATATTTTGGTTATGAATATAAACTTATTAGAATAGTTGTTTGAATTTTAGAAAATTTGTTGTTAACGGAAGAGGCGTCATCACCGGCGCCAGTGTGCCGCAACCCGAGAGTTCACGCCGCGCTCCATTTGACCCATCCCGTCGCCTGCCCAGGCTCCATTGTTCACCCATGTCGAACACTATTTGCTTCATTCAAAAAACCTTTTTATTGTTTTGGTCTTGTCATCCGAGATATAAACCTGCGTAGGAACTTCACCTGCCACGTTTTAGTTAATTTTTAATCTATCATTAACTAGGACATTATTAGGTAATTTTAATGTCATTACCTAGCTTAAATACTTGACCAAACTTCATAATAAATGCGATTATTGGTTTAAATTAGTTTGTATATAATAATATAAATATATTTTTTTTATATCATGTTATCATAAATTAAGACCTTAATAAAATTTGCTTGAACTTTGCATTAATAAATCTCTTTTAAATCAATAAAAAGTTTTAAGTATAAAAAGTCCTGCTGTGTCTAATGGTCTTACAATTGTCTTTCTTCTACAATTCATATATTCTTTTTTTTTTGTCGAATTGTTTCGACGGGTCGAGTTGATCTTATCTTTGTATCGAAGTCCAATCCGTCGTAAACTTCAAGGCGCCTTGGATGTCGAACTGAGGCTATTAAAATCATTTGTTTTTAGAAACGGTATGTTTGAGTGAAATCTTTTTTTAACTTTGCTTCGCAGTTGGAAACACCGTCAATATAGACTTGCAGGTATTTGTTTGATTTACATTTATTAAGTTTTAAACTTTTTTATTAGCTTTTAACAGTTATGTAGGTATTATCTTATTAGTTACAATCACTTGTTTGTGACTTATAATTACTTTTTTTTGTATTGTAGCTCGGCATGTGACAACACTCCGCCTGATCTAAAGTTAGAATGCGGTCCATGAACGGAAACAACTGCTACAGGGCTGCAGTCACCTCTGCTATGCCGGCCTGAGGAGACGAATATGCACCATCTATATTGACGGTGCACACTCCTCTCGTTATACCTGGCTACTTAATGTAACAAAGGACGGGAGACTGGGGTAATAACCATCATCAGTCTGCCTACCACGCTGCCTATAGATTATAGTAAGAACTACAATATGTAAATGTTATTATAAAAGTATTAATAAGCAAACAAAGCAATATACGTGGGATTTTGATTTCTTTCAAATAAAATTACATAAGGTATGAAATTGTCATTTGGTAATGAAACGTAAAAATAATAAAATCACGGGAAAGTCCGGAAGTGTCCGTTAATAATAAGGTATGTCTTGCGTTTGGCGCCAGAGCATGCATGTACACCAACCTGTCTTCTTTGAAATTTGATTGCACCTAACATCACACGCCCATGAACTCTATAATGAAACGGCAGTATAAAAACAAAACTGGGCATATATGATTAGGTCGATACACGACGAAGGTAGAACCACAAAACAAACAACTATTACAATATCGCCAAGTCATTGTGTTCGAAATCACTTACTTTCAAAGTGACTTGCACATCTATACTTGTGCGTTATGTTGAGCACTATAGACTATGATGATGTATAACGATGTACAAGATTGTAACGAATTTCTAATTAACTTTGTTGTTTCGAGGTTGAACTTTATTAAATTTTGAAACCAAGAATTATATATACGTCTTTCATATCACTTAGGTCGCGTAGTGAAATGCACTAATCGATGACTGTAAGAGATTTTAACAAATTAGTGGTGAAACCTCGTGAGTAAGAGAATAACAACTTTAGAGAGAATACTATGTGTGTTTTATTAAAGACTTAAATAGGGTGGATCATGCCATGTAGACCAAACGGAACCCGCTTGGTTATTGCAAAACACGAAAGCATGTTAATTGAAATTCAGCATGAAAGGGATAATAAGGGATGGGTTGGGAGTCGACGCCTTCTTTGCGTCACACAAGCGTGTGACTACGTGGATCAAAATGCGTACTCGCCGCTAATCTTCAACCAATGCTAAGATACCGAAATATCTTCGTTGTTAGCTACTTTTAACCGTGTTTATATATTAAAACTATAACATAGTATGCATATGCATAAAACAGGAATGCAATTTACAATATTGCTTGACATTGTTTGCAACCCAAATTCACTTGACTGTTTTACGTTAGGGGAAATTTCGATGCCTATCCATTAATAACGTCGGATGAGGCTCCGATGCCGTTGAATCTATAGGCGTCGTTCTGTGCAACCGAAGCTCACACCGCATTTATTGCCCGCCCGCCAGGATCGGCGTTCACATCAATTTTCCCAGAACATTTACCGTACTCTGTTAAGCAGACCAGTGGTTATCGTATGAACAGATACTTCAATAATTCAGGTCCATATAGCTAAAGCGTCCGCTTTCGGTCCTGATCAAAAGCACATTAAAATGTTCCCGGAGGACGTCCATCGCTTAAGTTTGTTTGTATCAATTAGTAACAAAATTTATGTCCTATATTAATGATCTGTTCTGAATATTTTTGGAAAATAATAATAATTCATGTTTTTATATTTATAGGTTCGACACTTCCCAGGTTGCCTGGAAAAAATTGCTGTTCAATAATAAGGCCGTATATTGTAAACCTACACTAATACTGTAATTTTAAACCAATGTTTGCACAATAAAGAATTATTATTATTTTAGTCGTATAATGTCTATGCAAAGCCATTTATATAAATTAGATAACTATTTTAATTTCATAGATTTGATAATAAAAACTATGTACATATATGTATAACAATACTCATTTTATTATTATATTATTTACAATAGATATAGTGCTACTATTATATTATACATATAGTACTTTACAACTACGAGATTGATTTTAAGTAGGTGCTCCTCTATGACGCTGTAACCCCAGCGAACAGTTAACGTAACCCGTTAGGGGGTTGTCGGGGCTTTCGCACACATTAATTAGCAGGGTGGAATCTAAATTCGAGTCGGTAACTACTACTATTACTAATGTATAACCGGGACTTTAGGCGCTCTATGCAATTCCTGTAAATTCTGTGAAGCTATATCGATGTGCGAATACCTAAAGTTTAGAAACTAAGAGAAATAAGTTTTCGACATACTATCCTATTCCTCTATCCAGAATTCCGATATGTGTATTTTGTTTGGGGGTGAGCAGTAGCCGGGATGAGTTGAACCGGTAAACGGGGGCAGAAGCCTCAGGATATACATGAACCGTTTGCCCACGGCATTTTGAAAATAACGTATTATCAAACCACATTTTGTTTCTACCATAATATAATAAATCAAAACTAAAATTAATTCTAAATTTATATATTTAAAAAAAGTTTAGGTATTGAAATACTTAGTAGGTATCTAACTCAAAATTAATTAATAACTATTTGTATACTATTAAATTGTATAATAACAATATTTAAATAGTGTTCAGCACTGAATTTCTATTTTTGTTCAATACAAAATAGCGAACAACTAATACCTCAAATAAATAAATACGAAATCGAGATATCGGTCTGGCTAATCCCAGGAAACGATCTCAGTGTTTAGTTGTCGTGGTTCACTTTCATCTTGATCTCTATGCGTATTCAGTGACAAAAATAATTAGAATGAACAACGGTACGAGGCGTGCTAAGGGCTTTGTGCTAAGCCACCACAATTCCTTTGCGGCGGGTTTGAGCGGGATTGTAAATCAATGGGATTCTCTACAATTAAGCTTATAATTTATGTAAATTCACTAATATTTATAGCTTAGTCATTCTTAAAACAAATATATACATTAATTTGTACATAATAAAATTATATAGATTTTATACCAAAATTCAATTAATAATAAAATAGTCGAATAACAATTATACAGACATACGTGCAACTAGCTCATTAATAATATGGATACTCATAAATCAATAAGTTTGATGTACTTCATCCTTATATTTTACTGTGAGTAAGTTTGCCGAGCTACTCACTCTATTAATTTGTTTATATTAGAGTTGCTCACGCGCGCAGTCAATCACACTTGTTGCCGACCTCCCAATATACTATTTGTTTTCAAAAGATCCATCTTCTTAACCATGTTTTGGTTATTTCTGTTCAGTTAGAGCTTTTAAATTTAGTGCTACCGCTACTCTCCCGAGACGATCTCAACATTTGTCTCTTAATATTTATCGTTACAGTTCGTCGAGTTTATCATTCCGCTCTACTATTGTGGCCATCGATCAGACGGAGTGCGGAGGCGCCTAAATTGTTTATTATTTAATTTCATCCCACAATTAGATAATCAGAGATTACGTAATTGTATCTGGATGATTTATATTTTTTGAGTAGGTACGTAGACTATATCGTTATAATAAGCAATATTAAAATATATCTATGTAAGACGTATATTAAATAATGTACGCGTGTGTTTTGATGTTTATGAAGACATTTGTGTTTATGTCTCGAGTAATGACGTGTTTTTGTTCAGCGTGTGTATGTAGCAGAGTTCGGTAGTGCCGTGGGCGGGAGGGTGAATTTCGCACGGGCGGGCGGACTCCCCAACTGTGTCTCGCACCTGCTTCACTGCAAGCGGCCTTATCCAATTAGCCTTAAATAATGTTTTATATTTTCACCCAAATGCGGTAGAGTATGTACTTACCACATTTGCCCTGAGAGCACGCCCATTCATCCCTCTCATTCGCTCGGGTATTACCACTCATTATTTTGTGTTTACGGCTATGTTTATTAATTTAGAAACCTCTTAATTATATTTTTAATATAGCGCGGTAGAATTGTACTTTATCCTTTGTATCAAAGAATCTTATTTCTTTAAATGATATTTTGTGTAACTTAGAAAAAGGATTTTCTTGGGCATTGCTTCGCCCGCGGCTTGTATGTTATTGTGAAACTTTTATATTTTACTTGAGGTTCTACGTTGTTTTACTGAAAAAGTTCGTTTATAGAACCAGATACAAAAGAAGTTTGCTTTATACAACCTTTTCGTTAAGATTATGCCTTTCAGTTGAAAAGTTTTAATGAAATAAAATTAAAAGGGGAGATGAAAGACTTGCTCTAAGCGGTTATATTTTAATTTATTATTAAATTATATTTTTCTTCTTTAAAAAAAATTTAATTTGATACAACACAACGATCGTGTAAACCTTAAAATATGTAAATATACATATACATATTTCAATATAATATTTAAATGTGATATTAGTAAAAAAAACTATCAGACAGTTGTCTTGTTTGTCCTAATAATAAAATAGTATATGAATTTTCGGAAACTCTTTCATAAATTCTACTTGCAAAATTGATTGTGGCGCTTAGTCTGCCTCGTGGCTACAGGCCGTAAATCTTTTGAAACGGGCGGTTTACAAATTAAAACCCTGAGACGAGCATCTGTGATAGAGGGTGCTGTACGGTCATAGTGAGTGTGTATCCTTTTTCGAAACAACCTTTAAATAAATTGACTCAAAGTATCCGAGAAGATTAATTATGAATTCTTGCCGAAATTTCACTTTTTAAACTTTGAAAAACAAATAGAGGCTATCTCATTATTAACTTATGAAAATCCAAATATTTCACCTACATTCATCATGGCGCCAGATCAAATTAAGTGCACTGCTATAAAAACACAATAAAAATATTATTTTCTTCTGCATACGTTCATTTATTTATTAAAACAACCCATACCATTGGGCGGGCAATAGTTAATCACTGTTCTCATCTCTGATGAAGTGATGCACGATTGTAATTACTTTGTGTGTTGATTTAAGCTTTATCGCGACGAAACGTTAAGGTAGCATGGGCTCGGTTGCTATCCGTAGTATTGAATTAATTGCTTCAGAAATATTTTGTACATATAATTACCACTGTTTAATATGTGAAACATTTTATAATAATCTAGCATTTTATTTATTTATTTATTGAATATAATAAAAGAATTTCAGAAACCGTTTCTAACTCTTTCAATAAATATCAGCTTCCTATAAAAAATATTACAATAAATATTAATTGTTTTACAAATGTAATCACATCGACCGACATCTAAAACATAAGAGTTAATTAAACTCGCACAGTATATAATTTCGAGTCACTGTGTTGGTACTTGTGGCTCTGCGTAAAACCTATTAAAGTCTTAGCGATAAGATCAAATTTTTATTGCTGTTTAGACCGTTTTATAAATGATCAGCATGTGAGTACGCCCCTCTGTTTGTGTTCAATGTTTGACATTTCGATTAGTATTTATTATATTGATACTATAGATTTATAAATATTAACAAATTTTATTATACAATATAACGGTGGATAATATTGCACTTCTTGATGTCTAAGTACTACAATTACTCAAATTTTTAGTTTTAAAATGTTAGGTAAGACGCACATCAGCAAAATTGCGTACATATAAAGCCTTTTGTTAAAATAACGAAACGAGTAATTAATTATGATAGAGCGTCTCTTTACAATCTCTATAATTTTTAATAGTACTTTCAAGACATTCGTAAAGAATTTTGCAAAATATTTTTATTACATATGTAGAATATTCGATGAATGTGTTATTGCAATGTTCTATTGTATGTCGTTATTATACCTTATCTAGCTTGAACTTTACATTGTGCATGACCATCCTCGTTCTCACTAATCGGCGAATATTGTCGAAGACTGCACTAATTTCTGTTCATGTTGACATGTAAACTTGCATGTTGTTAGTTGTTGACAATTTCCGATGTCCGTCCCCAGGCTTTATTGTTCTATCACAGTGTTAACATTCACCAATTTAAAATAAATACGAATCATTTAATTTTACACGAATCATAATTATGGTTCTTATATTATTAATATTGTACTTACATAATAATAAAAATACCTCGTTAAGATTTTACTGCATTAATTGATTGTTAAACTGAATGGTTAGATCGTTAGCCATTAACTCATTACAAGAAAGCCCCAGGCTGGGTGGGGTCCGTCCAATATTTCAACTCTTTATTTTTATTACGATATTTGCTTTTGATCATATCGATGGAACAGAAAAGGAAGTTCAAAAATATCATATTATATTTTTTACAATTATTGATTCCTCTTCTTCTGGGCTTTTGCCTTATAATTAAAATTTTATAGTTGGTTTTATTTTTCATAAAATATTGAACAAAAATAGTATCTGAAAAATTTTCTTTTGAAAATTATATGAAATAAACTATTCCAAAATGATAAAATAACATAACATTGCATTTTTACTTCAGAATAGTAGATTACTCTCGACTTAAATTTATTTAATAACGTGTAATGTAGGAGCGTTTAAAAATCAAGCCAAAGCGACCAGACTGTGGCTGATGATTTATTTGGCAGAACTGAATAAAAAGTTAAATCGAAAATCACCTGAGGCAATAGCAAGGCCGTGAGTCCAGTCTGTAAATTTCAATTAATACACGATGCTGCTACCGAGACTAAGTCCAATAAATGGGCTGATTTGTTTTAGTGCCCTCCAGCTGTTTACAAATAATCATGATACGCTTTTACGAGTTACATATTCAATTTATTGATAATACAATTCGGTTCGGCAATTTATACAAATGGTTCATATTCAAATGACTTCTGTGTGAGTCTGCTTTTTACTCTTTAATTATTAAACTCGATAAATAAATAATGAAGTCAGCCTCTGTGTCTACTTAGAGCTGCTCATACTTAAAACTAGAAGTAATGCAAGAGCAGAATTTTTTTAAAGCGTCTCTTATAAAGTTAAGTACATTTATTACCATTTTAGGTTTTATATTTTTATGTTTATTCCTTAAATGTAAATAAATATGTACATTGTACTCGTACATACATTGCCCTAACCCCCATGCCATGCTATGGGTAACAGAAGAAGAACAACACAAATAAAACACCCATAACCGAAACAAATACTAAATACTTTTTTCATATTTACAAATAAATATTCCATGTATGAAAAATCGATTCAACCGGGAATAGAACCCGGGACTTTTGCGCAACAGACTGCTGCCCTACCCAATAAACCTTAGACACCCGCGGCGTCCAAACATGATGTATCTATATTTTTGTTTGCTATAGTATTTAGTGGTAAATGATAGTTTATTCGTGTATTCATATTGCCGTCAAAATTTTGAATGTGTTTTATTGTCTACAATTTTTATGTTGATCTTGACACTTTTCAAATGTAGAAGTGAGTAACATAAATTAAAGGCTCGCGACTATGGAGGCGGGTAGGCAATACGATCACCGAGTTAGCTCGGCGTGTGGTGCCTCGGCATGCCTTGTAGCTACAAGTAAATGCACTTATCTCACTGGGATGTGAAAAGCTGGTCTCGGCTCACTGTCGTCGGTTAGCTGCGCTGACGCCGAAAAATATCATCAATGATTTCAATACCAAAATAAATCTATGGTTTAATATGAAAATACTTATTTAAAGTCGATACGGTATCATACAGTTTTCACAAATTAAGGTTTTCTGCTGCTGCTAGTACTAATAATACAAATGATTAAAAAAAATTTATTTATGAAATGTAAGATATACATATGGACGACTTTGAGCAGTTCATTAACATTTACTACATCTTAATATAATGATTTATTATTAGTAAATATTACGATAAAACAACTACCTACCTACATATACAAATAATATAATTATAATTGTATTTAGCATATACTTGTCGTTACAAAGTTTCGTAGCGTATTTATTCGTGTCGTACATTGTCTTAATTGTAAGCGATTGGTTCACGCCAACCCTGTGGTGGTACCTCGACGATGTGTCGTTAATAGAGCGTTGTGTCGCTTCATTTTGTTTGGACGTTCACTGACTCTGTTATTTCGGAGCGACTAATAAATTGCGTGATGACAGGTGTCAGCTGCTCCACCGCCTCTGCACTCCTGCGTCGATGTCTCATTCCTCACACTTAACGCTTAAATTCTCTTATTTCACCAAACGCTTCATTTAAATTTCTCTCCGTTTGGTTACGCTTGTAATGAATTAGATTATGTTTGATATACGAGACAATTGGAACTCCATAAACATACTTATTGTTTATTTCATACAAAATGTATATTTGTTTTCTGATGTTCTAAAATGAAGCCTCAGTACAATATAAATTACTTTTGAATAAGATGAGAAAGCACTTTTTGCGAATCGTTCCAACCTTCGGCTTCGTTCAGCGTTGAATATTCGAATTCCAGTTGCAATTTGAGGAGCTAAGAAAAAGTATACCGGCAAGAATGATCTCGAGAAATACCGAAGCGGCATAAATTAAGAAGGGAAGCGTTACAGCGGTTGAAACGGAAGATTTATAGAGCGTAGTGGCGAGTACAGACGAAGTAAGTCCGTACCATTCTTAGCCCTTTGATGGACAACCATTCAAGAGTGAATGTATTTTTTGTTGTCGTTTCAGTAAAGTAAATTCTTAGCTATTAGGTACTTCTTAGAAGTATACTATAAAATCTTGATTGTCTACAAGTATTTAGTCATAGTTAACTTGAATCAATAAAATTAAAGTTAACTTATTTTCTTTAATAGAAATAATACAAAGGAAACAAGTTTATAAATGTGAACAAGAATGGAATTTTCAATAAGCAAGTACTGAAGATGTCACGTGTATCTAGCGCTTAATATTTGTCAGCAAATGTTTGCGTCATCCCGACTGTAGTGCACGCGACGATGTATGATGGTTTATTTTAAGCATCAATCCTAATTATTCACCTTCTCGCTAACCACGTGCATTTTATTTTATACGTTTTCTTCACAGTCTCACAACATATGAATGAAGATTTTATTTTAATTTCACTAAAAATTATCATAATTTGCCCCTGCTCCCCTTTCTTCTTTTCTGTACAATTATTCGTTATATTTATTTTAAATTTTTTACATTTTTAATGTGTAATTTGTTTCATTAAGAAATTATAATGAAAATTGAATGACAAAAAATTAAACGTACACAACAGCGTGAGGTGAGGTGAGGTCATTTTTCTATTCAATTTTCATACTCTAATAACCTGGACAATGTTATCAGACATTAATCAGGTACTAATAAATAATCAATACAATAAAAATATAACAAGAGCGCCACGCATTGCAATATATTGAATTTTTATTTAAAGCGGAGGGTACATCCTCGTTTATATACTGATAACCTATCTTAACTTTGTTATACGAGTATTATGAGTAGAACGAGCTAAGCTGATGTCGGTAGCGTCGCCTTTTCGCTCGCGGCAGTAACCACCTCCTCTACAAATACACACACATGTATATTGTCTAATCTATGTATAGTGGAGGACTTGAACACGGATATAAAAGTAACTTTAGACAAAATTTTTAAGAAAAAGAATATCCTTTTGTAGCGTAAATATCATAAATCACCCAAAGAATTTGCCTAGTATACATTATCATTTATTGAGTGAGCAATACCTAGAAGTCTTTGACAAAACACCGTTTCTCATGTCACGGTTGTCAGAAAAGCATTGCAGCGTTCCATAGGCCCATCATTACACGGCTCCATCTTTGTACACGTATCGTATGGGGCACAGGATTGAGAGGATATTAAGGTTATTACGAACGGTGAAATTGGCCGAACGACCGCTGAGGAAGCTGCCTACCGAGGCCTATTAGCGGTATTACATATTTCATATCAACGTTCATCGTTCGACGATTATGGGGCTATTAAAACGCTGTTCAAGCCTCTCCGAAGCCTGGGAACATATGCTGGACTCATATGGATGCGTCTACTTTCAAGGTTCTGTAAGAGAAATTCGTATAATATGCGAGCTTTATATTGTTTAAATAGTTTTTTGTAATATGTTCTAAATATAATTTATTTCAATTGATAAATATACCCATAGTTACGATACAGATGCATTCGTTTTGTTTTATTTGAGTTTATAGTTATCCATATTATACGCAATTAGTATAATTAAAATAATAATAATTCAAAATTAAGTATGATTAATAATCTAATTTTATTATAATCTATTCGGTTTTGGTATTGAAGTCAGTAAACTTTTTATAAGCACCAATTTTATATAATAGTAGACCTATTTGGTGATTTGGCCTCACGCCCGCCTGGGCTCGATTGCCTTGTAATGAGCGTGTTTATGTATTTATGTGCTATAAAATAATTTTTACAAGTAACCTTTATTATTTTGTTGGCGTTTACCTGTACTCTATGGACGTCCGAGTAAAATGGAGCTCAACTTTAACGCTTTAATTATTTTTTATCGATCTTCGCGAACGTTTCATGGGAAAATTTATAAAACACTTTCACATTCTAAATTGATAGTCTATGCGTCATTGTTGTCGTACTAAATTTTATGAAAGATTGCCGTCACGCCTAGGACTAGCGTTGACAGAAATACTCATAGATTAATATAAATTTCACGCCTCCTGCCTATTAAAATTCTGTTTTGAGTTCTCTTCCTACATTAAATTTAAAAAAAAGACTGTTAGTATGTCACAAGATATCTCTGTTTACCTGATTTATATTTTGAAATTACCGGGTATATTATATAATAGGTTATATTTACATACGATATATTTAGTGTTGTCCAATTAAGTCACCATTTCGCAGGTCCTAATTGACATACATGCAAACGCAATCAATATGACGCAGTGACCGGATGTATTGTATGTAGAGATACACGCTGACCCATGTCCGTCTTAGAAACTACTTGTCGCAGGTACTAATGCACCAATCCATTGTTACATACGTGTTTAGGTCATTAGAGAAAAAATAAACCGTTTCTCCATTAGTTCAGTTAGTCGTTGTCACTTCCTGAAACTATTTTAATGATATTCAAATATTTTCGTCAATCTTCTGCAATATTTAGAAAATAAGTTTCAGCTAACTATCAAAGTACAATACGTATATAGGTACACTTAATGACTTAAAGCACATGATTCAACATTTTCATTGAGTTTTCAGCAAATCTGTACATTACGCATTATATTATTGTTTGCTTCATATTAAGGTTTAATTAATAAAAAGAGGAATATAATAATTTATAACTGTTTGTTTTACCTCACACAATCAAATTTGTATTTTATCTTATGTAGAAAGTAAAGGCGATTTTATTTGGGATAATTCAAAAAGCGGTGCAGTTCACTCGAGCCACGTAATCCCACTTCAAATTTATTGGCGTGCTCCGCTATAAATTAGCATATTCGGTGCCCGTTTGACCCGGAAATGTAGTACCGTCGTCGAAACGTCCAGCCCATTCAACTTAAAAGATAATTCTTGTTATCCGGTCGTTTACGTTATCCTTGTGACTTGTATTGTATCTAACAGCTTTTGTATTTTTATTTTAAGGTTTTCCTTTTTTACTTTTTACACTCTTGAAGCTGTGACTTAAAATGTATATGAGGCTATAAAAGTGTTGACTGTTGAGTTTATATATTAATGTTTATATTTTTTATTATAAGACTAACAAAATTTTATTCGAAATCCCATTTCAACATTCAATTAATATATTTAAAAAGTTTTACCTTTTCAAAGCTGAATTAGTAATGAATAACGATCGATTTATATTTAGAATAGTCCATGATCAGAATAAAAAATCGTAAAATAACGGATAAATAAATCTACAGAATTGAGCTTGAAATAATTAACTTCGATCTATAAAAAAAATAAAAGAGGGTTTATTATCAGTTTATTGTATTTTAAATTGAAATCGTTGTGAAATTAAAACACCACTCTATTCTATTCTGAAAGGTGTGTAAATAAGTAATCACTAGGATGAAATCTTAAGATATTTCCAATAAATGTATAAGGTAGTAAAAGCCACAGTATAGTACGAATTAAAAGCGACATCTATAGGGCGTGAATTATTTTCCTCTCTCGGATAGAATAGCACGGTCAGCGTTTTCGTGAACAAGTTATAAAGACGGGGTTAATGGTTGTCAGAAACGACGTGAAACTTTTATTACATTAAGCTTGAACCGAACGTTTAACTATTATTTGTATGCGGAGGTACATGTTTATGTCTGTATTTAATGATTTCAATTTGGAAAAATTTTGAACGAAAACCCGAGCTCTTAATAGATTAGCTTTATTGAAATATGTATATTTAAACGCATGAACATTATCTCAGCTGACAAGCGAGCAATAGGTGCAAATTATTCAAATATCCACGTAAATACCAAAATTTAACATTTAACACCCTCAAATAAAATTTATCGTATTGGTAGTAGACGTTTGAGCTCGTTAATCTTCAAAAAACCGTGTTCATGGTTGCATAGGTGGATAGGAGAAAATCGCACTCGTACTGAATGTGTTCTGGTAAATGAACAGCTTTTCCCTGGAGGCCAATATTTCTCCCAGCGACGCAGGGACGTCCAATTGAAATCCGCCCGCCGCTAACTACCCCACTGAATCCGCCACTCGCACGCCTCCTTCTTGTACTCACACCGATTGGTATCTCTACTATACCATAGGCAATGTTTCACAATGGAATTAATTGAATATTTGTAGAGAGAAAACTGAATTGTGTCTATTCAGAATATAAATTTCAACCTATTTACATAATTTATTATATATCTCGTTTGTTTTTGAGGACTCCTGATAATGTCATAATAAATTAAATAGCAATTCTGTGGTTAAATAGGTTTTAAAAAATGTGGTAGGTAAATTAAAGTAAAAAGAAACATTCTTTATTTCATTACTCCTTTAACAACTGCAATGAAATAATCCGTAAGCAAATCTATTTATTTAATGGCGTGTATCTCTTTTACGAGATCGTTAAACTATCGTATTCTCTTTTTCATGTGATGTTGGTCTGCGTACGAGTACAGAGGGTACTCTGAACCTGATGGTAGTATTCAGAGAAGTCATTAAATTGTCAACTAAAATGATTATGTGCTTCTACGTTAACAAGTTATTTATATTAGGAAAAAATAAATTTGCAATTTAAACACTTTCCCTAAAAATGCAAGTATATTTCAAAATGGTTGAAAAATTGACATAAGGGTTAATCTCGTTGCAAGTTCAGTTGTAATATAATTGATGTACTCGTATACCATGTAATGACTTATAATGCAGTCAATAGGCTATCAAATTATGTTAACAGCACTTTCTTCGAAGGGAATGGTAATCTTTATCCACATCAATAATATAATTGCAATTTTATGACAATAAATTCAGCTTCGTTTTATTAGTGAGTTATTTATCAAACATCTGCCCCGATTTATCGCCATTGAGTTCCAATTTTAATTCGTACCTTTTAAGTATTTCGGTCTCGGTTTTATAAAGGGTGAATAAATTTCATGGAACTTGTTAAACGTTCGTTTAGTTAATCGTCTCAAATATACAAAACAACAGTGAGTACTACGACTATTTCGACACGGTGTGCGATTTTAAATTTCCAATCTTCGCTGTGAAGGGGTGTAAGGGTGTAGCATTATATTGAAAAATATAAATTTAATATAGCAACACTTTTACTCGTAAGAGAAGGGGTGGAAATTCACTGGAGTTATATATGCAGAAAATTATAGGTACCTACATAAAGTATTATTGCGCAGAAATAGTTTTCATTTTGTTACTATCGAACAGCTGTTACTATGCACGCCTGTTTCATTTTCGGATTCAATTCCGCGAATATTGTATTATCATATCAATGTCCCTAAGACATTGTTTACCTACCTTAAGAACAAATTTTGTAAAATATTATTTTTAATTGCATTTATATATAATTTATAAATATATAAGAGCGGCCGTGATCTAGCGTTTAGGACGCGTGAACTCACGATCAATGAGACCCGTGTTCGAACCTCGCTTAATTCTGAAAGGTACCAATGTAATACGTACTTTGATCGCTCAGTGACTATAGGCACTATTAAATAGTAGTAGACAGACATATAAAAGTAGTCTGCCGTCCTGGGGCAGTGCCGCCACTTCAAATGTAACACCCGTGAAATGATCTTGTCGCATTTCGGGAATAGTTTGAGAGTAGCCAGGTATAACGAGAAGAGTGTGCACTGTCACTCTAGATGGTGCATATTCGTCTCCTCAGGCCGGCATAGCGGAAACGACTGCTACCCGTAGAGATTTCTCTGTAGTAGCAGTTGTTTCTGTTCATGTACCGCACTCCAGTCAGATCAGGGGCAGTGTTGTCATATGTCGAGATATAATAAAAAAATATAGAAGAGTCACCTAACAATAGCATTTTTTTATACAATGTTGAATTAATGTTTCTTACAGCAAGCTTTGTTTTAACAGAGTTTTACGAGTTTTGGATTTAAATGAGGGAAAGTGTCAAAGTTGTTCACGTGACGCTACAAAAGGAGGAAGGGTGGCAAAATGAGTACCGCGTTTGAGGTGCAAGAGAAGTGAACTTGTCTTATGTAAATGAGACGTCTACGCGTCTGTTGCGACACTTGACGAACGCAACTTGATTAGCTACAAAACTGCTTTAAAGCACAATTTTGTTACGCACTTAGTCTTCTAGCGAGTACTCCTTCGCTTTCTTAAGCAAATATTTTGTATTATATTAGGATTATTTCCGCTTCTATAGCGGAATACGGAATGGTTTGCATTGTCGTCCGCGAAAGCCCTGGGTTCGATTTAGAGTCGCAACAAACGCTTGTTTTTAGTTTATTATTTTTAAATTTATTTATTAAATGCGGCCGTGGTCTAGTGGTAAGACGCGTGAACTCACGATCGATGAGATCCGTGTTCGAATCTCGCTAATTCTGACCGGTACCAATGTAATTTTGTTATATGTACTTTGGTCGCTAAGTGCCTATAGGCACTATTAAAGAGTGGTAGGCAGACTGATAATGATTATTAGCCCAGTCTGCCGTCCTGGGGTAGTACCACCACTTTCGAATGTAACACCCGTAAAGTGACCTTGTCGCGTTTCGGGAATAGTTTGAAAGTAGCCAGGTACAGCATAGCGAGAGGAGTGTGCACTGTCAATCTAAGATGGAATATGCTCGTCTCCTCAAGCCGGCATAGTGGGGGCGACTGCTGCCCGTAGAGATTTCTCTGGGGTAGCAGTTGTTTTCATTCATGGACCGCGCTCTAGCTTTACATCGGGCGGAGTGTTGTCACATATGCCGAGCTACAATAAAAAAATAAATAAAATTTAAAAAAAAAATGGAATCACAGGACCATGGACATTGACATCAACTACGCTTACCATGAGGCCTGGGACTAATGGGACTTCCATTAGTCTAAGACCCATTAATCCAAGTCCCATTAGTCCAAGTCGCATTACAAAAAAATATCAACAAATTTTTAGAAGCTTCTTTAAAACATTTTTGTTTTTCGTTTTTCGTCAGTGTCATATCACTTCTCCGCTAAGTTCATTTCTTATTAAGTGAAAAAGCACCCTAAACATTGCCTCTTATATTAAACACTGACATCTATTGCTCATTGTCGTAACCACGATGAGATATAGGGCAGCAACAGCGCCAACGTGCTAAATTAGTTCGGCTATATGTGGATAGAGGGTGGTACATAAAACTCGAATGTATTATTTTAATTAATTATTTTTTATATGATAACGTATTTTTTATGATAAAAAGAAATGTTTTTTAAGATTATTTTTTTATTGTATCTTGGCATGTGACAACACTCCGCCTGATGTAAAGCTAGAGTACGGTCCATGAATGGAAACAATTGCTACCACAGAGAAATCTCTCCGGCTGCAGTCGCCTCCACTATGCCGGCTTGAGGAGACGAGCATGTACCATCTAGATTGACAGTGCACACTCCTCTCTTATACCTGGCTACTTTCAAACTATCCCCGAAACGCGACAAGGTCACTTTACGGGTGTTACATTCGAAAGTGGTGGTACTGCCCCAGGACGACAGACTGGACAATTTTACATGTAATATTTTATTTATTTAAATGCGTAACAACAGCAACGCACTAACCCTTAAATTGCATGACCTTGAGCGCATTACATTAGCAGTCCGTTTTTGATATTTCAATAATGTTGTTATTGTCAATCTGCAATGGATGCGTAACATCACTAACGGAAGCGCGCTCAACCGTCTATCAGCTATGAGTTGATACTAACGCATTACAAGCCGCAGTCGTCGCGACACCAACCGTAATCCATTACTTGTTTTTGATATTTCGATGATGTTTCGTGATTTTTATTAAATTATTTATTTATTTACAATATTTAAAACTATCCCGTTATGCACTATCGGATCACAAAACCTATTTGGTTTGTCTGTGATCTTTAAGTTGTATGTAGCACTTACATAATACATAATACTTATATAATATATAATACTTATACACAAAATACCTTTATACAATATATACATTATACTATTGTTATACTATATTTATATATTATTAATATACATTAATGACAACACCATTCAACCCAAAAAACAAGACTATACAATTACGGTTAAAAACTTAAACTATAATTGTACAGTCTTGTCTTTTAGGTTTACAAAATAATGTTTGAATTTCCTTTTGTATTTGTTATCAGCCCATAAATGATGGTTATCAGCCCAATTTGCCGTCCTGGGGTAATACCATCACTTTTGAATGTGAAAATTAAGAACGTAAAGTGAGCTTGTCGCGTTTAACGAGAGGAGAATGCACTGTCCAGATTGACAGTTGGCCAGATGGTTCACATTTATCTCATCAAGCCGGCATAGCGGTGACGAATATTGCCTGTAGAAATTTATTGTTTCCGTTTATGGACCACACCGCTTAACATCATGCGAAGTGTCGTCATATGCCAAGCTACCAAATAAATAAACAAATAATATAAAAAAAAGTTTAAGTGTTATGGAAACACGCAATTTGCTAAGTGCGCGTGACGTAGTCAGTAACGTACGCTATTGTACGGCCCAGCCGGCACCAGCTAAACCAGCCGCGTCGCATCCTCGCTACTATCTCCTCTAAGTGATGGTTTTGACTAGGATTGTAATGGAACTCACATCCGCTTCCCCAACCGCGGAACTTCCGCAAGAAATCGTACCTCCGCCATAAACCGCACGCTTCTAAAAATTCACTAGTAGTTCACTGCAACTTTCTTAAGTGTACGACATGTTCTTGTTTCTATTTGAATAAAATTATTCACCTCCGCCTCCTCTAAACGGACTAGTGTTGTTACCGCTTTGCGACAAACGGGTTAGGGCGCGATTCGCTTTGAATTCGCCCGAAATCTGCAAATCGACCACTTATTAAAATTACAAAACGTTAGTAGTCGATTCGCATGAATTTAAATTATTTGCGTGCGAATATCGACACCCTCAATTTGCACTTTTTCGGGCGAATTCAATTCGTGCGAATGGTCCCCTAACCCGCGACAACATGCTATTTAAAATTGAATTCTATTCGTTTATATTCTAAGTTCACTTCGTATTGCTTTCTCGTATTTTGTGTTCGGTTAGATTACTCTGTACGTTTCACTCCTTCGGGCTTATACAGGGTGTAAAAAGAAAGAGGGTATCCCCGCGAACCAGAAGTTGTATATATCATTCAGATGCGGTATAAGTATTTCTTCGTAATTTTCGTAAATATCTTTTATTATTATTATTATTATTGCATCATTTTTGACATTTATTGGTCTTATATAAACTACATAAATAAGGACTATTACTTGTTAAAAAAAACACAAAACATCATCGAAATATTAAAAACAAGCAATGTGAATGCAAGAATTTATCCTAGGTTTTTAAATTTTTTTATGAATTTAAAAAACTAATAATAAAATAAATACGTGTGCTGCGGTTCTCCGACGTCGATGGACCTCCACTGTGCTTACCATCAGGCCGATCGACGTCACATGTCGCGTCAATATACTGGTATATAAAAAAAATACATTTGAATAACGTTTCAGTATTGGTAGTGTCACAGATGGTTATAGCGTCTGTCCTTTTAACTTGTATCTTGTGTAAAATAATAAACTGTGGGAATATCGTATATTTGCTATTCTCGTTTATAACTTCATTCAGCACGCTTTGATACCATTCATGCCGGACCTGTGCACACATCCATCCACTTCACCCCGTACTACTTGCGACGCGCCGAATGCGGCAACGTACAGTTAATGATGCAAGAATAAACATCACTCGATATATTTATTATATTTATGTTATGATATATTTTATATTATAGCTTAAAGTAAATATCCAACACACATTACGATCGCCATTGTACCCTTCTCTGACAGTTAGGTTTTTTGACTTAACGGCAATATTGTCAAATCGTTTGAAGCGGCCTACGGTTTTTTTATTTCCGATGTATGAAGTTTGCACCTCTAGTATATAACTATCTCTATTCTTTCTCTCTATCATTTTCATAATAAAAATATTATAGTATTTTGTATTGTAGTTTGTAGTATTTTAAAAAATATTTTGGATTTGTAGGTATGGCATCGAAATCATATTGCAAATAAGGGCTGGCATACACTACCACACGCGCGTTGCGTGGTTTATTATGCTACCGGAAAAGCTGAAAAATGATTATATAAAATTTAGGTATTATATAATACTTAGTTATTTTATACAATTGCGGGTTGATCAATGCAATGTATAAAGTGTTATTATAAAATTGTAAATGATGGAATAAATAAAACATAATTTGATCAACTGTCTATGAAATAATTTATGAAAAAGGGACTTTTAAAATACAAATTAGTCTTGTTTAACTATTACATTTTAACATTCACAGCCCACTTTGCGCGCCCTCTCCCCCAACATAGTTTTAACATAAAACTATAATAATAATAACAACATAAAATTATTGCCGGCTTTACATTCAGTATTGATGCTTAGCTAAAGTATGAAATAATACATTCTTTGAAGGTTTTAGGCATTTCATTGAATGCCTAAATATTCTATACCGCATTTTTACACATTTAGCTAAACATAATTGTTACACAGTGTATATTGGCCCTAAGTATGTACTACACGAGCGTTATCGTGTAAATTATTTTGTTGATTAGTATTTATGATTACACTAACGCCATCTCCTGTTTATATCCGAAACTACGTTATAAACAAGAGTAAAACATGCAAGGTCGATCTAGCACCATCTAGATTGCAGAATCCTTTCCTCTCAATTTGACTGGCTAACGGTCATAGCCAGTCGTGTTGTGTATGAGGAAGCGCCATCTAGTGTCAGTATTTCTAATTAAATGATGCTTTATTAGAGTGCATTGAAAAGATAGATGGCGCTACAATACACAACACATTGTAAGCTTTCTAAAAGCTGATACACTCTTGTCTAGTGTTAGGTCTCTTGTATGGTAGGGTTGCCGCCCTCCCCACCCCTATTCATTCAAGTTCGATGAAAGTGAAAGTTTACTCAATGAGTTAGTAGTGTGAGTGTATGTATGTTGGCCCAGTTAAAGTTTGTGAAACTTTCACTGCTCCACTATTTTGCGTGCGAAAATGGCATGAATGGGGAACTTGCATGAATGCAAAATTCATTATACAGCGTTGCTCCATTAATTCCCTCAGACAGTGATGTTCTGATACATACCATATTAGAACAATACAATCTCAAAAACAAAAGAAAGATAAAAAATTAGTTAAAATTTAAGAATAACTAGTTTAAGATAGGAAATAGATATTTATCTTCATGTTTAAAGTTTTTAGAATGATCATATAATTTTGTACATTATAGTATTTATTACGCATAGAAATATATAATTATGTAATTTTTTTAGTCATAATCCCAAAAAATATATACTGGTATAAAGTATATATTTACGTTTGTAATATTATTATGGCATTATTTTAGCATGAATTAACGTGAAAAATTCCAATAAGGGTGAAAGCGAAACATGAATGGACGAGACGAGACGGTTTTCACTTTCACTTTTGCGAATTCCAATTTCCAACGCTAAATTCTCTGTGAGATATTTTGATCGGATTTTAACGTTGGTTTTCCTTTCGTTTATTTTTTAATTCGGTTAACATTCCTGAAACTTTTTACACATGTGTTTTTTATTTCATTTTCATTGCATAGTTCATTTATGTTTTGTTTTTAAATATGGAATAGATTTTTTACTTTGATTTATTTATTACTAACATATTTGAACTATGTTATACTTTTTTCAAATACATATTTTGCTTTCATTCCTTGGTTGTTTTATCTGGAATCTAAGGCCTATTATGCATTTGAGCGAATCGTTAATATACTCACAATTTTGACACAATTTCTATATTTACGCCGCCCGTAGTTCGCCGTCTGATATTAAGTGCGAAAATTTAATAAATACTTTTACAAAATGCATCAAATATATTTCACCTGTTGATCACAACTAGACTTGTTGTGTCTAGGTTCACATCACCTGTAGATTATTCATCTTAATTTAGATTTAAAATAGTAGCATATTCAACTGGTGGTTACCTGTTGTCTATCAAAACAGAACAAATCTCTCGAATTTAACGGAGATCTATATGATGATGACTTTAACTGTTTAGTGTTCAGGTAAATAAAGACTAAAATTTATTCGCCTGATGTTCAGGTAGACGTTCGTAGTCAACCCAAATGGTCTCGCGATTTACTCCGCGTAAACGTAAACATTACAACGGGCCAGAAATTATATTTAAGAAAATTTAAAAACAATATAAATAAAACTTTTTTGTTGTGCTTTGATTCAATATTTATAAGTTTTTGTTTTCATTACATGTTTATCCTGTTTGATCATAGCTCAAATATGTACAAAAATATCAACTGGAATACGATCCAAAATATAACGGTCACGCGTTGACCGGGCCTGACTTAGATAGAGTGTGATCTATAAATAATAAATGGCGAAATAATAATAACTGATGCTTAGTAAATCACTCTTATCTAGATATCTGTTATCAGTTCCTGAAGTCTTTTAAAAAGGAATGTCTCTCAACTTTATATTGATGTATTCAAACATACTTGTTGAATATTTATTTTTAGTTGAGTACATAAAACATTCAACAGGTGGCCTTTAGTAAACTAATATTAATATCTAACAGGTGGTGGTCGGTTACCTGTTGTGTCATAAAACAGGACTCGTATGGCAATATTATGTAATAATTCTCATTAAAGAGATGATCGATGTCTTATCAAATACACGATCAGAAATTTGGTGGTAGTAGATTGTCGTTCCTGAAATATCTTACTAAAATCGTGTTCCTTTGAATTTTAATACGTAATAATTTTTTTTATTCGTAATTAATAAAAGGGAAGTTTACCATTTGCGACAATGTCGATCCTGTTTTTACATTAATTCTTTAACAAAGAGTTGTTTGCTCTTTCAAAAGCCCCTTTACCAACTCGTATAAACAAAATGCCTCCAAATATCCAAAGATTTCTCCAAAGGGAAAGGGATTCGCCGAGGGCCAATGCCCGCAGCTTCTTTCTTCTAACAAAATTTATTTATATTTATAATTTATTATAATTTTAATACGTTCAGACTCATTCGAACACACTCTTCCAACAAATGCTATTATATAATATATTATGTTCTCAAAGTATGTAATAAAGTTGGATTAATATTTCTAAATAAATTATTATTTTGTTGCCTCTAAAACTCCGTTGAAGGTTTAACATTACAAATTTCACCAGACTACTGAAGGCATTTTTGATTTTACTGAGGCTCGATTTTACTATTTTATGTGAGAACAATGATTCTGTGTGATTTTTTAAAATATAGCTCAGCATATAACACGGAGTGTTGTGTGTTGCGCAAAGCAAAATATTCAATATCGGTCTCTGTTAGTGTCATAAGAAAATCTTTGACCAGAGTATTGATTATTAATCTATAATATCTATGATGCAATAAAACCTTAGAAATACAGTTTATTAATTTTGTGTTCCACAGTCTCTTTTATTGTTTTACCTGAATCATTTTTTATACAAGAGTTATTACATTTTTAACCAAATTACACTACAACCTAAGGCGAGACTGACATTATCCCCAAATAATATGAAATGAAAAAAAAAAATTATATACATAAAATAATTAATTAATTTAAAATTAATATATTATACAAATTAAATATACAATATACAAAATATACAAAACAAAAATTAATTTAAAACCGTAGGTGACAAATCATAAATCTATGTGTAAAACATACAAAACAATTTTCTTTGAATGAAAAATACCTACAGCAGATTGCAAGGGCGCAACTGCTCCAGATTAGAAGCGATTTAAACTGGAGTAATAAAATCTATACATAAAGTGCTTTCTACGAGCAATAACTGCTTTTCTACTTTTAATTGGACTGTAATACAGTCTCTATAGAGTTAGTGTAATGCCTTCCTCTTCCTCTTCTTTTATTATGACATTGTGCCGAAGTAAATATAAAAACACATTTTATCAGTAAAAAAAAGTTTGGAATAAATTCAAAAATACAATTAAATTATAAAAGTGATCACGATCTTAAGGCGCCGGAAATAAGAATTTTAAAATTCGTTACTAGATGAAGCTCGTAGATGAGACCATGAACGAGCAAGCAGATGGCACGTGTTAATTGATTTGATCCCAAATGGACCGTGGAGATATGAGTGAAAAAAAAAAACTATCACATCACAAATATGAAATTGCGGTTGGCGGTCTAAACACTTTTTTAATGAATTTTTGTTTCAAAAACAAGAACTAAATAACTTTTTTTTTCAAAAGTTTCAAAAACAGTACTGAAAATGTTGTTGTAATGTGTACGAGTATATACATACACTCTATGTTCTGATAGTGTTTTTATTGAAATTCCGTGTTTGTTTTGCTTTAAATATCTAATACAATACTGTTATTTTAACTCGATAAGTCCTGGCAGAGCGAGGCACCGTCAGCTAGTATTAAATATATTCGATCATAACAGGATGTGTAAATTAGGGAGTTGATGAGTGTACTTCCTTCGATTCTCATTCAGCATTATTTCTTATATTTTACGCTTTAGAAATTCTACGAAAGATATATTTTAATTCAATACTACTTTTCCACTTGAGACATTGAGCGTTAAGTATCTTGGTATTTTTATTTTTAAACGTAGTAGATATCGCTAAATTTAAAAAAGTACTAGTGATGATGGTAATTAGCCCAATCTACCAGCCTAGGGTCCTAGGGACTTTAGCTCGCAGACATTTTTTTTTCTGTGGCAGCAGTTGTTTCAAATTTTGAAATAATAATTTTCTTATAAAACGCTAATAAGGACAGTGTCGCGTACTAAAACAGTTTCTCCGGTTACGATAAAGCCTTACTATATACAATATACATATATAGGCTTCTATAATTTATAATAGATATCAATATCTTCAATAGGTCAAGTGCAACAATTGAAAGGGTCATTAACTTAATTTATAACATTAATTAATAAATTATAAAAAATGCAGTGTATGTATTATATTAAAACGTATTCTTTTTTATATCAGTCTTGGTGTAGGGCATATCCACCACAGAGTCATTTACCATTTTTTGTGTACTCTTCTAACGAGATGGTATCAAAAAAATTCGAATATTTTTTCTGGTAAACTGCTAATCTACCCCGGACCATAAATATGTATTATTCTCTGTTATTGTGCGAGTTTTATAGCTCGGTCACACCATCACAGTACAGTGTCTTAACTTGGAATTTTCAGCCACGGGTCCGCCGCCGCGTCGTCTTCTGTAAAGTTCCAAGTACAATCATTTAAATTATGTTTCAATATTCGACATTTGTAAATAATGGTAATGGTAGTCAATAATCAAATATTTATATGTAAGTTTCATAACGATCAATGTATAACAAAAATAGTCTTAATTTTATTATTAAATTTATTTACTTTGTGATATTAGTATATGTGTGCGTTCCGTGTGAGTTGTAACTTATGAAATTCCATAAAAGAGTATGTCAGTGCATGCGTTCAAACATTAAAATTACATTTAATTGTGTTAGTAACCAAAATAAAAACCACGAACTTTATTGCTAAAAAAATTCAGACATTCACGTGCTCGCGAAAACTATTTTTTATTCATGAATTGACTGCAAAACCCTGCAGTTCAATGTAGTGGTTTAAAATGCTCGCTTTAAAACCAGAGTACAAGCTTTGCCTTTGCAAATGCAAAATATATTGTCCAACAAAATCCTTTGTTTATAAAACTGAATAATTGAGATGCTTACTTAATAGATATTATGGTAATGTTGTTTGTAATCGATTGACTTTAACGATATATACCTACGTCTTTCGCGCCATATGTTTCACGTGTTTTAACATGCCGAATTGATCAAAATGGATTAAAAAAATGTACTTTTAAATAATTCATTCTAGTTCAATCATACTAAGTTTAAAATAAAAATATTGATTAAAACCTAAAAAAATGGCGTATCTCGGTTCCGTTCTCGTTTTCGTTTTTATTTTCCGAATCGCGTTACGCCGTACGCGTAATTTTAATGCACATGTATGTTTGCAAATCACGTGGAGAATTCAAAATTCAAAATTCGCGGAGATATGATTACGAAGGAGTTCTTCGTTTTCTTTTTTTTATAGTTATTATTTTTAGATATTTAGATTATTTTAGACGTAGATTTTTAGAGTTCAGAGAGCTCAAAGATATTGTTAAAGTTAAATAACAATCATTATAATTTTACGACGATCTGTACGACGAAACAGCAATTTAATATCAATTATACTATAGGCTATTGAAGGCTCAGGGTTAATTTCTTAGGCAGATTAAGTACTATCCATTCTATAAAATTTATTAAGTATCGATGACAATTATTTCAATTATAGCATTTTAATTTTTTTAACGTTATTACAAATTTTACAATACTTACTTTATTTTTGGAAATTTTCGCAATAGCTTATCTTCGTAGCGAATATTCTTAGTAATATTGTTGCCACATTTTACGAGATATTATATATCTATTTAAGAAAAAAAAACAGGTATCCAAATTTTTATTTTGCAAAAAAAGCCGTCTCTTCAAATATATAAATATTCGAGGATATATATTTTATACCTATTTTTAAGATTTTTAAAAGGATTTCAGTTTCATATAAGCTTGTCGAATATAATTCACCAGGCCTATAATATACATTCAATAAGTGCAGTGACAAACACTCATAAGTTTGGATACAATTCATATTAAACAAATAAATGAATTAAAAAGAAATGTATATAATTACAGAGAAAACAATTTCAAGATATTATATTTAACACTAAAAAGAAAAAATAAAGAACGCCTGAACAATAAAAGGTGTTACCTAAATATGCTGTACCTAGTCTACAGCAGTTGTGTAAAATAAGTTAAGGCGTATTGAATAAAAACATGCGCTAAGAAATCAAGTCGGTTTTAGCTAGAAATTCATATTCAAAACCAAATTCAAACAAGTGCTCGTATTATGTTATAGTGGTTAACTACAGGGAACAATAAATTCAGCCTCCATACATTTTTGGGCTTTTTTAAAAAATACCGGCCAACAAAAATAAATGCTATATAGTGTTAGTAGTAGTCATTTAGAACAACTTTTATTATGGCACGAAACCTGTAGGGTCATTCTGTAACTAGTTATGGAAATACAAACAAAAAATCATTATGTTCAGAATTCTCATGTCCAGAATAGTCCTGATAGTGCCGGCAAACTTGTTAGTAGTAACAGTCGCGCATTATACAACACGTGTTATTCAGTCACGCGTCAAAAGCCGCGCGTGGTATTAAGTTGCGCGTAAAATATCGCGCGTTATACAACGCGTGGTATTCAGTAGCGCGTAAAATGTCGCGCGTCAAATGCCACGCGTTATACAACGCACGGTATTCAGTAGCGCGTAAAATGCCGCGCGTTATACAACGCACGGTATTCAGTAGCGCGTCAAATGCCACGCGGTATTCAATCGCGCTTCAATCAGTCATTCCAAAGAATTGGCGTATGAAGAAGAAATTGCTTCAAAGGAACAATTAATAAAAAAAAAAATAGACGTCCTATTTGACCAAAAGAAAGGATAATACTACGAGAGTAGAAATTAGATGCAGGTGCCGCGCTTGTATTAGGAACGGAGGTGCCGTAACAATATATTGCATTTATATTTGTTGGCCGGCACGATCAGAACTATTCTAGACATGAGAAATCTGAAAATAATGATTTTTTGTACTTTCATAACTAGTTATAATATGACCCTTCATGTTTCGTGAATGACAACTACTAACAATATGTAGCATCTATTTTTGTTGGCCGGCACTTTTAAAAAAAGCCTAATTTGAATTTTTCCTTTAGTATCGTGTTACCATTATTGTTTATCAAATAATATAGGTAGGTTTTGTACACAGCTTTCTTTAATATTTATACAATTAAACTTTATTTATATGTTATATTAAGTCAACAAAAACAAAACTAAGTAACAAACTCACGAAAACCATATTTCAAACAGTATACATTACAAACTTAACTTTAATATTAATAAGAAATGATATATGAAGTTTTTAAGTGAAATAAATGTTCATTCAGTACAGTGAAACTAGCGCATCGCTGGTACTATGCGCATCTGCACAAGCTTCGTTAGAAACAGCAATGCGCTCTCATTTATAAAGTTGGCTGCACACCTCTCTACTAGAATTTCATACAATGGGTTTAGTAATGAATAAGACTCACATTTTGCTGGGAACGTTTGTGAGCCAATTTAATTGAATTTGAATATCTTCTTATTGAATTTTACTTATACGAGTACAGAAACTGCAAGCTTTACGAAAACTAACTAGGTACTTACCAATTAAATTACCAAAATTATTTAGTACCTCTGATGATTATAACTGCTTTAATATGTCAAACAATTTTTACACTGTACAGACACAATTTTTCCTAAATATTAAAATTATATAAGAAATATTTAGGTATACAGGTTAGTGTGTCAGTGCAGTTCGAACTCCTGGCAGTGATATACAGATATTGTAAGGTATTGTTTTAGTGTCTCAGATGTCTTGTGTTTATAACTTTTTTTTATAATAGTCTGGCATTTGACCACACTCTTCCATCAGTCGCCTCCGCTATCTTGGCTTGAGGAGACACATGTACACGATCCGGTTTAATAGGGCACACTCCATTCATGCAAGCCCGCCTTTACTGTAGAATCACGACGATTTTTATGCATATTTTATACACATTTTTTGTATATCAGACAGATAGATATTAGATTAGATTAATTATCTGTTACGCGCAACATCGACTGCGTTACTATTCCATCCCTAGAGAACTACTTATAAATTAAAATAGCTGTAAGTGGGTACTCCGCATTTTCACAGACGTTCTCGGTTATTTATCTTTGGATATATTATATCATTATATTTATTCAATTGATATTTTATGCTGGTGCACAGAGCGTAAAAAGAAATTGCATCCCCGCGAACCAGAAGTTGTAAACATGTGGTTTATGTATTTCTTTTTTAATTTGATATCATAGTTTTCATATTTTTATTGATAATTTTATTGAATAGCAACATCATGTTTTATCTATGGCATAGTTAGTCTTTGGTAGTTAAGATGGTTTTGTTTTCCGTGTGTGTGTAATAGTTATGGCGTCGATTGAATTGTTATAGGAGAGTGTTTTATTTTATTGTGGTGTAAATAATAAACGAATATGGAAGTAGATGTGAATATTATTTAACCAGCAGACTGTGCTTCTTCTCCCCAACAGGGTTATGGGCCCAGAGCACAGAACAGAGTCCAGTCAAGACCGCGATAATATTGTGTGAAAAAGTGTGGCGGCGTGTGACGCAGTTAACAAAGGTTATGAGTATATTGAGAATTATTGTTAAAAATGCAGAGAAAAGAATTGAATATAGTGCAGTTTGCTGGAGAGAATTTTGGTGCATGGGAATTTAGAATTAAATCGATATTGAGAGAGAGTGGGGTATTGGATGCGATAATTAATAGTGATTTAAAAGATGAGAAAATTGAGGCGAAGGCGCAAGCCATTTTAATATCAGGTGTAGCAGATAGTCATATAGAATATATTAAAAAAGACACAGCATATTTGATGTTTCAAAATTTAGTTAAAAATTTCAAGCATAAAGGAACTAGGAGTAAATTATTTATGAGAAGAAAATTAACAGATATTCATTATATTGAAAGTACAGATTTGAAACAGCATTTTGTTAAATTAGAAGAGATATTTTCCACATTGAGTGATGCTGGAAGTGAGTTATCAGAAGAAGAAAAAATAAATTATATATTATTATCGATGCCAAAGTCATATGAGGGCATAGTAACAGCGTTGGAAGCAATGGGTGAGATATCATTACACTTGGTAAAGGATAGGTTACTAGGAGAGGAAGAAAAGAAAAAAGGATCAAATAGTTCTAACAAAATCGAGAGTGCATTTTTATGTTTTTCATGTGGCCGAAGTGGTCATAAGGCTGAAAGATGTCCGAATCGAGCAAATGTGGCAGGTGGTTTTAATCGGTGGCAGACCCCAGGACGTGGACAGTGGAGCAACCTAGTACGTGGACAGTGGCGAAACCCAGGACGTGGTCAGTGGCAGAACACAGGACGTGGACAGTGGCAGAATGGTGGACGTGGACCGTGGCAGCATAGAGGTTCATCACATGTACGAGGAAGGAACGGTGGATCGTGGCGAGGTGCAGGAGGAGCCGGGTGTTCTTTGGTTGCCGGGTCGAAGGAGGAGATAAGTGATGTGTTTATAAGTGAGCGAAGTGAGGTAGGTCCGAGTAGGAGTGAAGTGTTATGGTGTATAGACTCCGGTTGTTCAGATCATTTAGTGAATGATAAAAGTTATTTTTCTAACTATATAAACTTACAGACTCCTAAAATTATTGCAGCAGCTAAAAATGATGTCGTATTGAAAGCTGTAGGAATGGGTGACATTGAGGTTAAGAGTTGGATATATGGTAGTTTACAGTATTGTAGTATTAAAAATGTTTTATATGTGCCTGAATTAAGAAAGAATTTGTTATCAGTATCTAGAATTATAAATAGTGGGCATAAAGTAGTGTTTTCAAACAACAAAGTATATGTTTACAATGGGTATGGTAATTTAATAATGTTAGGTTATAGTGAAGGTTCGTTGTATACATTAACCACTAAAGTTATTAAGAATGATTGTAATTACACTAACAAAAATGATTTAAATGTTATAAATTTATGGCACAGGAGATATGGTCACTTGAATATTAATGATTTGAATTTATTATCGAAACAAAATTTAGTCGAAGGAATGAGCGATTTGAAAAATGTTAAATTATCAAAAATGTTATGTGAATCATGTATGATAGGGAAGAGTACTAGATTACCTTTTAATAAAACTGGATATAGGGCATGTAAACCTCTTGAATTAGTGCACAGTGATGTATGTGGACCTATGAACCCACCTACATTTGACGGATATAGATATTTTGTTACTTTTATTGATGACTATACTCATTTTACCATAATATATTTGTTAAAAAATAAGTCAGAGGTGTTCGATAAATTTAGAGATTATTATAATTACGTTACTAAACATTTTGATAGAAATTTGTTAAAATTAAGAACTGATAATGGTAAAGAATATGTGTCACAGGAATTTAAGAATTTTTGTTCCAATAATGGTATCTTAATGCAATATACAGTAGCATACAATCCAGAGATGAATGGAGTAGCTGAGAGAATGAATAGAACGATAGTTGACAGGGCACGTACTATTTTATTAGAATCAAAATTACCGAAGGAATTATGGGGAGAAGCTTTATATTTTGTTACATATGTCATAAACAGAAGCCCTACGAGTGGAAGGAAGTATACACCGTATGAAGGATGGGAAGGACGGAAACCTAATGTGTGTAATTTAAGAGTTTTTGGATGTGTCGCATATAATCATATACCTAAAGTCATGAGAAGTAAATGGGATGCTAAGGGACAGGAGTTGAGAATGATAGGTTATTGTAGAGCAGGTTATAAGTTATGGGATGAAACTGAAAATAAAGTAATAGTTGGAAGAAATGTAATATTTGATGAAGGATGTGAGAAACAGGAGGAGTTAGTAGTGATAGAAATGGGAGATAAAGATAAGATAGAGGAAAGTAACAATGAGGAATCAGAAGGTGATATTGATTGTGTTAATGAGGAAAATGAAGTATTGATTAGACAGGAGAGTAGTGATAGTGAGATGAAAGATAAAGCAAACCGTACAATAAGGAAACCGAGATGGATGAAAGATTATGTGATTGATTTTAATGATTCTGAAGAAGTGTTGTTTGCATTGTATACTGGACAGATGAATGATGATACACCGACGCGTTATGAAGATATTGAGTTAAGAGAGGATAGAGATGGTTGGATGAAAGCTGTAGAAGAAGAAATTAAAGTATTAAATGAGAGTAAGACATGGAGTGTTGTTCCTAAACCTAAAGAGGAGAAATTATTGATTGATACAAAATGGGTGTTTACTAAGAAGTATGTAGGTGATGAAATTATTAAGAAGGCAAGATTAGTAGTTAGGGGTTTTCAACAAGAGAATAATTTTGATGAGCTATATTCGCCAGTATTGAGATTACAAACGTTAAGAATATTACTTTCAATTGCAACTTACAGAGATTATCATATACATCAAATGGATGTAAAGGGAGCATTTTTATATGGAAAGATAGATGAAGTAGTATTTTTGAAACCACCAGTAGGCATAACAGTTAAAGAGAATTATGTGTTAAAATTAAATAGGTCTTTGTATGGTCTCAGGAAATCACCTAAATATTGGTATGAATGTTTTAATGAAACAATAAGAAAGTTTGGTTTTAAACGATCAGAGAATGATTTTTGTTTGTATATGAAAGAAGATTTGTATATTTTATTGTATGTCGATGATCTGTTGATAATGGAAAGTGATACACGAGAGATTGATTCAGTTAAAGAGTTTTTGAGTTCACAATTTAGAATGAAAGATATGGGATCTGATAAGTTAACTTACTTAGGTATTTCAATTGAGAAGAAGGATAATAGTTTGATGATGGATCAGAGTAAATATTTGAAAAATGTTTTAAGAAAATATGGTATGAATGATTGTAGAAGTGTAGATATACCAATGGATGTAAATTTTATAATGAATGAGGAGTTTGATGTGGATATGTCATATGAGAGAATGTGTAGGTCGTTATTAGGTTCTTTAATGTATGTAACAGTAGGTACTAGACCAGATTTAGCAACAGCAGTATATTATTTATGTAGATATCAGTCGAAGCCAAATGAAAGTTTATGGAAGAGTATTAAGAAGGTATTGAGATATGTAAAAGGGACAGTTGATTATAAATTAAGATATGTGAAAGATGAGTGTGATGTACCATTAATTGGTTATGTAGATTCCGATTGGGCGAGAGAGAATGATAGAAAGTCAACTACAGGATATGTATTTAAATTGTTTAATAATACCGTTATATGGAAGTCTAAGAAGCAGACAAGTGTGGCATTGAGTACCACAGAAGCTGAATTGGTAGCTCTTTGTGAAGCAAGTGTTGAAGCATGTTGGGTTAAGAAATTGTTATTGGAATTAGAGATACAAACCAGTAGTATTGTTATTTTTGAAGACAACCAGAGTACTATAAAATCTGTAAAAAATCCTGATCAGAAACGTTTGAAGCATATTGATATTAAATATAGATTTGTCAAGGAGAAAGTAGAGGAAGGTGTAATAAATGTAAAGTATATAAATACCCATGAACAGTTAGCAGATGTTTTTACAAAGCCTTTAGCGAAGAGTTCTTTTAATAGGCATGTTTGTAGTTTAGGTATAGTTGATAAAACTGATGATGTTGAGGAGGAGTATTGAATAGCAACATCATGTTTTATCTATGGCATAGTTAGTCTTTGGTAGTTAAGATGGTTTTGTTTTCCGTGTGTGTGTAATAGTTATGGCGTCGATTGAATTGTTATAGGAGAGTGTTTTATTTTATTGTGGTGTAAATAATAAACGAATATGGAAGTAGATGTGAATATTATTTAACCAGCAGACTGTGCTTCTTCTCCCCAACAAATTTTTTAACATTAATTGGTCTAACATTAACTACATAACATTATGATACCATTATTTGTTAAAAATAACACAAAACGTTAAATATCGAAAACAAGCAAAGTATGAATGCAAGGATTGATAAATGGCCGGTGTAACGGGGGCCTCGTAGCATACACGAGCTCATTCAACGTGCAGCTGATCGACGGCCGGGCGCGCTCGTCTTAGCGATGTTATTATGACACTGCAGCTTCAATTATTTAAAAATCTTTAAAAAGCCAATAATAATAAAAATACATTGGAATAACGTTTCAGTATTATATACAACGCGTGGTTAAAGAGAATGCGCGCAACTCTTTTACACCCTATCAATTGATATTTTACTATTTTTCCGTCTAGAAATTTAGCTAACTGATATTTAATCTAGCAACACTTGGCAAAAAAACTACAATTTAGACGATGGCAATTGTATTAGAACTTTAATCAACTTAAGAAATTAACCATTAATTTACATGTACGGCTATTGTATTATAAGGTTTAGTTTACAGAAGGTCAAAAAAATTGAGGATTCCTTAGTTTTCCTACTGTTAATAATCCCAACGTAAATACTGAAAGCATAGAATAGAGGATGTAAATTTTCGGAAGTCAACTTGAGTGCGTTCCAGGCGATGAAGTCAAACTTGAACTGATAAAAGAAAAATATTGGCCACTGCATAATATTTGTTCTTCTAAATGTTCATTAAAATTTGTTATTATTGTACTAAAGAAAAACTCTATTTTGTAATATTTTTTTATAATATAAATAAATAAATATCAAATAATCCAAGCTCATATTTTAATATTTTGTCAGTTAAAACCACTTACAGAATGAAGAGTCAAATTTTTCCTTATTATTGATATCCGATAAATATTAAAAATCTGATATTTCATATTTATTATAACCATCGATTTTTTACAAACCCTGGGGGCCTACTCTCAAATCGCTGAAAACGAAGTTTCGGCCAAACCAGCGATCTCCGTCGAAATATATCGGCGCGAAACAACTATAACTTTATAGAGGCTAATGTCGAAGTAGTATAAGTATTTAACTACGCATACGAAACATAAATTGCTCGTATATTATCAACGCGCATCCCAGGCTTCATTGTTATCTCAGGATCGCTTTATCGTCCCGTGGCTCGCGGTCCTTTGAGGGGCACTGTTGGAGTTGCTGGTCAACCATCAGGCGCGTCCTCAGGTAGTGAATAGTGGGTCTTGGGATACCTCCCTGAGGTACCCCGGCGCGAACTAAAACCAGCACGGTGGGGTCTCTAATCGGGTCACCCTCTGCTTTCATAGAAGACCTGAGTGAGAGACCACTCTTCAACGCGTGGGTGGAGGCGGTAACGGAGTAGCCCGTTATCTCCTTCGCCCGAGCCAGAAAGGGGTTTCTTCCAGATGAGGTGAGGCCTAACGGCCAAGCGGCGGTGGGGTCGCAAGTGAATGCGAAAGCGTGCCCATGAGTCCGTTAGTCGTGTATACCCGGTATTGGGAAGTACCGGGGAGTCCGACATCACCTAGTCGTCTTCCCCGAGACGACAAGCTATCTATAAAAGATTTCGTCCACGTAAAAACAAAAAAAAGGTTACTTTATCGTTAGAATAGTCGCAGCACCCTTTCAAGTGTTAATTCCCCAGTTTCCTAAAGCTGCACTTTTCCGAGCATTCGTATTATCCTCGTCAACATTCAAAGCTATAAAGTAATAAAGTTTGCAATTACGGGCAACCCCATTTGTTTGTGTAATCAGTGTTGTGGTGTATTTTTGACTGATTAAGTAATTAAAAAATATTATTAAATGAACTTATGATTAAAAAAAGTTATATCAAATTACTAAAAATCACACTTGAAAAATGTTTCAAAGTCTTCCTCGTCAAGCCTTTATAAATAATATTTTGAGAGAAACGTTTTTAATGTTTTAAATTAATATTTTTGATGTAATTAAGATGACAAATAACAACAATTTTCAACCCATAAACAACCAATTAAGGCTCGAGGATTCTTAAAAGATAGGAGGCTCCATTTATTATTGTATAAATTCCTAAATACCCATTTTGTGATAATGTAAATAAAGTACATAAGATAATTACCACAGGTAGATACTGGTTACCAAGATTTTTTAACATCAAAGTATAATATATTCAAGGTATATCCAAACAATTAGGTCCAAGCATCACTTACGTGAATTTGCAATAAAAGCTGCTTAAAGCGACATTCGACAAAAATAAATATAAGAGAAATTACATTCAAAGTATGAATAAGTAATAAATTATAAATAAATCAGCCAATGGTTATAGACTTTATACAGAAAGTCTAAAGGGAGAAGGGCGGCCATCCTACAGAATCAGTTTGCCCCCGTGTGGATGCGGACGTGTCCTTACTGTGCCCGTCTTTCACTTCTTTTAACACTTGCAAAACTTTTCCATAGTGAAATTAAAATAAAGTTAGTAAAATTAAAAATAATGGATTAATTTTTAAAGGAATTAAATCCAATTACATTTTAATTACTGTGAATTAATTACTTTGTTTTATTGTTAGTTTAAAAGAATATCGAAGTGGACGAAAGACAACAATTGGGAGGTAATTATGTGTGTCGCACTCTTAGAGCTGTTTATGTGTAGCCTGATTAGTTTCTGCTTTATTTACCTTGTCTTCGTAATTTGGCTTGTTTTTGTTTGTTTTATTTGTAATGACACTGCTCATGAAACTTACTATTAGAACTACGATCTTATCATTTTTGTATTTAAAATTATATATAAGTACTCATAGTTTTTATCTTTCAAATTAGTTTTTTTCCTACTAGTAGTCATTTACCTACTATTAGAGAGCATACAATTATAAGTATTTTTTTTTTTATTTAAAATTCCTAGTTTTGAAATTTAAACTGATAAAATAAATATATAACGAAGTAGCAAAGTTCCGGAGAAGGAAGGTAATAATATTTCCTCAAAATGCTAACTTAGAAATAGCAATTTTGCTTGAACGCAAATGCAATTTTCGGAGAAAATATGGTTAGAAGGTAAAAGCATTACCGGTGAAGTCTCTCGGCCTAGTTTATTCATAATTGCTCGGGAACATTGTTAAAACCATGAAAATTTAAAGCAGCAAAATAATTTGGTAGAAACACGTCAGCCGGGTACCTGTTTGATTTCTAGAATGTACAGGCAATTTGCAACAACAACTCAACATGTGGATGCATGTTGACTTCAGTGAAGTCATTTAATTATTTTAAAAATGTAAATTTTAAATATACTCCACGCTAAAGTGAAAATTTTAACAATATGTTATAAGCTTTTCATAAAGAGACCGGAACTTTCTTAAGCATCACACATAAAAGCTCCAAGGATACCGCCGAGCAAAATTTTCTGCACATTTTTCACAATTTACTATTCTGTAAGAATTTAAAATTACATACATGTTTCATCCCATAAGCGGGTGAAAGTTATTTGTTATTTTCTGACACAAACATCCTTAATTAGAAGTGAATGACCGCTCAGATAAGGGTGCTTTTAATCGATATAGAAGATCTTTACTTCAATAGTCAACATATTTTTGTCTTCGAGTAACAATAACAGTTAATATTGCATTTATAAAATAATAAATACTCCATTTTAATTAAATATTGATATGTTATCAGTATTTCTTAATTAATTGATTAAATTATGATAAATAAGTTTGGGAGTATACGAAATATGTAATATATTAATGATTAAATAATATCTCGCGAAATGGCGCATGATTAAAATACTTTTTTTCTTACATAAAAATCATTATTAGGTGCTAATGTTTAATATTTTAATTGGATTAAAGTCGAAGAATTTTATCGAAAATATAGACTTAAATACAATATTTTTTTAATATTGGATTTCCATTGAATATTTTCTATAAAGTGCTTTTTACAGTTGCTCGTTATGTGACCACACTCCGCCTGGTGTTAATCTAAAATCCATCCAAAGCGAACCATGGACAGAAACAACTGCTTCCACAGATCAATATGTGCAAGGAACAGCCCTTTTCGCTATACCGGTTTGATGAGATGAATGTACACCATTGACGGCTCTCGTTATATCCGGCTACTTATTAGCTAAACCCAAAATGCGGCTAATTGCTTCACAGATGTCACACTTAAAAATGGCTACCCCGCTTAATAACCTATCATCTGCACAGTACCCTTTTAAACCGAATCCGTTAAAAGAACCCGTTTGTTTAATAATTATATTTCAAGTTTAAATTTACAGAAGTAATTTTCCACAAATTTTGTATCTACTTTGACCCCTAAAGCCTTTACGTATTTACAAAAAGACAAAATAATTTATACTTTCTCATTTTCGATTTAATATTTTTAATTAATTATTTGGCACAAAATAAGTATAGTAGGATAGGAGTTGTTTTTATTGGGTATACAATATTCTATATTAAAAATGAAATCAGTTTAAACTCGGGCTGGTTATTAATATATTTTTATTGCAAAAGATTTAAGAGCAGCTCGTAAAATATGCCACATAGCACCAGATATATGGCCAAAATTTCTTGTTCAAAATAATAAAAACATATATGGCTTTCTATAAGTAAGTATATTCAATTAAATGTAATAACAAACTGATATTAAAACTTTCATATGGCGTAATATTATATTGTGAATTTACATTCATCCGATAACTTGGAACAGCGGAAAAATCCCAGTGATAAAAAGAAATTATAACTTATCGCCTGAAAATTGTAAAGCCCAGATAATCTCTAATAACGTAGCATCTTTAACAATGTATTTATAAAGATATAAATAAATTGGATTTAACATCGGCTTTTTCTGAAAATAATCTTAGTCAAATTTGTTAGACAACAATAAACCGTTAAGCGTGGGATTATGATTAAAGGCTTATTATTTTAAATATATTTTTTCAGTATAATACAATCGATTATTGTAACTCTGATTTTCCTAATCTCGTTGATTTTTATAATCATTGATACGATTTGAATGACGATACATTGATGTGTGCCCTTCCCTGCCAAGAGTACTGGCTACAGTAACAGCCGAGGATACTCATAAAACTCAACACAATAAAATAGCGGTTTATGCGATAATCAATACTCACAGCAGACATATTATAGCCCTATGAACAACGCCTTAACGCCTTAAACGAAAACGATGTTTACTTTTACAAGTGCGTAAGGTGGTGCGCCCGGTACGCGTAAGAAAATTAACAAATTAAAAATGTTTTAAAAGACGTCCATTTAAAATGTCATAGATTACTTTGAAATATTAAATTCATTATTAACTTGTCTCAAGACGAAATTTCATGAATGAGCTGATGAATAAATTATTATTTAACTGAGATTGTTTATCGTGCTTGTTGCTTATGCTACAGGTGTGAATGACTATCGAAAAGAACTGTTCAGTATGTGGGCATACATAATTGCTGCTACTCGTGGTGATTCTCGCAACACTGTGCAAAAACGTAACTCTACTGCATCAGAGCCAGATGATCACTTATATCCGTAAGAATTTTTGCTTACTTTTGCATACCCATTAGTAATACTTACCTACGTGAATGCGCTGTTCTGCCTACCTTTCACAGGCATAAATGCGCTATGTATTAATAAACGCTCATAGCTACTGTATTATAAGATCATACAACGAAGTATTTTAATAATAAAGTAATCCTTCCTGTCTTTTATCGGGTCACACATGCTGTGAAATTCTTTATTACTTTCTTGCAATTGTGGCTTCTTGTGACATATTTCTAAGGAATATCGCATTTATTAAAATCCGTAATAAATAATTTGAGGTTGGACTGCATTAAAGTAATAAGGAAACACAATTCAAATTAATAGTTTATATCGCTTCCATTTTAGGCTTAATATTATTAATTAACATACTATTTTTTTAAAGTCATAGCCACTACTAACTAAGCTATCATAGCCACTGAGCGACCAAAGTACATAATATAACATGTTTACATTAGTACCGGTTAGAATTTTGGGAGATTTAAACACATGTTTCATCGATTGTGGTTTCACACTCTTTTTTAAATCAATGCACAAAAGGTTTGCGACAGACAGGAAAAATCTTTAAATATAAGCACATCTATGCATAGAGACGTCTCGTCGCACACGTGCACGGTTACTAGTAAATATGCAACACATTTAGTAAACAAGTTGTAAGGAAAATTAGTACAATTAATTGTAGTTTGAACTAGATTCGCACAGTACAAAGTTCTATTGACGTCAGTTAAGTTTAGCAAGTGCAAATTAAGCCTTTGAGCCAATGTTAGCTGTCGGACTGCCTGTAACTAAGTTCACTATTTAACAAAAGATATCGTATAGCTGCCACAGAGAAAGCGTATAAATAGGCATGTACTATAGTGTTTTAGAAATTCCACTATCACACTAGCAAATTATTATATGTATAAATAAAGCTATATATAAATTATATTATATTTAAGAATGTAATGTAATACTGAATATTATAATATATTTATATCCGGAGATTATAAGAATTTTCAATATTCCTGGGACTGGAACGCGTACTTTATTATTACAAGTAGAAAGTATATTAAAAAGCTACTAACGCTGTAATATGAGACGTAATATAATATTCCATGTATATTCCAGAATCCTATTTTCAATTTCAAATGTTACATATAACTTTATTAAATTGCAGAAGTTACCGGCAAGGTTGTAGTAATTCAAAGGTGTTTACCTTATCACGTAGAATAGATACAACTGAAGCCGGGACATCACATTTGAATAGTTTAGAAACGTTTAAGAACTCATCTACACCGGACTCAACAAATACTATCACAATACAACCTACCAAACTTCAGGTTCTTGACGATGTCAGCAAGGAAACCTGTATCGGAGATGGAATGGACCATTTTAATGGGGTACGTAACCAAAGAATATAAATATACTAATCAAGCCTAAAACAAATAAACAAACAAAGATACACCTCTCGGTGTAATTAAGAGGACAATATGTAAATAATAATTTGAGCATAATTATAATTTGATTTTGCTAAAACGCTTAGCTTGCAAACATCGATTTTATACCGATGGGATACATACATATATGATCAACTTAATGCATTAACTTTAATAGGGGCAATTAAGTCGATTACTTTTAGCGGGTGGCGGCCAGGTAATAAGTATTTACAACGGAAGCCTGTGTAGACGATGGTCATAAATGTGACCATCGGGAAACAACGTTCGTCGCGCGCGCGCTACCATGGTCTATTGTTTCGGTTATAGCACCTTGGACACGCATTGCATCTATTAATTTCGAATTACGCTCATTTGAACTTCAGTCGTCAATCGTGATAAACATTCAATTATTTAGTTCTGCGCGAGTTTTGCAGACAATTTTCCTTTAGTTTAGATATGTTTAAGTTAGTTTGTGTGTACGTTTAATTAATAAAATGTTTTTGAATTACCTACAAATACTAACTAGAGAGACAACAAAAGTCATACAGTCGTTCGTGTAAACAAAAGTGATAACTATTAACTTAATACAAGCGTGTTATAATTGAAGCGGGTTCCCGACCTACTACCTACCATCAATTACGTTGATATTGATCTTCATTACTTCACTACTGCTCCTAAAACTTAATTTGAAGAGTTAGTAGAAAAACCTTTTAAGTTTCAGAAAAATATGAGTCCTGTATTTACCTTACATAAAATAAGGGATACAGTAGAAAATGTGAGTGTTTATTGAAGCCCAATTTAATTAATTAATGTTTAAAATTTAACCTAATTATAATTCGTGTACAGGTAGCAAATGAACACGATGTCAGTGCTAGTTGGATGAGGAGACAATTATCGCGGCTATCAAGAGTTGCAGGCTACTGCATCAATCGTAAAGGACGGTCGAAACCACCGGATTGGTTCCTCGACAAATATGCAGGACAAACTTTCACCGATCCAGAAGAGCCACTCTTTCAAGCTAAGGGATTGAAGATATTATGTGGAATGAAACTTGCGTTTGATCCAACTTTACCGTCTCATTATCACGTTTGTATATTTATTTACATTATATAATATTTTAAAATCATATAAGTATCATATAGTCATATAAAGTGAACCATAACAAAATATCATTAAATTAATATTAATAAATAAATTTATAATTAAATATATATATATTTACTCTTACTTTATAAATAAAAAATACTTTGTTATAGTTTTATTAACACAATAACGAGTATGATAATATATAATAATTATTAAGCAATTCATATAAACTAATTAAATTAATTTTTATTTACAGTGGTTAGCGATCGTATCCTTGGCCATCCTATACAACGTAGTATTTGTCATTGGACGAGCTGTGTTCTGGGAATTGGATAATTTAACACCAGCTGTATGGTTCGCGCTTGACTATATTTGTGATACTATTTACCTCGTGGACACAATCATACATGTACATGAAGGTGTGTACACTTTATACTATAGAAAACAAATGTAATTACGTTGTATTGTTATGTTCGAATCAATGAATTTATGTTAATACCCGTGATTTCATACGCTGAACGGAAATGCAAATTATTAACAAACACTATTACAACTATACCTGTTTTCAGGAGCACTGGCTTAAAATTTTCTGGACACTTCTTTAGTTGAAGTGCTATAACATTCCAGATTCCTTAATATAGTCTGTGTTACCCAGGGGGTACTTAACCCATATTCCTTACGATATCAAAATCGGTCCATCGGTTTAGATGTGATTCGGAAAATATTTAAACATTCTGAAAAGCATCTTTGGAACTGGGGAATCTGATGCCCGACTCAGATTCAAATATATCCTCTAATATATCCAGCTTCCAAGATTTAGACCAGAGTATTACGACAATAATTATTTTATGACGACTTAGAAATACAAATATTTTATAACTTAGAAAATATATTCCACTAACGATAGGAAAGGAAAAAATATTGAATTGCGTCGGATAATTGGTATCGATGCTATTTTTAAATTGTAAGGAATTGTGCATATCAAATAATCATATAGGAAATTTATTGATATTTCTAGAAGTAAGCTAACAAATCAACAAACTTCAGACCTACGCGTCCTGCCACACCTTGCATCATCAAATTTAGCTAACATGTGAACAAACAGTCGACCCTGCCTTGATACTTTACCGTAAATATATCCTAGTGTACATATTTTGACAACCATAGCGATCCCTTGCGCCCTTGGTAATAGAGGTCAGTTTACTGAATTGTAGTCGTTCAGGAATAAGAACTCCACGTGGTCGATATTATTCATACTTAAGTAGATTTATTGCCCCTTGTCTGCTTACTATGTCGGTATTACATTTCATAACTACTCCCACTTTCGTTTATACTTACTAGAACGAAAAACATTTTGTTCCAGATTTTTCTATAAAACAGTCTCGATTTCTAAATAGGATAATTGTTTTTTTTTTTACATATTTGTTTGGGCATAGATTATTATTTCCCAAGCTTCAAAATTAATTATAGTTTAAGGGGGGAAAACATTATGCTCCGAAAATCGGTGTGACGGCTAAATTATCGTTATAAATAAATTTTGACTGCACATTTATCTTTTGTTAAACGTAAATCGGATAGGCGTCTAATATCGGCTCACATACATCATATACTTAGCTATACATATATATCGCTCTACAATCGAGTCTACAAGCATTCCAAATTCTCAAAAATAGTTTCAAACAGTACGCCGCTTTCACCCATATTCATTTAAAAATATAAAAATCTTTAAAAAAGTTTTAACAAAAAGAAGCATATTCTATTCTAGCCCATAATCTAACTCTACGCTCAAACGGCTTAACGGAACAAACAAACATACTTTCACATTTATTATATTAGTACAGATTTTCCACTTGTATAGACTGGTCCATTTGGCAACTCAAATTGGATTTTTTATAGATACTAGTACTAACAGAATTGGCGGAACAATATGCGATTAGTAATTCCATAAAAGGGGGTATTCCTTTTATGAATTCATCACTAAAATAGACATGAAGGTATGTATTGTTACTTAAATATGAAATTAAGTAATTGATAAATAAACAGAGATAATAGGAAACATAATGCGAGCAACAACTTACCATAATTCACAACTGAGAATGCATTAACATGTCATGTTTTTTTTATTACTACTAATTACATATAGTTCTAATAATGCGACTTTGTATCTAATTTAATAAATCAAATTCGAGATTCTAAATAAAAAGTTTATGAACAAGTCCATATTGTTAAATAATGTTGCAACTTTAATGTTTATATAATGGAATTTTAATGAATACTTTGTCGCCGTTTTATGATTATTATCAAAGTCGTAAGTATCGATACTTGATCTTAATTTGACTAATGGGCGCGAGGCGTGAACATTTTTAATTTTTTACCTACCAGATAAATTCGAAGTAACGAACGTGTTACCATTGATAAATTAATTGCCGACATCTTGTCACCGCGATTATGAAAATAAATTATATTGTCATACTTTTATTATTAAATATATGTATTTATAGTATTTATATAATAACTTTAACATATAATTTAAATTCAGTTGCGACTTTGAATATATTAATGCTTTCGCAATATTCAGTTCACTGAATATCAAATCACACGACATAGGGAGAGCTTAATTTATGCATTGTACGTACGCGTCGATCAAGGTTTACAAGGTAAGGTAATGGTCCATGAAGGTACAAACGAAGATCTAAATTTTGTCAAGATATTTTTCTGATTTTTTTTTCTTGTAACTCGGCATATGACTCCTCCTGATATAAGGCTAGAGTGAGGTCCTAAAACGGAAACAACTGCTACTACAGAAAAATCTGTACGGGCAACAGTCGCCTCCGCTATGCCGGATTGAGGAGACGAGTATGTGCCATCTGATTGACAGTGCACACTCCTCTCGTTATACCTGGCTACTTTCAAACTGTTCCCGAAACGCGACAAGGTCACTTCACATGTGTTACATTTGAAAGAACGAAATAATTATTTGTTATATCGCTTATTTCGAAACAATAAAATTGAAACATATATCTTAGTTTTTAAACTTGAACTTTTGTTGTAAGAAACTTAAATTCAAATGAAAAAATACAGACATGTGTAGAAAATAATACTTGCCGTATTTATAAATACGTGGATATATCGGTGTCATGACTAAACTCAATTATCGTTAGATTCTAGGAGTGGCTATAAGGTCCTATAAAAAGAATTGTTACAAGAATATGGTCGCTTTATTGATATGTATTATTGAACAATTTATTTTCAGGATATTTAGACCAAGGACTTATGGTGAAAGACGCTAGAATGCTTCAAAAGCATTATCTATCGTCCGACTCGTGGAGATGTGATCTCATTTCGCTTTTACCGACAGACATTGCATATTATTGGTGGCGACCGGGAACTTGCGATTACGTAAGTCATTATTTTAAATACATTTCTTTCATTGTTTAAAAATTAATTTAAACTAACACTTTGCGATAAATACTGCGAATTGAGATCGATATTCGGGTATGCGATTTTTTGACATTTGCGACTTGCTGCTGTGCTAACCGCACATGTTTTTAACTTAAATTAACTTAAAAACTCGCATATTATATTATTATACATAAAGAGATTTTTATATATCTATAAAAAACAACGTTATATATTTCAGAAACACTTGCCTTGTCCCGTTATTGTGCGGCTTAATCGTTTATTTCGTTTGCCTCGAATGTGGGAGTGGTTCGATCGAACGGAGACAGCTACAAGTTTCCCAAATGCATTCAGGATTTGCAAGGTAAATATTTGCCGTTTTTACTTTGTTCAAGTTTGTATATGCAATAAATACCTCTTAAGTGTTGTCTGTGCGACAATGTTTTTTTTTTAATTGTAGTTCGACATGTGACAACACTCCGCCTGATGTAAAGCTAGAGTGCGGTCCATGAATGGAAACAACTGCTACTACAGAAAAACCTGTGTGGGCTGCAGTCGCCTCCACTATGCCGGCTTGAGGAGACGAGCATGTACCATCTAGATTGACAGTTCACACTCCTCTCTTATACCTGGCTACTTTCAAACTATTCCCGAAACGCGACAAGGTCGCTTCACGGGTGTTACATTTGAAAGTGGTGGTACTGCCCCGGGACGACAGACTGGACAAATAACCATCACCAGACTGCCTACCACTCTTTAGGCACCGTATATAGGCACTGAGCGATCAAAGTACATATAACAAAGTTACATTGGTACCGGTCTTTTAGCGAGGTTCGAACACGGGTCTCATCGATTGTCAGTTCACGCGTCTTACCGCTAAACCACTTATTTATAATTACAATTAACATAATGTTTTATTGTGTTGAGTTGTTTGACGTTTATTTAATTGAAAACCACTGAAAAAGTAAAAGTTAAAGAACTTTTCTTTTGTGTTTGGACAATGTAAATGTTAGACAAATAGACTTGTCACACTCAATACCTTTTTCACCCACACTCGATTACTGCGACCGCAGTGAATTAAGCTCGAATATGTGTGAACATTACTTTTAATCTATATAATTTGCAATATAGGGGTCCTAACCACACGAACAGAGCAAATGTTCAAATAAAAAAGTAAAACGCATTCAGTATTAGAAATCCATAAAGCGAGTTTTCCTTCTCTCTGACGTCCATTTTGTTATTGATCATTCATGTAGCTAATTTACATTATATTATGATGAAATTTTTTTATTGTAGCTTGACATGTAACGAGAGGAGTGTGCACTGTCAATCTAGACGGTACATGCTCGTCTCCCCAAGCCGGCATAGTGGAAGCGACTTCTGCCTGCACATATTTCTCTGTAGTAGCAGTTATTTCCATTCATGGACTGCACCCTAGCTTTACATCAGGCGAAGTGTTGTAACATGTTTTTTTTTATTGTAACCCGGCTTGAGGAGACGAGCATGTACCATCTAGATTGATACTACATACTTCTCTCGTTATACTGGCTACTTTCAAACTATTCCCGAAATGCGACAATTCACTTCACGGATGTTACATTCTAAATGCGCGTTAATTTTATTAGCATTTTAATATTTAGAATATTTAAAAAATATTGTTTTTATTAAATTATTATTGACATTGATTTTGTATAAATTGTATTTAATAAAAATTCTGTTTCAATTATTATGCATGAAAAACATATCTCTTGTTGGCATTTATCCACAATCAAACAAACAATTTTTCATTAAAGCACACGTTAATAATGTTAATGGTTCGCGACGGGATTGATTACCTAATGCACAAACAAATCATTTAATTAAACTAGAGAAGTTAATAGGAAATTGGAAAGCCTATTTTGTATGAATACATTTATTTACTTATAAATACTAAAAAAATTATGATGAAAATTTGATAGAAAAAATCGACCTCGCACAACACGTTAAGGGGATGAAGGATGGGTTCTCGTCGATCGGCCGAAGTTCCTACGATTTATCTTTTCATCGCCAAAATGCATACTTTTTTCACTACTATTAATATTATATTTTACAGTTGAATTCTTTCCTGACACAATTCGTATATAGCAATTAACGGTTATTTTTTAAAATATTTTTTGTGATTCTGTAGTTTTTTTTTTTTGTTGAATGACCGATATTAAAATCTTGCTTTATAGAACTATCAAACCGGCTATATGCGTCCATGTGTACTTTTCCTCAGTTCACGCTGTTAGAACTCATGTAAAATAATTAAATTATAGATATCGCAAGTGATTGCGGTTTTTTTTCACCACTAACAAGCTTTACCTTTTAGTCGAGTACACTGCTGTTTTTATTATCAGTAATTGTACTTACCTACTTATTACATCATAACAAACAGTATTTTTATTATTATTTTCAGGTGGTGATGGCTATACTCGTGTTAATACACTGGAACGCCTGTTTATATTTTGTAATAAGCTACGCAATCGGATTTGGAACTGACAATTGGGTTTACAATTTGACAGGTTCGAGAAACGAATCTTTGGCACATCAATACATTTACAGCTTCTATTGGTCAACTTTAACTTTGACGACAATTGGAGAAACTCCACAGCCGGAAATTGATGCGGAATATTTATTTGTAGTGGCCGATTTTTTGGCAGGAGTTTTAATCTTCGCCACTATTGTTGGTAACATAGGTTCTATGATTTCCAACATGAACGTAGCAAGGGTCGAATTTCAAAATAAAATGGACGGAGTGAAGCAGTATATGGCATTCAGAAAACTCGGAGGAGAATTGGAAGCTAGAGTTATACGATGGTTTGCTTATACTTGGGCACAGAGTGGAGCACTTGATGAAGAAAACGTATTATCATCACTGCCTGACAAACTCAAAGCAGAAATAGCTATACGAGTGCATCTTGAAACATTACGCAAAGTTCGTATTTTCCAAGATTGTGAGCCAGGTTTATTGGAGGCTCTTGTCTTAAAATTAAGATTGCAAGTGTTTAGTCCCGGTGACTACATCTGTCGAAAAGGCGATGTTGGTAAAGAGATGTACATCGTTAAAAGAGGTAGACTACAAGTTGTGGCTGATGATGGGAAAACTGTATTAGCTACTTTGAGTGCCGGTTCTGTTTTTGGGGAAGTGAGTGTTTTAGAAATTGCTGGCAACCGTACTGGTAACAGAAGAACAGCAAACGTACGGGCTTTGGGATATTCTGATTTATTTTGTTTGGCTAAAAGAGACTTGTGGGAAGCGTTAGCTGACTATCCGGACGCTAGAACAACTTTGACAGAACGTGGTTGTCAATTACTTAGAAAGGTAAATATATAAGGTGGATAATAAAAAAAACATTTGTGTTCACTTAATTAAACGAGTAGGTAACGCAAAAAAGTAAAGTCTAAATTTTCACCACATTCCAGGACGGTTTGTTGGACGAAACCGTTTTTCAAAATGCCCAAACCACTCAACAATCGCTTGAAGAAACTGTTCAGCATCTTGAAACAACGGTTGACACCCTTCAAGATCGACTACAAGGACTACTTACTGATGTTGGGGAAGAACAAGCAAAAATTAAACGCAGAATTAATAAAATTGAAGTGAGGTGTGTATAATAATGCATTATTTACTTGATTGCTTTAAATTTATTACCTGATCGGTATATTAACTTATAAGGAAAAGTAAATTGACGAATAAAATTTGTTGGTTTGTGCGGTGAAAAGTTGAAACACGAAAATACAATACAATACAATACAACTGTCACGCCTGAAAAATGCAAAACGCAATGGTGTTTTTATTTTTTCAAACAAAACTCGAATCCAAATAAAATCAATATTATTTTCTTTTTCAAGTATTCAAAATAAAGCACCAAGATATGACAAAAAAATAATTTATTATAATATTTCAGAGTAATTGAAAGCGATGAGGACGACGATACGGATGCTGAAGATCTAATTTCATCCGACTGCGCAGAAAGTGCAATACGAGAACCGTTTACTACTTACTCGACCGGTTCACGTTTACTCGCTGGATCGGCTCCGATGCGCGAACGGGGACATTCTCTCAGTGTCGAGCGGCCTTCGAGTTTCTTAAGTGAACCTCGTAGCAAGTCGCTACGAATAAAAAGTAACAAGGATACTCACCATTTTAAGAACGTATAAAGCCACCTGAATATATCCTTTTTTAAATTATTTTATAAAAAGTTACATCACTATACCGGTATGGTATTAGAGTAGAGACCATGATTAATGGAAATTACAAATATGTATTAACTTAAATATTGTGATAATAAGTCGTAGATATAAAAATATACTATATATATATTTAAATTGACTGTATTTGGGACCTTGTTGTCTTACCATATGTATTTTTCACTTTTTTATTCACAAATTTGTGCGACCGTTACCAATGTTGTGTCGGTCGGTAATCTTTGGTCGGTCAGCGTCTAGCAAAAAACACTACTTAGTATAAAAAAAAATATTATATGTATGTATTAGATGTATATTCAATTAAAATGTCATTTTAGAGGTATTTTTGATAAAAGGAAAAAGACTCGGTCAATGTAGAGAAAATAAATAATTTAAATCTCAACGTACATTTATTGATATTTACAAATTATAAAATAATATTTAAAAAATTTAGTTTTCAGAAGCTCATTTACTTAGATATTAATTATAAGATTTAATTTCACAAATATAAGTCGTTGTCACTTCTAGTGATTTAAAAGATTGTATGCAGCTCCCTATCGTGTTTATTTTAATTTCTTTCGTTATCTTTGTTTCGATATCTTTGTAGACACCGTGGTCGAGGTGAGTCGGTCTTACAGTTTTCGAAATGTCGGATCAAAATAATCGTTATAGGGAGCCGCATAAATCTTTTAATTTAGTTAACAACTTGTTGTTTAAAAATATAATTTTTTTCTAACATTTAATACGTAAATAAGTAATTAAATTTTTTAATCTTGTTTCCGAAAATACTCGTATTTTATTTACTAATACCACGTTGAAAATTATTTTTTAATAATTCGTATAAGTTTTTTTTAAATGCTTACTACTCATGTAAAATTTTGATTTTGAAAACTATATAATCTAGATAACAGTCACCAATAGATCTTATAATCTGAAAATTATTTGTTTACCAATAAGTAATAATTCATATACATTATATTGCTTTTCCATAAGAATCAATGAAATACTAAATAACGAGGAATTCTTAATTCAGTTATTTTGTAATACAAAATTTAATTCTATTATCTACTTATTAACTCTATACATTGTATTTAGATACTAGATGTTTTAAATGTTTGTTTAGTAAGTACACTGGTAGTGTAGTCCAAAATTTCATCGTGTTCGTTTTATTTTAAACTATTAAACCCAGATAGAGCATTTTCTGTTAAATGTACTATACAGTATGCTATTAAAAACCGTATTTTCTCGATGTAAATTCTAAGTCTCTTAAGTTTATATCTTATGTTGACAGTTTTGTTAAAACATTTTATTGCTTATAATTTTTATGAAACACGTGGAATTAAAAAAATATCAATATCACATAAGAGATTTTGAATTTACAAGGAGATATGTATGTTAAGACATTGACTTACTGATAAACTAATTGAATTGTGACTGGTAATGTCTTAAGTAAATATATATTATACATATAAGTAGGAACTTGGATTTTTAAATGCTTATATAGGAAGTGTCTGAGGTAAAATATTCCAGTACTTTTTGGAACTTATTATTTTGAATTGTAAAATATAAATCATTTGTTCAATAATGATTAAAAAATATATGTACTCGACGTATTAGTAATATACTCGTAAGTCATAAATGGAAAAAACAAAAAAAAATTAACTTTACATGAATGTATGTCGAATGTATCTTCTATAATAAAAATATCACTTTAGTAGAAACTGTATTTAATATTATTTAATAATGATCAAACCCTATTTATCCGAGACGTATCACGGGCCATTGCATGCACGCATACATCACGCAGCGTTCGCATACAATATATATGTTAAAATGCGAGTTAATGATACCAGATCGCATTTTATTTTCTCAGTAATTGTACCCGATGAAATTAATATTATACAAATTTTTCACGTGGGTTACAAATAATTCATAATAAAAAACTTATAGCTAATAATATTTAAAGTGTACGTAATAAAAATTTGTCATTGTGTCAAGCACTTATAGATTTTGGAAGACACATTTTTTGAGACAAAGTAGTGTTTCAAAAAAAAACCAACCGCTTGTAGAATCAACGCTTATGTTGGATATAAAGACGCACATTGAAAAAAATAATAATAAAAATTAAATTAAATTGCCCGTTTATTTGAATTAATCACTTAAACCATACTTTAATGTCATGCTTAATGAAAATTAATATCATTCCCGTACATGTCAAAATATATCCTTCAGACTGTCAAATTTTTTTATTGTAGCTCGGCATATGACAACAACCCGCCTGATATAAAGCTAGTGTGCGGTCCATGATAAGAAACAACTTCTATTACAGAGAAATCTCTACGAGCAGCAATCGCCTCCGCTGTACCTGGGAACTTTTAAACTACGCCCGAAACGCGACAAGATCACTTCACGGGTGTTACATTCAAAATGGGTGGTACTGCCTCAGAACGTCAGACCAAGCATCACCAGTCTGCTGCCACCCTTTAACATTAATTGCATAATAACAAGCAGTTTTGTCACAGTGGATTTATACACATACAATGGGCATATATTTAAAAGTCAGGCCACATATATAACGCGCACGATGCGTAATGTACAGCGGGCGTTCGTATCCAACTCTGTATAGAGTTTTACACCCTGTATGACCGTTCACACAACAAGATACTTCTATACATGTGGCCTGACTATAAATGTAATAAACTTAAACCTATCATAGACAATAAAAAAGTTAAGATAGCAACATAGAAGCAGTAGATCCACTTGGTGGTACAACTGAAATAAAGCACACAATAAAAAACGAATTATTCACATATTTCCAACATTTCGAAATTTTAACTTAACTTTTACCTTTAAATCTAACCCGAGCCTTTTAGTGTTAACTCATGTGAAAACTTTCTATTCAATATCTTTTCAGCGGCCGAGCATAGTGACAGGCTCAAAATAAGGCAAAGCAACACTTTATAGCAATGCATTGCGGTTTGCGGAAAAAGGAGTTAGGATATTTACAATTTTGCATACGTCATCGAATCGTTTTTCTTTATTTAGTACTTATTTAATGTTATCATTAACCATTATTACTTATTAATGTTATATATTTTTAATTCTATTTGTTTTCGTTATAATATTTACCATCAGGCCAATATGAGACTCGGCTTCCACTAATTTCTGACGTAGCCGTTATATCGTGTCGACGAGGTGACAGACCACTTGAAGGAGGATAGCCAGAGCATGGGCTAGGTGGGCCTCCTAAATAAAAGATTTAAAAAAGTAAGTAAAATAACTTTTGAGAATAAACTAATATATCAATATTGAATGAAAACTATAAAACCTTCTGGCCAATATGAGTAACGAGTTGCCGTTGCATCTGGCGCCGCTTCGTGTCGACGAGTTGGTGAAAACGCTCCAGGCATAGTTGTATATCCGGCACTTGGGCTGGGTGACCCGTCTAAAAAAAGGAGTATTATTAATATGAAGGGATAAAAATTCTAAAATAATAATGATAATAAATAATGGTTTTATGAATATTTTCTCATCACAGTCAATATCTATTAGATTTAAAAGTTGTAAAACTCATTATGAGCGTGGTTCGTGGTTCAATTTAGTAGATCGAAGCTCTTATATAACATTCTTAATTGCAATATTAATTTTTTATCAAAGTAACTTTGTATAAATCACGTAAAGTCGACTTAACTGTGTTATCCGGTAAGTTCAGATTCTGTGCAGTTTTTATGAATACACTAGGTTTATGCCTAATTAAAACCGTTTGAAAATATTAAAACTCCTTCCGTCACTATGTTACCGACATCCGTGTATCTACGATTAAAAGGGGCAAGTCTCAAATTTAAAATAGTGTCAATAAAGCTATAGGTAGTGTTAAACTGAATTTTATAGGTGTATAAAAATGTGCCAATTGTTAAGATCTAGATTTCTCTCACCTCTATAGTCTCCAATAGATGTTACCCCAATTGGGCTGTAACTATTCATTGGTATCTGCATCGGCTGAAGCGAACTTTGCAACTGAAAAAGAATTAACCCTTTTGTATCAGCTTTATATTTTAAAAGACCTCAAATTTAGTTTCACTAAAATCGTAGATCTTTATGTACGCCACCATCCAATTTTAGAAAATTTTCTTTACGCTCAAGGAACAATCAATAAAATTTTAGTGCCATTTGATATGCCAATAAAGATTTAATCTAAGTTTAATGCTCTCCTTAACATGCTATCAAATGGTATTAAAAACTGAACTGCAACTGCAAGTTATATAATACCTGATTTTATTACTTAATAAAATATAACTATTCTATCATTTTCTAGTATGTCAACTCGGAAACTTTTATATTTTAATAATTATTCTAGCTACTTGAAAATATATTTCTATGCGTTTCTGCACCAGCTAACATTTTCAATTGGAAATGTTCAGAAATTTCTGTACAATTCAAATATATCTAGCTTTCAAAGTTCCACATGAAATATTCCTGCATCCCTCATTTCCGAAGAGACATATTCGCCATTCATTGGTGAATATTTACATGACTAACTCCAAATAGAAATTCGTCCAAGTGGAAGACGAATGCATACGAACCTATGGGCAAATTCATGTTCGGTAATTCCGTTTTGCAAGAGATCTTATTTACCTTATATTACAAGATCTAATATTCCATTAACATATCGTATAGGCTAATTTTACACACGTTAATTTGTGTACATGCTTTATATATGGTTTGCAATATTAAATATAATCAATTACCTGTCCTTGAATCTGATGAGAAGCAAACGGATTCATAGAGACTGGTGAAGATGAATGTAGAGCTACATGAGGAGGACTTCTACTGATGCTACTACATGCACTACCGTAAGAAATACCACTACGAGGCGTGGGCGGTGTCAACCATGATCTAAAACATAATATTAGATCAATCGATTAATTAGGGTTGTAAGCTGACAACACTAAGTTTAAAAAATACTCACGCATCATATCTCGTGTATGGCGTAGTATAATGTGATCCTCCACCGAAGTAGTTTCTGGCTCCGAGAGGAAGTGGCTGCATGTGAGACACATTGTGAGTGACATGGCTCATGTGGTGGTATCCTTCAGCGAATAAATTTTTCGGGTAAGGGTCGACACGAAATGGGCGCTTCGTACGTCTCCTTCGTTTAAAATTTCCATTCTCAAACAAATTGACGGACTGTGGATCTGAAAAGAAATTTTAATCTTCTAACCTAATTTAAAAAAAAAAGTAACCAGCGATATTACGCGATGCATTTTCACACATAAAAAATGTTCGCGTTGCAATATTCATTGCAAACAAAATTCGCAATTAGAATGAGTAAAATCGGTATGCAAATAGTACACAATGGAATTTTATCTCACCAAGCGTCCAGTAGTTGCCTTTCCTTTCACCACCGCCCTCACGCGGTACTTTTATAAAACAATCATTCAGACTCAAATTATGCCTTATGGAATTTTGCCAACCCTTTTTATTTTTTTCATAATATGGAAACTTTTTTGTGATATATCCATATATTTCACTGAGCGTTGCACGATTTGTCTCACTGCTCTGTATGGCCATCGAAATGAGTGCGACATATGAATATGGTGGTTTTGTAAGAGAAGTGTCTGTAGTGTTTACACTTTGGGCTTTTGTTTCTGTTACGGTGCGAGTACTTGGTGGGGAACTTGATTTTGATGTATATTTTGATTCACTGAAAAATAAATATTTCAATGTAAAAATGCTACATATTTTCTTTCTTATAAAAAAATATGTTTTCAGAACAGAATGCGTACACTGCGAGAAATACCCGTAAAATGATATTTGTAATATATGAAACTGACAGACGCTCGTAGCGGTACGCATTCAGTATATGTGAACCCTTTCACAGAGTTTCAAACATTACAATTAACATCACACAGTGTACGCATTATACATGTAGTATGTGAACGAGCCATAATTGTTACAAATTGTTTTACCTTGGTGATGAACTATTGTTTTCATTCCTGGCAATTGACATAGACATTGGTTGATAAATTCGTGCCTCGTCTTTTTGTGAACTAGTAGTTCCTGTGGTACTTTCTTGAAAAGTTATTGTCCCTAAAAAATTTTTTGTATTAGTATTCTTGTGTTCAAAATTGTTGGCGATAAAGTCGATTTATAAATTAATAGGTACACTTTGTATACTAGCTAGCCCTAATGTGATTACAAAATCGTGTCAAGTTAGTATCACAATCAGACTTCATTAGTCAGATTCAAATGAGACAAGATTTGACATTGGTTGAATCTGAGCACAATTAGGTTACGAATACATTTCAATTAAGTTAAGTGATCGCTTCCAAATAAGTCTATTCAGTGTATCACGTCTAGGTGCCATTATTGTCTGGTGTCTGGATTGATTTAATTTAATTTAATCTTTTAATTAAATTATCTCACTGCTATAATGCATATTCGCCTAAGAGAAATGGACCCACTTTTTTTTCTCAAGTTTTTCAACTATTTTTGGTTTATTTTATGAGAAAATTAATTCTTATTCATTATCACCAATCGGTTTTACTTTTTTACCCGGATTATTAAGTAGCTAGACTTTTTCTGATGCAATATTTGAAGTTATTATTATATTAAATTCTTTAATAATTGATAATATCGGTTTCTTATGTAATTAAAAATTGTTTATTTATTAGTAAGCGATGTATTGATATTATTGAAAAAAATTAATGAAAAAATAAGATATTATTTTAGAAGATTGTTTTATTAACAAGCTATAAGATATCAAGTGAACCCAAAAATGGGCATTGATCTTTATCCCTAATTTTATAATAATTGTAGCTTAAACTATAGAAATAATATTATTAAAAATGTTGGTCAACAACATGAATATTTTCAGTCGCTTCGTTAGTTCAACGGTCAACCCCGGCTTATAAAGTCGTGACATTAAAAATATTAAAAGCTGGATACCGACCAAAAACTAACCAGGCAAGGTGTTAACTTGTCCACAGACTTAGGGATTTACTCTTGCATATAAATTAAAAATAATTAATATTCCTCATTCTATTTTACTTTCGTAATCAACGCTTTGCGTTGTTGTTAAAAATAAGTATAATTACATCACTACCAGTCGATCATATTCTACCCACGAAAATACAAATTAAGAAAGTAGCTCCCATTATCCCGGCAGAAGTTTTTTTCTTTTTTGAAAGCGTGGGTTGGCAGCCTAATAATTGTTATTAGTTTCAGTATTAGTAGTAGTTGCGTTTCGGGATCAGCTTGAAAATAGCTGGTTGGAAATGTACACATTCGTCTCCTGAATACGGCATAGCGGAGGTGACCGGTGTGTACGGACATTAGAAAGGATTCAATGCCTAACCTAATCTAACGATTAAAACTCATTAGGTGTCATTTGCACATTATGCAAATAATCGTACTTTAAATTTTGTAAATGTTCTTATTACAATGTTGTAATTTAAGCAAAAAAAAACTTTAAAAAAATCCAATACGCCGAAAATATAAAATTTGCTAATAAAATTCATCCGACAATGAACAAAGAGATATTAAAGTACTAATCGCTACAGTGAAGTTAACTTGTACAATATGAAACTTGGCCGGTTATTCAAAGCGTCTGCCACTAATGGAAACGATATAACTACTCAACACCTACTACAAAAGGTAATTGTTCTCTTAAACAATAAAGTTGACCAGCATTCACGCATTGTATGAAACTCAGCGATGTCGAGAATTATTCACCCATTATTATATCATTGAATCATAAAATAGTTATTAAACTATTATGTTTAACCTTTAAATTTCTACGTATAGAACAAAAAAGAGAGGTGTGCACTGTCAATATGGATGGTGCACATTCGTCTACTCAAACCGGCATAGTGGAGGCGATTGCTGTCTGTATAAATTTATCTGAAGTAACAGTTGTTTCCCGTTCACGGACTGCACTCCACCGCTTTACATCAGGCGGATTGTTGTCATATGCCGAGCTACAACTAACAATTAATACATTTTACAAATGTAAAGACCGGCCGTGGCCTATCGATTGCATGCATGGTCTTACTAATCATGTTCAAATCTCGAAAAATTATTGTAATTCTGCCTACCACACTTTAATAGTGCCTATAGGCGAATTTAGCGAGGTTTGAACACGGGCCTCATCGATCGTGAGTCAGGGCGACCACGCGTTCTACCGCTAGACCACGGCTGACAAACTATAGACTTAATAATAATTACTAGTATGTACCTAGAAGATAATATTCTAAACAAACGTATACCTGTATAAACGAAATTTGTTATGAAAAACACAAATTCCGGAACTATATTGAAGCGAAAATTTACTACAATATCATTGTTTAATACAATAGGTTTCATACCGCGGCATCTACGAGGAGGTAATAATAACAAAGGGACCTGTTGCATGTTGTCGGGAAACTCTTACTGTCGAGTATCGACATAACCAAAGACCCAATTAGGTTAACATGAGTTGATATTCTAGACGCTGACTATAAATATACATAGGCCCGTTTTAGTGCTATATTCAGAAGAATATTTTCGGGAATAGTTTGAAAGTAGCCAGAGGCGTGTGCACTGTCAATCTGGATGGTACATGCTCGTCTCTTCAAGCCGGCATAGTGGAGGCGATTGCTGCCTGTAGAGATTTTTCTGTGGTATCAGTTGTATTCATTCATGGACCGCACTCTTTACACACACAGCTTTACATCAGGCGTAGTGTTGTCACATGCCGAGCTACAATAAAAAAAGGCTAACCTTTTTCTGATGCAATATTTAAAGTCTTATTTTTTTTATTATTGTAGCTCAGCATATGACAACACTGCGCATGATGTAACCGCACTTAGGGTTCATGAACAGAAACAACTGCTACTACAGTGAAATCTCTACTGGCAACAGTCGCCTCCGCTATGCCGGAGGGAATTATTGATGATACCTGTTTTTATGTAAATAAACATTGTATATTGATTAGTAAATGAAGCGTTGATATAATTGAAATAAATTAAAGAAAAAATAGGATTTTTTTTAGAATTTTGGTTTGTTAACAAACTATTAGATATCAATCAGGTGGGCCCGAAAATGGGTAGTCTCATTTATTATTAAAGACATGTTTTACTCGTATTAACGGACATCTAGTATTACAAGCTATGTATGTACGATATCAAATTATAGGCTAGTGTATGTAAAGTCACAATTTAAAAACACTAATGAGTCATTTAAATGAATCAACATAATGCAAATAAGGTAGGTATACGTTCTCATGTAGAGCGTTCCGTAAGCCTGTTACCTAGCTTATAGCACGTACTACATGAACCTAAATGATAACACAAAACTTTGAAATAAGAAAAATATTGCTATTGAAATTATGTAAAATTAGAATTACGGTCCGTGACCATAGACAACTGCAAACACAGAGAAATATTAATTGAGTTTTCAGGATATTTTTTAATGAAGCTGCCGAGCACACTTCGCCTAATGTAAAGCTAGAGTGCGGTCCATGGATGGAAACAACAGCTACTACAGATAAATTTCTACAGGCAGCAGTTGCGTCGCCTCCGCTATGCCAGCTTGAAGAGTCGAATCTGCACCATCCAGACTAACAGTGCACACTCCTATCATTATACCTGGCTACTTCCAAAGGGTTCTCGAAAGTCGACACGGTCACTTCACGGGTGTTACATGGTGCCCATGGGACCCAAGACCCAAGACTCGAGAGTGTCTGTCTATAAGCCCGCTACTCATCACATTTCATTTGAATAGCGCGTTTGGGATGTTATCCATACAATCATGCTACAGTTAAAAATTTAAAAATTAAAACATTTCTGAAAAAGAATTAACCTGTGGCAGGCATCTGCTGGCCACTTTAAAAAATAAAAAAAAAACAAACTGTCAATTTTGATTACACAATAAAAATCGTTATTCAGTTGTTAATTTAAAAAATTTGTTAAAAAATATAAGTTACTTTTCAATCATTATTATTTTATTTAATAACCAATCAGTAGCATCCAAAAACCAACTTCTAAATAAAATACTAAAATCACTAAAAAGTTAAAAAAAAATTAATTGAGAGAACAATATAATAAGTATAAACAAGAATAGATGCTAGATAAATAGATTAATCATCTAAGGCGTTGCTAGAAAATACGGTTAATGTATAAATCATAACATTTATGTACGAAAAAGTTTTAAAACGTATCCGTAACTGTCGAACTTGCATGAAGAGAGTTGTGGATGTGAGGGAAGCGAGGGATTTGTGTCAGGATAGTGGCAAGGGGCGTTCCGTTGTCTCTTCCCATCCCTATGAGAAAAAAGCGTAACAATTAGTGATGATCTTACACCTTTAAATGTTAATTTTAAATATGTTTAAAAACACGACGTATTAATCAATTGAATTCGAATAGGAAACGGGTGTTAACTTCAACAATGTATCCTTAATATACTTTGTACTAAAGATTAACATACTCTTAAGAAGTTTTTTCATAACAGAAGTACCTACTCGAGAAAAAAAAATAAGTTATCGATCAATGTGACGCACTATATTTGAAGTGTTCCGTTTCAGATTGAGCCTGTGCGAACACCGTCAGGTATTGTGTCGCTTATAAAACAATGCCTTGTATTTATAAAACAATAAAACCCGGTGTATCGCTCGTGAAATTAATAACAAATAACATTCATGTAACGTTAGATCGGTAGCGATATGAATTACGTATTATGTATGCCCAAGCATGTAATATGGATTAAGCTAATTCTAGATTATTTTCTGAATGTTATTCTTATGCTATGCCATTGTGATTTGAGTACAAAAATAATGTTGGAACGATGGGAACTTATTGAATATTAGAATAAAAATAAGTTTCATTAGGACAATTTTTTTTAAATTAAACAATAAATTATACTTCAACAAAATCAATTTTGTGTTTGAATAAAGACTTTTACATCGCGTCAGAATTACTAGCAGGAATAGTTACACAGTTACAAGTGTATTTCCGTGCTAAACACAACAAGCTATTAACAATTTATTTTTGGTAATTAAAATTGCCAATATTATTTTACTATATTAGTATTATGCCTTCAGCGTTCCCGTTCCCATTCCAAACATTTTTGTTTTAAATCGAACTAATGGATTGCATCCGCAACAAACAAACAAACCTACATTCATTTTTATATATAAAGACGTATAGTGTAGTGCCTATACAGTATAAACTACAAACAAAAATGTTGTATAGTATTATAATTATTACGATAACTGTGTAAAGGCCGGCATCCACTAGAGAGGCGCGCCGAACCGAATCGCTTTTCTTCCACGTACGTCCTTCATAGAGAAATCACACCGTATTGTCGCGTAGTGAATCAGAAATTCGTATAACGCGCGATGCTCGATTCGCCTCGGGGATAGTAAATAATAAATGTAGATAAGCGGGGCGATGTGAGCCCCATTGAAGCAGCACAAGAGAAGAAAATAATCTGTCTAAGTGAATAATGCGATTCAATTCGGCGTGCTTGATGAACTCCCTCCATAAGACATCGCTAATTAGGCAAAGTATTACTTTCTGAAAACCCCAATAATATCGTGTTACTAGATAAAAGTGTAGATCAAGTACCTACATTGCCAGAGGTTAATTTAAGTATTTGTTCTTTTTACATTCTAATTTACTAATTAGGTGAGGATCAGATTGCTTTTAGCAACAAAGACATTATAATATTATGTTACACCTGTATATACTATGTATATTACCAAATAACTATGATTATAAGATATTTCTATTTAGTGAAAGTCATCATCTGAATATGCAAATTTTATAGCTAACATTTTATTTATGGAACCTAAAATAATATAATAATAATACTTTTATTCAATAAAGGTGCTCTGCCATCGAAACTAGTCGGTGGACTGTATCTCCTATGGCAGTAAATAAAGCCCTGATAAACACTTTTTTTTAAATTGCAATGATAGTATTGGGCAAATATGCAAAGAATTAGATTCCGAGATACGTATTAGATTCCAGATGTTTTAAAATAAAAATTAAATTACCCAAATCTTTTCACATTATAATGATCTGAATGAGCGTGACCTTGTAAATAATGAGACGTGAAATAGCAACATGTTGCAATCTTGTCGCCCGAAAACAAATCGAAGCATCCAATTATCTTAAAATAACAATTTAGCAACATAAACTTTCATCAATAAATTTTCACTACTACTCTAAAATGCATACTATATATACTTTATTTTATTATATTATATTCTTAAAAATGTGTGACTGCACAAATTTATTGTATTAGTTCATAAACTAAATTATTTCAACTTGACAAAAAAGGTTCCGGAAAGCAATTAAGATGTTCACAAACAGTTTGCATTGGTGCATAAGCGGCTTATTATGCATGAGGAAGCAAAGCGAAACCTGTTAAATATTTTCCAGTAAATAAGCGAAATTATAATTAACAAATTTCATTAAACTTAAACCTATTTAAATATAAAAGCACGGTTTCATTTTATTCTAGCAGAAAACTATACTTTTATTAATAACCTATCCCGGTATTTAATTAAAAGATTACTCATGAAAACTTATTTAAAATTAGAACAGCTTAATGATTAAACTGCAATGAATATAACCTAACCATTAAAACTTTGTAGCATAATCTACAATGGCCTCAGGGACACAAAATAATGAAATAACATTTTAATAAATATATCTTTGCGATAGCCCCCTCGTTGATAGCAAAATCATCCTGACCTGCGTGCGACCTTGTTTTGGGTCAAGCTATCATGTATCGTTTCGAACTAAAGTCATATACTAAAATTTTCACAATTTAAAGACTTATATATGTATGTGATATATGAATATATTCATTATTATAATCACAATTTATTACATATACTTTCATATTACCAATAGTAATTATAATGATTATGGCTGAAACTTTCCAAACAGAAACCTCTTAATACATACGTCCACACAATTCAATCTCTATTATATATAGTCTATAAAGTAATGATAAAATTAAACACTTATCTAAATTATTAAATTTTCTAATAATAAAATCACTAATTTAATATTTTGGTACAAGAAACGTGACTTGGAAATGAATATCCGTCCGATCCGCCAACTCCGGGAAATAGGAAACAAAACAATTCCACGAAAAGCTAAAACCCCATTTCAAAATACAATTTGATTAAGTATGAATTATATTGAACCAGGTTACATATTTCAAGGCTAAAATAGTTATCACTCAAATTACGTACTGAGTTTTTAAAACACTCCAAATTCTTAGAATTATTTTAAAATGTAATCAAGAACAAAATCACAATATAGGACGCGATATAGGACACGATATAGGACACTATCAACTCGTAAATAAAATACTTATTAAACAAATTAATTACTTACAAGGAAATGGGTATTAGCCCAGTTTCACTACTCAAATGTTTTTTTGTTATTGTTACTATAACAAAACATTTGGTTTGGTAACGAACGTACTGTTCAAAATTTCAACGTTTGGGTCGCGCGCGACGTCTCGCGTTTTTGGTAGGTCACCTCTAGTAAGCTTACAAAGTCTTACAAATTATAAGTTCGCAGGTCACCGCAATAAGCATGGTATCGCATTTTAATATATTTTTTATTTATGTAGTAAGTCTCGTATATTCAATTCAAATTATCTGTTTGAGGTTTTTTATCGTAGTTTTATTTGTAATTATAATATAGATCCTATTCAGATGGATATAAGTACCACTTTATTCCAAGTGCTATTTTTCTTTTTACTTAAATAGCAGTGCAATAGGAGTGTGTTCTCGGCTCTAATAACTTCTTCAGCCGCTAGGCCACGGCCCCCCTATTAAAACTTTTGCTGTTTTAATGTGGTTATTAAGCATGAACCGTGTGTAACATGCATATTTTTTAGTGTTGAATTTTTTCAAATGTTTAACAAGTTTTATTACCTAGAGTCTCAACAAATAATTTCAAGTGGGTAGTTTCGTTTTTCATCTTAAATGTTAGAAATTACTCCTGTCTAGGATAGTTTTGTTCTCTTAAAGTTTTAACACAGTTTTAAGTGAATATTGAAGCTTAATTTTTTTAAAAGTTGTATCCGTAGTATCAGATAATTTAGTCTTTATGAAAACCAATACTACAGTGCTAGTAGGGTTGTCGAGGAAACAAGGCTGTATACATATAGCTCGCCAACTAGGCCTCTTACGCATGTACGGTCCAAAATGTTGGAAAATCGCTAATATTGGTAGGTGATGGGGGACTAGAAAAGCTCAAGCGCCTATTCGTGCGTGGTGAAAGCGCACAGTCAAACAATAAGGAATCGCTTGCTCGACAACTCCTCAGACTGCGACAAAGATTCGTAATAGTTTTGTTGCTATAATTTATATGTATGTTGATGTAGATGCTAATTTATGTGATGTCCATATGTGTAGTATAATATAGGTATATTTGTTGAAGTTGTGATTGTGCCCATAAAGCGATCCGTAGCGAATTGACTACAAATGAAAACGTGTATTTAATGCAGCTTAACCGAAGACTGAATGCTGTCGCTCTACTGCACTTTACACCCAAATCGATTACACATCGAAAGGAAATCGATTAAAATTGCATGCAATCATAAATCTTTACGATAACTTTATAATTCATTTGTCAATAAAGGTGTAAACCTAGAATAATTATTACTGGTTTTATGATTAATGGTATTTTTTATATGTGGACAATATTTCTTTGAAACTTAATAAATGAATAAATGATTAAGCTAAACGAAACGATAAAGCTTGCTATCGCGTTTATTTTTATTTAATTTGATCCGTGTTATGAATGCCCGTAGCCCCACCGCGACCGTAATGGCTGCGAAGCTTTGGAATCGTGTCGATAGCAGGCCACATAAAATATCTTATTCAGTTAAAAATGTTTTCTGCAAAACATAAGAAACACTTACGTTTAAATAATAATAAAATTGCTCAAAATTAATGTGGACTCTTTCTACGGTAAATGATGTAAATAAAAACAAAATTAATAAAACATACACTTCTTGGTCCTCCGGTTGCTATATTTCTAATAAGTAGTAGAGGTTGATTGTTCTAAACGTAGATAGAAATAATAGTATTTTTAACTTATAATAATGTATGTAATTTCAAGATGCAACATCTGATAATATGTGAATGTTTCTAGAATATAACATAAACTAGTATGTATTAGTTATCTGCGGGTGTAGGTCAGTTCTTATTATTATGCATACTTGACAATTATAACCTTTGGCATATTCGTAATGTTTATTCCTAATATTTGTCAACAAAAATTATAAATAATTTCGTTGCCTGAACTAAAGATATCATAATTAATTTAATTAGACACTACGCTCGCCATTATGTTTGTCAATAGTCATTATTAAAGTACTATACTGTAGTACTTATTTACAAGTACATACTGCAATTTATAATAAACGGCGCGTACGCAGTGAACGTAGTAAGTTGCAGGCTACGAAAACGGATGATTAAAAGATACGTTTTATTATAAATATTCAGTTGTTATTCTTTTGTTAATGTGGTAAAGTGAAATTAATATAAAAAATAACAAAGTCAAAGAAAGAAAATATATTTAACTTTTAATAAGAATGAATGTAAATTATCAAATTACAGTCTCGTTCGTGACGAAAACAATAAGTTACTTTAGAAAACATTATTTCGAATATGCATAGAAGTTATTAATTTTTGCACGTATTATTTATGCCATGTCCACTCCAGAACCGCAGCTGCATTACAAGCTACCTTTTAACAACTTAATATGTTAGTATTAAATTCAACGAGGAGCTACGATTTTCATAAGATTTCAATAATGTAGACTGTATGACAGTTTTATGCTAATAATAAGTCAATTATTTATATAAAATACATGTTTGTGTTCGTATTATGAGCGAAAATAACGCTACTGCATTTAGTATGACGATGGTATGACCGGACGGCTTTTATGACTGCACAATTTACTGCCTAAATCAAAATGTTCTTTGCCGTGCAAGTTATTTCGGCACAGAACGATTAAATCTATCAATGAATTTCCGGCAGTACATGTTCGGAGTTTGACACTTATAATCGGAGTCAGCAGCCAGCTGAATGAACAATACCACATAGTCGTAAATTAAATATTTCTTGGCTTTCGAAGTTCGGCGCTCGATCTTTACGACCTGCAGTAATGTTCAATAAGCGACACCGGACCAAGGCAACGAAACCCCTTTTAAGTTCAGGTACTGACTTATTCCTTTAACGACAGAGGACTTGTACAAAAAGCTTTTGATAGAATTTGGAAATCAATCAAGATGCAACTAAAACCAATTTCATAGTGAGTATATCTACTCAAACAGATATTGATAGATATAAATTCTGTGCTTATAAATAATTAGTTTTATAATAATTACAACATATTTATTTATATGATAAACACTAAAAATCAATTAAATTGCATTAGAAACATTTGAGAGAAAGCTGTAACTTCGTAGCGATATATTGCGCTGGCAGATACTATGTGGACAATTCGAGGCATTTTTATTATTCCAATATTTACAAATATCCTTAGTCGTTGTGAGTTATGTGGTAAAGCGTTGAGAACTACCAGCACGTGTGTTCTGTACACAGATTTAGCATTTCAGTGGAGTTAGTTCTATCGATATTTTGGATAAATCCAAGGTTAAATTGAAATACCTACCTTGATTTCTATTATTACATCGCTAACATTGGTACGTAGATTAAATAAATTGAACACTAGGTCACATATAACGCGAACGAAGTAATATTGTATGAAACTCTATGAAAGAGTTCACACTTACTGACAATGCGTGCATTATATTATTAGGGTTGACTTATTGAACTAGTCATATATTCTAGCATGGCTAGAGTACGGTTCATAAACTAACGCAAATGCTGTCATAGAGAAATGTCTGTATGCAGCAGTTGCCTCCACTATGCCGGTTGAAGGAGACGAATGTGTACCATCCAGGTTAACAGTGCACACTCCTCGTGAGTGTTATGTCCAGCTACTTCCTTGTCATTAAACGCGACTATGACGTTTTTCGTTTATTATATTCTTAGTATAGTATTAAATTACATACCTATTGTACTGAGAGGTATACTGGAACAGACGGTCGAAGTAGGAACCAATGAAAATGATGGTTCATTTTTGGGCTTTATCAAATCGTGTGACGTCGCAGCTTGGATCATCAGGTCCTGTATAATAAACATTTATTAAAATTGCAACTACAAATACAAAAATAGTAGGGTAAATAAAATATAGAAGAAAATAAAAGATTGTCTTTATTAAACATAGCTTGATTTATTTTATTTTATTTTATTGTAGCTCCACATACGACAACACTGCGCCTGGTGTAAAGCTTGAGCGCGGTCCATGAACGGAGACAATTGCGACTACAGATAAATATCTACGGGCAGCAGTCGTCTCCGCTATGCCGGCATGAGGACTTATTTATAATTATTTAATCACCTATTTTACTTTAATTGATAGTTATGGAAATACTTTTTAATAGAGTTCTGTCAATTATTTTTATAAGAGATTATTTGAAGTATGCGTATTAAAATATCACATATAGAACTATTCAATGCTTTTTAAAAATATTATAAATATATTGATAGCGTAATCACAAATTTTTAAATTCCAAAAAATCCCTATTTTTCCGCGAGCGTATGTACATCTGTCATTTATTTCTACTCAATCGGATGAACTTAATGCGAACGTATACTAGACGAATAAACATATAAACTTTCATTTTTATGTTATATTAATCACTATTATCAATTTTAAAAAAAAACACTCTCAAAACATAAATATTATCTTGTGTGTCGGATTGTTATATAAATACTTCAACAATTCTGTCTACCGGTGATTTGGAAGCACATGATAAAGTCATAAATTTTACAGAATTCCCTCATTAAATTCATAACAGTTATTTTATCGCAGTTCCATTTTAAATTAATTCCTAATATTTTGGCCGCATCTCTTGTCGACAATCTTACTCTAGACACGCACGCTGCAGCAAATTAAAGTATGAATTGGAGAAATAAATCGATCTCTCTCTCTGTTATAGAAGATTTACATTTTTATCTCTTTCTCCCTAATAGCCGGCCGTCAAACATGCATCAGCCGCTAATAGGTGTGCTCACGCAGCTGTTACGAACAAATCAGCTCGGATATAGCCGACACTGTCAAAAAAGCTAACAGGCACTCCGAACACGTACACATTACGAGGAGGGTCGACTCGAAACTCAGTCGCGGCCGGAGAAAGCATCTTTAGCGTATTTCAAAATAGAAATTAGAGACTATTTAAATGTGCTGTCATCAGATTAAAATAAATCTAATTCTTGCGATAAAAATGTTCGTACAGATATTTTTGTCGCAGAAACATTCTGTACTAATTCTAATGCAAATAGATAAGTGTAATCGTACGTCCGTTCGTATAGGAAATGACATCCACCCATTATATTAGCGTTGTTGAGATGGTAGGTCAGTAACAAATGTCGTGAGAAAACCAATACACGAAACAATGTAATTTCTCAAATTTTACAAATAATATAAACAATACCCAAACACTATATTTATTTAGTCTACGCTCTTTATTTTTAGTACTCTAGTACTTACTCTATATATATATTTTTTTAAATATATACGTTGATTAATATAGTAATTATTTAAATTTTTATTGTTATGTATAAAATTGACAAAATATAAAATTTTGCGAATTTAGACAAGACCTAGTCTAACCTACCTATCAGTATTTTATACAATTTGATAAATGTAATCAGTACAAAGAATAGGTATAATATAGAGAAGTATATATTACATATTAATTTTACATGAATAACTTTATCTTCATAATAAATTATTAGCGCAATTAACTTTAATTTCAATTATTTTATTAAAAATCAATAATAATATTATATACATTACTTACAACCCTTACAAAGATATTATTACAACAATAGCAAACCTAATATTAATCTTTGTTTATGAAAGAAAATATTTTTAAATGTACCTAATCTTAATTTAGCAGTAAACTAAAAATATAAAACAAAGACGGTCAAGTGCGCGTCTGTAGCAACATACAAGAGCAGCTGATCGACAGCTTCCCTTTAAATATTCACAGTAGTTACGACAGCTGAGCTACTTTAGATACAGCCTGCGAGTAGAAACACGTACAGAAAATAAAAACCTTTGAAAAAAAGTTGATCTGACTTCAATATATACTAAAGGTACTGAAAAGTAAAAAAAATAACAAGAGTTTTTACTTTTTATGCACAAATTAATTGTCTACATACTTACCACATATATAGAGTTGGCGCAAAGCAAACATGAAACTGCATTGTCGTCTTTTTAGATATACCGGTCCATATGTGGTTTATAGATATTTAAATATCTTTGTGTATTTCCACTCATCAAACATGTAATAAGTTTCAGGTTTCAAAACTGATTTTTGAATTGATATAGCTTGGCACCAACTCCAAATATGTGGTTGGTATGTAGACAATTGATTTGTACATAATAAGTATCTATTAGTGTTTGTGTTTATTACTTTGTGAATAGATACTCTTGTTAAAAAATATTTTTCACTTTTCAGTGCCTTTCGTTTTTATTGAAGTTTTTATTTTTTTATTGATATTCCATAGTAGCGAAACAAAAACTTTCCTTAATAATTATACAAATACTAATCGTAATTCAAATAAAGTAACAAAAAACACTAACCCTATGTACTCCGTTTCAGTGCCTTTCGTTTTTATTGAAGTTTTTATTTTTTTATTGATATTCCATAGTAGCGAAACAAAAACTTTCCTTAATAATTATACAAATACTAATCGTAATTCAAATAAAGTAACAAAAAACACTAACCCTATGTACTCCGTTTCACCCCCTTAGGGGTAAAATTTCGATAAGTGCTGAAATACGTAATTTATGTTTTATGTAGAGCAAATGTACTAAGAATCAAGTAAAACTGACTAAAAATCAACCAATTATGCATATTAATTGTCTATCTTGATTCTTGATTTTCCGGGCTGGTTTCCGCACGCAGACCCACTATGGTGCGTCCTGCCGTACTAATACAAGCCATCCTATCTCCTGCATGAGGGCCAGTACGCCATCAACGTTCCGGCACGTTAATTGTCTATATTGTAGAGCATATTTTTTTCATTCTGTACTATGTCACTAAAAAAAATTGAATCTATTTCATCCTGTTTTTCCCCTCGGTGTTAAAACGCATGTCTCGTTATTCATGTTATCAACCATTTCTGCCAAATCTGCCTAAAAAAATTAACCCATTTTTCTCCGGTTCACCCCTTTGGGTTGAATTTCAAAAAATGCTGAAATACGTGTTTCATTATTTATGTTGTAAAGTGTATATGCTAAATATCAAGAAAATATGAGTAAAAAGAATTCAAACTGATGTTTATTTACGGTTTACTAAAAAACTGCACACTGTGCATCTTAGAAAAATACATGAGACCAATATGGGATGCAGCCCAAAACAGTACAATTTGAATTATTGAAATAGGTTCAGCTGTTTTCAAAAAATATATACATGCATAGAAAAGCACTGAAATACGGATTTGATTTTTATATATTAAGAATAAAAAGTTGGCCACTATCTTTGATAAAGTGACAGAGCGACAGAAAACGTAGGGCGGGATTTACCGAAAATAACTTCATAATTAATTGGTAGTTAGCTAGCAGTCCACAATCCAAAAACGAGATTAATTTTACTAATATCTCTACTACGATATCTTATATCTTCAACTATCTTTCGACTCATGGTTCCGTACTTGTAAATTAGAAAAAAAATAGTACTTTTCAGTAGGTATATCTGCGCGTCCCGTGGCTCGCGGTCCTTTGACCGTGAGTGACAGGGTCGTATGGGAGGCACTGTTGGAGTTGCTGGTCTCCCATCGGGCGCGTCCTCAAGTGGTGGATAGAGGGTCCCGGGATACCTCCATGAGGTACCCCGGCGCGAACCAAAACCAGCAACTCGGGTCACACTCTGCTTTCAGAGAAGACCTGAGTGAGAGACCACCCTTCATCGCGTGGGCGGAGGCGATAGCGGGGTACCAAGCGCTATCTCCCTCGCCCCGAGCCAAGAGCGGTAGTCCCGGGGTTGGACTGCTGCTCAGTTACTTGGCTGGAATGGTGTTTCTTCCCGATGAGGTGGGGCCTAACGGCCAAGCGTCGGTGGGGTCGCGGATGATTCCGAAAGCGTGCCCGTCACCACACCATATGACGTAGTGAGGGACACCGTGGGGGTTTTAGTCGTGTATACCCGGTATTGGGGAGTACCGGGGAGTCCGACATAACCTCGTCGTCTTCCCCGAGACTGCGAGGCATCTATAAAAGATTTCCCCCACGTAAAAGAAAAAAAAGGCATATCTGCGCGTGACGAACGTCCAAATGGTAAGATTGTGGTTTATAATAAATAATCAAAAATATTTACGTAGTATGTCCATATACTTTTGTCGCGTAAAGGAAACATGTTTTTTCCTGCCATTTTAAAATTCCGTTTCGAAGTAAACCTTCTCATTACTCTGAGTTGACTCGTGAAATCGGCTATTGTATTTGAACCAAGATCAAATTGCGTATGTAGAAAAAAATGAAATACCGATTGTTCCTGTACTTAAGTATGAAATAAATTCATCTACTTCTCTATGCCCAACATAGACCACCCACGTTTTCCGTCAGTCTACAAATATAAACACTAACATTGTTGCCGTAGTGAGAATAGTTAATGAGCTTTTGACACATTACACGTTTGTTTTCACGAACTTGAATTACCAACTATTAAATAAAAAAAATTAGTAACATAATATACATCCATTTTCGTAACTGAAAATATTTAGATTTAATAATATAGTTCTTATTTTAAAGATTATGTGAAAAGAAGAACGAGTATCTAGATACAATAAAATAAATAAGTGTTATAAAATGTATTTATTATAACATATTATGTAAACAAACGATGTTCACAGAAACATGTAAATTCTGATTTTTAGTTTAAATTTTGCTAAAGTTAAATGATTAAGTACGTTATGCTAGTTAGACAAATTAGACCCAAGAGATACGAGTATTTGCATACTGCAACCATGAAATCTCTGCAGGTAAAGTTACGATAAATATGTGTAGTTTAGGAAGTATGACCACCAGGTGCTTCCTAATTTATTAATAGAAAACAAGCAAAATATTTTCCAAATTTTGCATATAATAAACTATAGTATTTTCCAAGCTTAGAACTAAGCCACTAACAAGAATGATCACGCGCCCGAACTCTAATCTAGTGTTGAATTTAATAATAGGCTATTGTGAATACGAATATGTGCTAAATAATATTGGATTTATTGAATTGTTCGAAGAATCTATTTGTAACCTAAAATACCAATACAAAACACGTGTTTCTGAATTCGTATAATTTTGAATTTGACTATTAAAACTTATTATTCTTTTTAATTATTGCCATTTGTTTAGCCTATATTTTTATTATTATAATTATGTGAGGAGTTGTCTAATAATCAAATTCTAACCTATAAGATGTTATACGTAAGTAAAATACGTAATAACATGTTAATTCATGACGTTTTTTCATCATTAATATTGTATGAATCCATTATTCGAATAACAGTGATTTAATATGATATAGACAATCTGTCGTTTGGTCAGCGATGAACTCGAGTCAGGGTCATTAGATAATACCTCATCAACGGCACAATTCGACATCTTAGAGCTGAATGCACGCGCGTAATTACATTAATCATAATAATGAATAGGACTTTTGTTTTAATTAGTTATAACTTGTAGTGGACATTGGATATTTAGCATTAACATAAATATTTACATTAATTACTATATGTATATTTACAAAACTAGCTTACACAATTGTGTTTTTATTATATTTATTAAGTAACAAGTAAGAAGTATCTTTTATGTATTAAAATAATTTTTGATATCTTTGTTTTTAAAAATAAAAACTTATTACGAAAACTATATGTATATATCACTTACCGTGTGTTGAATATGAGGGTGTGTACTGAACGGATGCATTCTACGAGAATCTGTAGAAAAAGTATTCGAGGCCATTTCATTCATTTTTTCATTTGTAACAAAAATCTACAGACTTTCATAAAAATGTTGTTATTCCCGTGAAATACTCTCCATCTGTAATAAAACAAAATCACTACAAAAAAAATAACATATGAAGAATATATAATTATGAAGTAAGTTCTCAGATCACTATCATACTTTAAATTTGGCCTTTATCTATAATTTTATTATCTGTGGTACATTTTATATAGGTATAATCGTCAGAATATATGTAAATTAACAATAATATTTATTATCAAAGTTTTTAATGTATCGCTTAAAAACAATTATAATAAACAAAAACACTAAAGCTAAATTAATACTATTGATTTTTGGTATATTAAAATGCTAGATTTGTTTGTCAGGCGGAGTGTTGTCGCATGCCAAGCTACAATTAAAAAAAAAACAAAAAAAATTATTAAAACTGAAGAAAATGCATATAACCGCCTAATATGTGCTGAAGTGGAACCAGTAAGCGTTCGTGATGGTGTCTTCTATGGTTTAATATCCCTATATATAATAAATTGATATATAGGATACCAATATCGATACCTTTCATTTGTGTGTTGCAACTTTATCACGGCATTTCTCTGAGGCATCAATCATGATACGAACTTTTTTTTATTGTAGCTCGTCATATGACAACACTCCGCCTGATGTAAAGCTAGAGTGCGGTCTATGAACCATCTCTACAGACAGCAGTCACCCCCGCTATGCCGGCCTGAGGAGACGAGTATGCACCATCTAGATTAACAGTGCACACCCTTTCAAGGTCATTTCACGGCTATTACATTCGAGAACGGCAGACTGGGCTAATAACCATCGTCAGTCTGCCTACCACTCTTTAATAGTGTCTATAGGCAACGTGCGACCAAAGTACTTATAACAAAGTTACATAGGTACCGTTCAGAATTACCGAGGTTCGAACACGGGTCGCATCAATCGTGAATTAACGCGGCTTACCGCTAGACCACGGCCGCTCGCAAGTACTGAAATCGCGTCAACATTCCACTATAATTTGTATCCTAATTAGATATTTAATCAAATTTTATGCTCCAATGAATAGGCATTTTTATAGGAGCTCGACAATGATCACATTCTACACAGTTTTAGGCTACAAACAGCAAAAACGACTGCTATCACAGAGATGTCTCTACTACTACACTAAAGCACACAGATCTCTTAACGCACAGCTCCTTTCGAGCTGATCCCAAAATACGGCTAGACTACATGGGTATTTTTATGGGTAGTATTAGAAGTACGGCACAATAAAATGGGACTGTCGACATCATCAATCTGCCTACCACTCATATTTAATTATGTCTTATAAAATAGACGCTGTGCGACCAAAGTACTTAGATGTAAAATTAATTGCACTGGTACCGGCTTCTCTAAAGCTTATTTAACTAAAATAAAAATCAATATAAAAGTTTAAGTTGATAATATTAATAACAACAGCTGAAGCCGGCAGGATATTTACTCTACAGAAAAGAGCTGTACGTTTTTTATATGGGCTCAAAAAAACGGCATTTAAGGAGCTGAAAATTATGACAACGTATAGCGTGTACAGCATGCGAAGCCTACTGTATATAAAAGAAAATATTAATGAATATCCTGTTGAAACATTGAGAGAAAACTCTCGTCGCAAGGAAACCCTTGTCAGACATCCGTCGCAAAGACTCCAGAAACTGTCAAAGAGCTACTTGTATAACTATGTAAATTTTTATAAAAAATTGCCAAAAGATATAAAATAAATGAATTAAAATAAAAGAATTCTAATAGATAGCACATGAATAGCCTATTGCTATATAATTTAAAAATATACATATAGTCCTAGTTCTAGTAAGTAAGCGAACAATGCTCATAATATCGCAGCTATCATAAATTGCTAAAAATAATGTATTTGTATAATTAGTGAATTTGACAATGCTTATGTGCAGTTGCTATCGACATGATTATTACTGTATTGGTAATTGTAATTATTTATCGAGGTGTAAGAGTGCAGTTTATCTGTTTATTTACTGAATTAAAATGAATTGAATTGAATATTAACCTTTAAGTATAGACATGGGGTCTCATAGACCTTTCGTATTTTTCGATATTCGAGAATCATATACTTCATGCGCTCTCCTGCGACCGAGCGTCTATATACGTGTAGCTTCGAATTTAGCCACTTAGTGCTTGATCCGAAAGATCTAGTGAGTTACAAGTAAGTTATATCAAATCAAAGTACTGACGGAGTCTTTCGAATGTAACACCCGTGAAGCGACCTTGTCGCGTTTCGGAAATAGTTTGAAAATAGCCAGGTATAAGAGAGGAGTGTGCACTGTCACTCTGGTTGGTACATGCTCGTCTCCTCAAGCCGGCATAGTGGAGGCGACTGCAGCCCGTAGAGATTTCTCTGTGATAGCAGTTGTTTCCATTCATGGATCGCACTCTAGCTTTACATCAGGCGGAGTGTTGCCACATGTCGAGCTACAATAAAAAAAAATGTTCATGTTTGTCTGGTTCTGTTTGTCCACTGTAGTTTCATATTTTTCAATAAAAATGATGAAAAACAATATTAGAAGTACTTATTATATACTATAACGTATCGAGGAGCGATTGAGCAACTGTCACAAAAATTGTTGGTAGATCCAACCATCTTCAAGATTGTCTTCGGATGATGGCAGAGTTTTGCACCTTGTACGGAATAAACTATTTGATGCATAAATACGACAACATGTGACGACGTGGAGTAATATCAGAGGCCAGGAATTATATCACACATTCTTCTCAAACCCCTATTTTATTAGTTAGATTGATAATTACTGAAAAATGACCTCCAACATAGAGGAGTCTGTGAGACCCCATGTCTGTGTTAGTGTTAAGAAAAAAAAATGTCCATACTTAAGGGTTAAATACAAAAATTGGACAGAATCAATTCAATATTTGGCTTCAAAATGTTTCATGATTGTAAAAATTGTAAAAAAACCAGTCGAGGTCACGTCGTGCCAAAATAAAAAAAAAATAATAAAAAAATTTGCATCGTATTTTTTTCATGTTCTGTATTATTAAATCCCCGCACTGCGAATCCTCACATTGCGTTATGTACTGCTTAAGTTTCTGTTTTTATTTTCTAACTCTTTGAAATATGCAAAAATTCCGGGTCACTTAAAAAAATATTTAAAAATTATTATTGAAATGCTTAAATGAATAATTTACTTATTAATGCACACACACATTTTTATACGCAATACTAATCTAATTACAAAAAAATATATATTTATTAAATAGGTAATCTATGTCTATAACTTTGGATGAACCGCAGTTTTTAGAAGTGACCCAGAATTGCGTCTCAGTGTATAAGATCTTCTCTAGTAGAATAATTACCTACATTTTTTTTATAGAAAATCAAATATAAACATGAACTATTATGCAACTTAGACATGTAACAGAGCGCGATAACCATAATAAACATAATACGTGACTTGCAACGACTGCAAATACATATAACAAATAAGTATCTATAGGTTGAATCTGTACATACAATTATTGAAAGTGCCGCATTTTTTGGCAAATTTAATCTGAAAGCTACTAATCAGGCAAGAAATAACTAGAGCGATAGGGTCTTGGAGTAACGTTCCGAAGAGGGCTACTTTCAAATTACCTACCTACCAAATGTTCTACGTAGTGATTTGAGGTTGAAATCGTTGAAAATTCTACTCGGATTACATTTTTAAATTATCGGATATTTTGATTTGACAGCAAATTTTTAGTACCAAATACAAAATGAAACTATGCAAGATCGCGCTAGACCAATGCCGGGTTCTGTACTATTGTGTTCATTGCGTGGACGAGAGCTTGTCCCGTCCACCTGCGCAGTTACATTTGTCTCCTCAAGCCGGCACAACGAGGACGACTTTTTTTTATTAAAGCTCGGTATGTGACTCGTGCTCGGCCTGATGTAAAGCTAGAGTGCGGTCCATGAATGAATACAACTGCTACCACAGAGAAATCTCTACAGGCAGCAATCGTCTCCACTATGCCGGCTTGAAGAGCATGCACCATCCAGATTGACAGTGCACACTCCTCTCGTTATACCTTGCTACTTTCAAATTATTTCCGAAACGCGACAAGGTCACTTGACGGGTGTTACATTCGAAAGTGGTGGTACTACAGGACGGCAGACTGGACAAATAACCATCATCAGTCTGTCTACCGCTCTTTACTGCTGTCTGTGATAGCAGTTGTTTCTGTTTATGCACCATAATCTGGCCTAATATCACGCGATGATGAGTTGCAATATCAACAATAAACATATAAAGATATAAACGCTGTAAAAGAAAGCAAGTATTAGATAACTAGACTAGACCATGGATGATGCTCATCGAAATTATAATAGGTGATAACAAGTAATAGTGATTTATATTCGGTGATATTTATAGGTAGCTTAATACAGTAATGTTATACTCGGACACCAACAATAATAAAATCATTTTAATATTTTTATAATAAATATATTAGTGTTAATGAAATAAAATATAAAATGAAGTTGACTATTATCTGCCTATGACTCTAAGGTCAAGGCAAAGTTTTACTAAATATCGGACGTGTGTCTGTGTTAATTTATGAACGATTTTATTGCATGTTCTAATTTACTATATAATTGTATAATTTATCGAAATGCATGCGAGGTAAATCTGACTTTTACTGGGAAAACGAAAATATATTCAATTTAAATGCATAAATTTACACATCGAACTTGCAATAATTTATCACTTTGGATAGGTACGTTTTTCGTTGGAATAATTTTTGTATTTTATTTTTCAATATAATTTACATTTTTAGTGAATTCAACATCGTATATCAAAATGTTATAAAAATAAAAACATTCATCGGAAATAAACGGGAATGAGATGAATACTTTGGATACCGCAGCTTCATTGAAATATAAATATGCCCTTTTCCTCAAATATGATATCGCATTTCACGAACAGTTTGATTTTTGTCGTCAATTTTTATTTGAAATTAAAATACTGCTAAATGTATGTACTGTCATGTAAGTGCGGCCATATATATACATGTAAAAATGTAACATAATTTTTATAGAATTATATGATTCACAGATTATGTAAAAAGTTAACCTTTTTAGGCTTTCATTGGGCTGTCATCCGAAACAACAAAAAATCTGATCGGTTATTTTTTAAATATATTTGGGATATTAAAATCGTTTCTTTTTATATTGAACAAAAAAATTGAAGGCACAATAGGCAGAACTGAGGAGGGATCAAACCCACTCTCTCTGTTTTGCGGCAGTTAAGCGATCACTAAGCTACACTGCCATCGGCGCTTCACTTGACCTCGGCGAATTTGTTCTGCCATCTTTCGACAGGCAGCCCTTAGTTTAGTTTTCTTTATACTTATTTGTTTATTATATTATTCAAAAATTTAAAATATATGAAATCACTAGAGTATTCAATTTTTTAATCGACACACAATTAGCTGATATTGACTGAATTGATATGTTTTTTTATATTTAATTTTCATCATAATGTAATAATAAAATAACTCATCTATTAATATGGTTTTATAAATTTCTTAAATTCATGCATTTTTATGTTAGTACGAGTAAATGCGCTCATACATGACGATGAAAAAAAGGTTTCAGTAAAGGGAAAAAATATTTAAGAAATCTCATAAAATTAATGTTAATTATATCGTTATAATAAACTTACCATAAATTAAGATATTAATAATAATTCAATATAATTTATTAACAGTATTATCATTCACGGTCACTTTCACTGAAATGTCAATATTCACTTGGTAGATAATTTTACTAAAATATTGATTATCTTCTTTTATGTAGGTGCACGCGCAAGTCATGCGAATTGTTAGGCGGGCGCGCGTCTTCGTTGAATGCGACTGAAGGAAGAAAACGCTATGCGAGCGTGTCGTATGAACGTCGCAACGAACACTGACTCTGACGCATGCCAAGCCCGAATCACAAGTAGTTCTGTCAGTACCGGCAAATAATATTGTGGCGCTACCACTCCCCTTTTCTGTTTCCAAGTGTATTTAACGTCATTAACTGTTAGAACACATTTATTCCCGTTTTAAATAAATTTATCCTTTTTTTTTTGTATAATAAATAGTTGCCGATTTCTTGAAATTAAACCCTAATTAGAAAATTATTTTATAATTAATTTTTATGACATGTAACTTATATGCGTGCGCTATCCCAACTGAATTTCTTCCTTTGTTAGGATTTAATGACACTTTAATTATTTTTCCGGCTAAGCAAATCTATATTTGTAGTAAAACATAAGTAATCAGCAAGAGGGGAAAAACGAGCGCTTATTGGTTAAATCGACACGATAGACACCAATAGCATTTGAAGGAGGAGCCTTTTTCTAACAGAATTTAGTTGAAATTGATACTTTTTCAGCGTTTAATTGCTTAATGATACTGTTACTGACCCCCTTAGGCACCATCATACGTAACAGTGTTTATCAACAGGTAAGAAAAGTAAGTCAATTAAAACATAAACTGAGATGACTACATACGCTTTTTGTTTTTTTCTTTTCTTTTTGTATTTTTTTTACACTAATAGTTATAAACAAATTTTATTTACCTTTAAAACAACATTATAATTAACACTCGCAGAAACATCCTTGCTAAATATTTATTTTATGTAAAATATGGCAGGTACATAGTTGTGATAGAAATTTAATAGAAAGAACTACATTGCCCGAAGTGGGAATCGAACTACTCGGATACTCGGACCACTAAAGTGCACAGCTTTACATGAACACATTGAAATTTTTTATCTTATCATCTTTCTACTGGCAGTGATTTCAACTACTAACTTATCATGCACATTTATTACTCGCAAAAATTAATACAAATAATAAGAACAAATATTTTTCACTACACAAATTATAAGCGGTATTCGCAAAGAAATTAATCAAATCAATTATGCTTTGAATCACCAATCAATTGCGAGCTTAAGTTGTAATTAGATAAGAATAATAGTAATTTTAAACCAATACTAATTAATATAAGAAGAGCGTTAGAATATGAATACCTAAAGAGCCGCCACAGACACTCGTCAGTGTTGTATTATATTACTTTTTTAAAGATATAATAGGTAGGTATCATTATTACGTTTGGATTATTATCTATAGACCACGCACTAAGTTAAACAAGATTATTACTTTTCAACAGTGGTGAAGCTTTCATTTCAATATTATTTAAAATATTAAGTCGTAATTTTTTAATATTATGTTATCTTTGTTTGTACTATACAAAGTTTTTTGATTGACTTTCGGGGTTTATTTTTTAAGTTATACGTTTCATTTCGTTATAAAAAAATTATAAAATGTCTATAATGATGATTGAATATGTCTAGTTATTCTATCACTGCGAAAGAAATATGTTAAAATGCCAGTTGCTATGGAGATACAGTTATGCATAGTTTTACAGAAAGAAAAGCGACAAGGTTTCAAATTTTCAATATATTTAAAGGAAGTAGGCAGACTAATTATGATTACAGCCCAGTCCAAGCCCGTCCTGGAATAATACCGCCACTTTCGAATGTAACACCCGTGAAGTGACCTTGTCGCGTTTCGGAAATAGTTTGGAAGTAGCCAGGTGTAACGAGAGTAGTATGCACTGTCAATCTGGATGGTACACATTCGTCTCCTCAAGCCGTCATAGCGGAGGCGACTGGTGACTGTAGAAATTTATTCATAGTAGCAGTTGTTTCCGTTCATGGACCGCATCAGACGAAGTGTTGTCATATGCTGTGCTAAAAAAAATTCAAAGTCCATCGCTTTATTCCTGAAACTTATTTTGCATTGGTTATTTAAGGTATTTCCGGACCTGCTGGGCGTGATAAGAGGAGTGTGCCCTATCAGCCCAGAGTCCTAGACGGTACACTTCCGTCTCCTGCACAAGTACCTAATGTTTTATCGCAGCTACAGGTTGATGACAACTATTTCTTATTATTATATCGTATTATATTTATTACATCTCATTTTAACCAAAATATAGATTAACGCCTCACATAATATAATTACTAATTTAGTCACTTTTCTTAAACTAATAATTTCTGATACGTTATTGCGCCGGAACTGAGAGATAAGCATTCTCCTTTACTACATTGTTGATTCTGACGGCGACCTAATATTTAATGATAGGTACCTCATCTTCTGTGCCAGCGTCGGTATAGACTACTCAAATTCTCATTTCTCATCTCTTGGATTTTATAGGAGTCATAAAGTCTTCCTTTGCTCAACCTTTCACAAAGTAACCTGACTTAAAAGAATAGCTGCTTTATTAATAAAACCAAAACTTTATCTTTATTCAACTTCGTAACTTTTTATATTAAAAATATGTAGTTATTAAATGTGTTTAATATGAAAATTGTAATTAGATTTTTTAGCTGACTAATAATAAAAACATTTTTAAAAAGTAGAATCGACTTTAATAAACACTAAAGGCACTAAAAAGTGAAAAAGAATTTTTAACAAGTATCAACCTACAAAGTAATAAACATAAACACCAATAAATACTTATTATGCACAAATTATTGCCTACATACGAGTACCTACCACATTTTTGGAGTTGGCGCCAAGTAAACATGAAACTGCATTGTTTGATAACGTCGTCTTTTTTAGATATGCTGGTCCATTTGTGGTTTATAGATATACTATAGTTTATATATGTGTATTTTGATCGCTCAGTGTCTTATAGGCACTATTAAAGAGTGGTAGGCAGACTGACGATTGTTATTTGTCCACTACCACCACTTTCGAACGTACCACCAGTGAAGTGACCTTGTCGCGTTTCGGGAATAGTTTGAAAGCAGCCGGGTATAACGAGAAGAATGAGCACTACCAACCTAGATGGTACATGCTCGTCTCCTCAATAGTGGAGGCGACTGCTGCCCGCACCGGTTTCTCTGTAGTAGCAGCTGTTTATGAGACAGAGTACTCGTATTGTCATATTTTGAGCTACTATAAAAAATAGTATCCTTTATGTGTATTATATTAAATATACAGTATTAACAAAGTCATTTAGTATGAGCTTCTAATTATACCTGTGATACCTTAGATAGTTACTGTTCAGAAGTTCCTTTGTAAACTATATTGTACCTTAATCAAAGGGTAGAATCTTGTATCACAACTAAGAGGATTATATTGCAATTTACATTGTTTAACCTCATATGTCATGTCATATAAGGTCCCCTTTGTGGAATCAATTTTGACAGTCCTATTACGATGGTCGCTCTTTGAGGTACAAAATCATTTATGCCTCAAAGATATCAATTATTTTTGTTCATAGTCTCTTGTAACAGAATTGAACAAGCTTAATAACTTTGCATATCAAGTAAATCTATTTTTTAACGTTTTTAACGAACTTTTGTCATATACATATCCCAACCCCAAACTAGAATACTCTGCATGGGTATCAGGACAAGACCATCACAAACATATACACTCAGATCCAAAATGAATACATACTTTTTAAAAATAATATCTGATTTCTAATATATTATTAAAAAAAAAAATTTGTTTCGAGAGATCTTGTTGAATTTTGTTTATATCTCTCTTTCTCCTTGTCAGTCCGTCATTGATGAGGATCGTGACTAGATGCGTAACTAGATGCCCCCATCAGCTACGAATGCATGGATGATGGAGCGTTTTATGCATCGGCATCTCCAATTTAATGGAGACCTGGCTTGGGCTTCTACCGCGCGGTCTTCTAGCATACAACTTTCCCCGTCATCACAGAGATTGTCACCATCCTTGCAAGCTATTTAGTTGAAATACTCCAAGAAGCGACGCAGGCAAAACTATGACAGACGCGGTTGGTTTTCGATGGCTAGTTCTGATAGAAAAGAGACATTTGTCTGATGAGCGATCCAGGAGAACCTTAACATGCGGCGCCAGCACTACATTTCGAACGCGTTGAAACATATATTGCGCCCAATATCGTACGTGACTAAACGAGATTATAGTCTTCTTAGCAAGATGGCGACATAGACGGAACTCATAAAATTGATCGATTGACTTTACGAGCTCGATCTAAAATGAGCTTTAACGCCCAGCTGATATCAAGTGCAATTAATTGCTGTATACTAAGTAATTCAAGACAATTACTTAACTACAGAATGTTCCAAGAGCTTTCAGAGAATATTCTGAATATTCAGCTCAAAGATTATTGGTGCAACGCTAGATACTCGTATTTTCCACATAAGGTAATGAATATACAAACTAATTGACATTTTAATTAAAATTATTATATTATATTATTTAAATAAATTCATACAAATGTTTGGGTAATTTAAGTACAAAGTTCTGTAGTCAAAACTGATTCCTTCTTCACGCCGCATCTTTCTTCTGCTTTATCTGAAACAAATATACGTGTGTATTTTTTTTACATACTTTTGACTCTTGTATATACATATAATATAATACATACAAACGGTCACAAACATCTACAATCTATATGTACACATATACATAATGCATATATATCATAAATAAAAATTCTGCAGTTTTATAACGTATTTTTAAAAATGTATTTAACAATAAATTCTCACTGTCAACACAATAAATAAAAGAAGTGGCATATTTACGATTTATTGTTTGTGTTACTAAAAAAAGTACAGGCAATATAAAGCGCTAGACAAAACCTAAACGTTTTTGTTGAACGACCGATCTCATCGAGCTCACCACTGAGGTGGGAGGTGGACGGGTGGCTCGTTCAAACATCCCCTTGACTGCATCATTGAGCTACCACCATACCACCCACAACGATTGTGTACACAAGTATCAATAAATTGCTAAACAAAGTGCTGACTTTCTGATGCCACTTTTTAAAACTCTTTTAAAAATGTAAATAAAAAGTTCTTAGTTTAGATTCGCATTGTACGCTACAATATTTGTATCAGCACATTAATTCATTGCTGAGTACCAATCCCAAAATCGTTACCTTCATTATTTTTTCTGGGTTTCTTGTATTTAGGAAGTAAACACTGAAATACGAAGTGGAAAGCGCAACAGACGAATGCGCCGTATCCGTACCACCGAAAAGTGTTCCAGCCTCCATATACCTCATACAATCGTCCACCAATAAAGGAACCTAATGAGGTCCCAACTCCTTCAAAAACTGCGCCAGTCAAGCCCTGTAACACATATTTATTTTAAATATGAATGAACGACCAGAAAACTGAGTAGATTAGTTTATTTAGAAGTGCTACAAATTTGAGATACATAGTTTTGAAGCAATAGTTCTCGATTACTTTTTATATAATGATCAGTTTTGTAATTCACATATATCCGGAATATCTTAATCATATAAACCACCAATTTTGCGCCTAGCTTGTCTTCTGATCTCATCGGTATTAAAATTAAACCTTCGCTTCGTCGGAAAATTGGAACGGTGTATTTTAACGATCGCACATAACTACAACCTACCTTAACATGTATAAATTGACCTATTTGCATTAGAATAGCTAGAGATTGCATAAGATTACCTGAACTGTCGTTTCCGTGCCAGGAGGGGCGACGATACTAGCATATGATGTCATAGTAGGATAAAACATGCCAAATGTTACACCTTGTAACATCTCTATTGGTAGTATCCACCAAGGATTAGTTAGAATAGAATATAATATGAAACGTACTCCGAATGCAAATAAAACAACACACATCACATTCTCATGGCCTAGCTTTTCGAGTATTCGACCTAAAATTTTAATAACATAATTTTAATATATTTTATACATTATATATTTATATATATATTTATACACGAATACAAATAAAGGAAACATGCAACCATCATAGTTTAATTTATTAATTTACAATACTCTCGTACAAACCAGCGATAAATATTCGCTCGGGAAATAGTAAATAGAAGATAATATAATAGTACATTAAAACCTTTTAAAAAATTTAACATGAAATATGATTATATTCAGTAAAATTATAAAGATTTTCAGTGTCTGCATACCTGACAAGAACATGAAAGGTATCTCCCCACAGAAGCTTTGAATTGCACTCACGAGGCCTTGCAAAGTTTTGACATATGTAGAGCCTTCACATGTTAATCCAGTTATATCCTCAATATGCCAGAATAGAAACTGCCACAATAATCCGGTGCCCAAGCCTACTGCTATTGTCCACAATAAAAAAACAAACGTTGGTAAAGACTTTAATAAGCTGCCAACATCTGTTAAAATGCTCGAAGATGTATTTGCACTTTTGTTCTAAAAGAAAACGTTTCTATTAATATTCTATTACCATAAAAAACAAATTTATATATTGTAAATATATTGTAGAAACATTGAATTATAACCACGACGACGCGTCTGCGTCGGTAATAATGAAAGTCAAGGACCTTAACGTAACGTACCTACGTTAGGCGACCCACGAACCTAATGAACGCTAGAGATGGTAGTAGAAAATATATTCATAATATGTGAACACTAGAGGTAAATAAGCGTATTCAATTCACGTGATAAATTCTAACTTAATATTAATTCGCCATGTCTTTAACAGACCATCAGAAGCCCAAACTCAAAATTTACCGGAGACCAATAGAACGTAGCATTCTAGCTTTTAAAGTTACAGATAATTTATGTAATACTGGCTTGGGTCGCCAATTAAGCATGTCTGACAAATTTGTAAAGTTGAAAATGACAACGTGGTAAACTCAGAAGTAGCATGATTTAATAAAAAAATCTTAATAAATCACTAATAGTGCCAATGTATTTCATAAAGCGCGACCGTTTATGATGAAAGCAATAAATAAATTATTATACTGGCCAATGGTCATTGTTGTTTGTTTTCACGTAAATCAAGCGACCGCAAAATAACGAGAGGTGTTGGAAATATATTGGTGTTGCTCGAACGGGACGACGACGTTACATCGTGGATACGACTTATAACGCGAGCAAAATTTATATCAAATTGAAACATATAAAGTAGCAGCAGCTATAAAAAAATAAGTTACGGTACGATGCACATTGGTTTCCTATTAAATATTTTAATAAACGAAATACAATTTGAAACATTTATATACATGTTTACCTACTCATAAATAAAGCCAACATTATAAATATTGTTACGTTCGTGGGGGGCTACAAAATAAATAATACACGACTTCGGACTTCACACCGATTTATTGCATACGACACACAATAACTTAGAAGCAGGAGTGGTACGATAGTCGCAGGATAGCCTTCAGTCGCTGTTCAGTATCGCTTGTTATCGCATCCAGAATAGGACTACTTTTTTGGGACACTCGGGTGTCGATATTTATACTCGAACAGGAGGAAGTTTCTAGAAAGATCTCGTCGAAGTTGTTTACTAATTATAATGTAAACAAGGCCACAGGTCACGCCACTTTTGTGGGCGTGGCCAAGTTGTTTACGCTACGCCGCTTATACGAGAACTTTCTAGAAACATCGACACATGCTATCTCTTTCGCACCCTAGGTGCACGTAACAATATAATAATTTGTTTATTTTTATTCTCAACACTCAGGAGTCGCATGAACTAGACAAGATATTTGTCCGTAAAATATTAATTTCGGTTGCAGGTTATAATTATAAAATAGTAGGTAGTTCAACGTCCCGTGGCTCGCGGTCCTTTGACCGTGAGTGACGGGGTCATATGGGGGGCACTGTTGCGAGTTGCTGGTCTCCCACCGGACGCGTCCTCTGGTGGTCGAGAGACGGTCCCGGCATACCTCCCTGAGGTACCCCGGCGCGAACCAAAACCAACAAGGTGGAGTTTCTCCTCGGGTCACACTCTGCTTTCAGAGAAGACCTGAGTAAGAGACCACCCTTCATCGCGTGGGCGGAGGCGGTAGCGGAGTAGCAACTATTATCTGCTTTGCCCCGAGCCAAGAGCGGTAGTCCAGGAGCTAGACTAGGCTTGGAAGCGTCGGTGGGGTCGTGGATGAATGCGAAAGTGGGCCCGTGACGTATGACCTAGAGAGGGGGTTTCGTATATACCCGGTATTGGGGAGTACCGGGGACATCATCTCGTCGTCTTCCCCGAAATGGCAGATTAAAAAAAAAGAAAAAAAAGTAGTTAAACGTATTGCAAAAATAAATACACAAATCATACATATTTATTATGCTATAATATACTTAATGCGAGTATCCGTGAAAAATTCCTCTCTTTGCGATTCCAATTCGTTTCATATAATACGAAAAGGATTGACCATTATATATAAATATTAGAGCGTCAAACTGTTTATGTACCTACAATCTACCTACATATTACAGTAATTTCACACTTACGTCTATAAAGCACGAAGCCACAATATCACCAAACATAAATATGAACATTAGAACAAATGCAGCTATATAATTTTTGGTAGGACCATCGCTGAATGCATCAATAAGAGTGCCAGTGAGAAGTGAAAATAATCCCCAACCTACTGATCCCCACAGCCTCTGTTTTCCGTAATGTTGTGGTTTGTTACCTAAAAAAATAATTTAAAAAAAATTAACATTAACATATTAAAGCTAGTAAGAGGACCTAACGGCTAAAGTCGTGAAATTTACGATCGAAAGACTAATGTTTGTTATTAACGTACTGTGGTGGATCATTTATTAATATTCCATTACCAGAGTTAAAAAGTTGTTGAATAGTTGATTCGACAATTTTATTTAGGTACAGTTTTCTATTGTAGGTACTTTCCTCATTCACTCAATAAAGCAATTTGTTGCAGACGAAAGAGCTTTAAGCGCATTACGTGGTTACAATCTGTTGCTTCGTATCATGTCACTTTGTTGCAGTTGCTTAAGTTTCTTTGACATTTTACTAAATACATATAACTTTTATCACATTTTAAGTGAAAATGTTTAATGTTTACTTACAGAGGTTTTTCGCTGATATTTTGCTACAAAGACATGTTTATTTATGCTATTATGAATAAAACATTATTAATTATAATTTCTGAACGTAAAATGGAAAATTGTTTATCAACAGATCTGACGAGGGAGCTATTAAATTATATTTACATTTATTTCTAGTAAGCTTTTGTGAGTTATTCATAATTTGTACTTGAACTCAATAGACATTAACAGTGTCTATAATTTGAATTATTTTGTTTATACAAAATAACACGTTTGAACTTAATCGCTGTTTTTCATTTAATTCAAATTTATTAGTACGCAGAATTCTGAACGTTGGCTATTTAAACCTATTTCAAAAAATTCTGAATATACAATAGTAAAATGAAGGCGTGAAGATTCTTGCATTATTGCATTATTTTATATAAAAATAAAGATAGAAGTATCCACAATAATAAGAAATGATATACGATTGAAAAAAAACTTTTTGTAGACTTCAGGTAAATTAAAAAATGAATGTATATTTGTAAAGTAAGTTAAAGCTGTTGAACTTTAAAATAAACTTTCAATTTGTATTTAAATATGAAAATTCTTGAAGAGAAAAAATAATAATAAATGCGTACTTTGCAACATTATTAAGTACAATGAACTTAAACCAGTCACGAGTTCGTATTAATAACCTTGCAATTAATTACACCGTAGCAGAATTTACACCAATTAAGACAAAGGAGGTGTTTTACAGTTGACCAGTTAGCCTTACACTACATAAAAGCTAAGTCATCTTTAAAACTATCATAAATTTTCACCGAGTATACCACCAAGTCAGAAAAATTTATAGTAAAGTGAAGAAAAACGATACTAAGTGCACTTGTACCACGGAAATGTTGTTTAAGGTAGAAACTATTTTTAAAAAGTAACTCACTATTTTTTACACAAACCCTAAGGAATTTATGATGTACACTAGTGGCGTAGCGTAGTGGGGGCGGTAGAGGTTGTCCGCCCCGGGTGGAACTTTTTGGGGACGGTAAATTTTCACAAGAAGAAAGATTTGTAATTATTTGAACCATTTCATTTGATATTTTCATCCCACATAATTATGATTCGAACCAATTTTTGGTTTTGTTGCTAATTTTAAACAGTAATTTTGCCGTAACCTTGTAGAGAATAATAATATAATAAGTATAGTATCTAATGAAGTCTTTTAAATTGAAATATCTAAATAAGGAGGCGGCACTTTTCCTCCGCCCCGGACGGCTGACTCTCTACGCCACCGATGCTCAGTGCAGCTGTTCAGTTCAAATGGGTTGTTTACTATCTTAGAAAATCTATTATAAAAAATATAGCTATACATATAAATATAGCTGAATGAATTTTGTCCACACTTACTCACCAAGAATATTAAAACATATAGCATCAGCAACGCTCACAACAACTGCTTGTCCGACCCAACTTAAAATCATCAAAATAAAGAATAACCAAAATTGACTAGTAAATTGATTTTCCGTTTCCTTCGACCCATCCGATATAATTTCAAATAATTGTTGAATCTAAATAAATATTTATTAATCAATTTAATATTTTTTTTAATATATAATATTATCTATGGATAGCTAAAAATATATCGTACCTCCGAAGTGTTGCAACTAACTAAACAAGATGATAAATGCAATGTAGCACCAGCTTGTATGTCATGACATTTCCTCAAAATATCTGCAAAATATTGAGAGCAAAAGCATATTTGTGAAAAGGATATTTTTTATTCCAAATAAAACGATGAAAATGTTACCATCACTTTCTTCAAAGTCTAGCGAAATACATTCATTTTTTGCTGATATAGAAAAATGCGGTATAATTCCTGCAAATACTAAATGTTCAACAATATCACGTGTTGTTTTATTACTTTCATACGAACGACCTGAAATAAAAATAAGTTGATTAGAAACTTACCTTTTCAAGCAGAAAAAATAATAAAACTCCAAGAGTTTTTATAAAACAGAATTATTCATAAAAGGATATTTTTTGCATTTTGCCGCCCAACAGGTGGCGTATTTAAATTTACAACCAGTTGCAGGCGTTGTAGAAAATAGAGTCTTAATTATTAAAGGAAAGTTTAACGATACCGAGCCAGTCCTCTTCCGAGAGTAAATATTTTATCACGAGCTTTGAGTGGGAATCTGTAAAGTTTGTTTAGCTTCCGACTGGAAGTGAACAAATAGCTAGTGATATAATCCTGTGTTTTTAATTAAACACCTAATAATGTTTTCTTTATAGATTTTTTCCTTTTAATTAAAACAAAACTAAAGACTGTAAAGCGTAAACCGAGTAGAAGTAAAACTTTTTAACTTGAAAACTAAAATAAGAAAAAGGAATCTGAAACGTCCCGGGATCTTAGAGCGAGTTCTGAACTTTTAAAAATGTTTTTAACAAAGATTAAAACGTGTTGGATTCTTTGCTGCAGTTCGTGCCTGTTACATGTCGCAGAAAAGAATTTCTTCAAAAAAAGAAATAGCAAAAAGTTTCAAAGAAGATCCTGAGTCAAAGTTTATGGTTCAGTACGTACTAGCACTTGTTTTCGTTGATTCAAAGTTAAATTTTATAATACGAATACAGACATTAATTAAAAGAACAGTAGGCAGACAGGTGACGGTTATAGGGAGTGCAGTCTGTCGTCTTTAGACTACCATTTTCAAATTATTAATTATGAAACGAAAACTTAGTTATAATTATTTTTTCTGAGTGCACAGGCTCTAATTGACAAATTTCTTGTGACAATCCTGTCGTCATACGCTTTTTCGAAGCCATGGTAGAGTCTGACGATGAACAACTGCATACTCATGCTTATGCTTTTCATTTCGTTTCAAATCTGAATCTATCTATATATCTATATAGATATATATATAGATATATAAATAATCTAACCTATAACGAATAGAATGTGAACTGTCAACGTGAAAAGTACACATTTGTTTCCTCAAGCCGGCATAACGCAGGCGACTGCTGCCTGATTAGACTGGGAGAAATGCGGTCACATGCCGGGCTATGATGTAAAAAATGAAGGTAAACAATGTTTAAAAGAATTATTACAATAGCCATAAATATTCCTTATATAAATATCTAAAGCGTATGATTATAATAATATTCATGAATGTACTTCAAAATGCTTAAAATAACATTTCAAACCCTCATTAGTAGTTGCAGGATAATTATTTTAAGCATGTGAAATTCCCATAAAGCTTAGTCTGACTGCGAACAAAGCCGCTGCGCCTACCGAATTCACATTTCATTTCCTGACCGCACTCGTTGCATTTGTGAACCACAATTCAGGCGTCTGCGCTACTTTAACCGCACGAGTTGACTCCAAAATGTGTTTATTAACTTGTTTCCATACTGTTACTATACGAAAACCTCATGTGTGGTTAACATCTCTTTAAATCGTAGTAACATAATACGTTAATATGTTTTGTGTTGTTTGTAAAGTTTTGTTTTTTTCTATGTGAAAATCTTACAACGGGTTTTCGATGTTAAATTGGCGACGAGATAGAGGAAAATCGATTCTGAACAGTTAACAAACTTTATAGGGATTAAGCAACAACAACAGAAGCAGATGTCTCAAATACTACAACTGTTAGCACAACAAGTACCGCTAGTATTAAAAACGACGTTTCGGAAACATTGAACAAAAATTTAACAAATTTGATATCATAGAATTTCAAGAAAAACAACTCATTTATAGGTATGTTTTTACTTATTATGTTTATTGTTTATTTAAGTAGTGAGTGGTCTTACCGTTGACATCTGTTTTTTTTTCGGATAATATCTTAAATTCTGTTTTAATTAATGATCTGGGATTGTCACTGATTATATAAGAACTTTTGTTGCAGTATTGAGTCATTTCCCATTCATCACATAAAGTATTAAATATATCTTTTACGTCGCAATCGAACTGAAAACAATAGAATTAGCAAATGGCAAAGTTTCTTGCCAAGATGTCAAGTTGCTTAGTTGAACACATCTAATTGTTAATTTATAATATATATATATATAGATAACATCCGATACTCCTAACTAACTTCAAGTAGTAGAAGATCACAATCTTCAAATGTCAATGGCTTTGTAATTAAGATTAATTCACTATCATTGATGACATTTTATTCGTAATTTAAAAATGTAGGACTGTAGGTACTATTAAATGTATGTTCTTTTTCAATTATCATACTTTACACAGCGTATTGGAAACATCACTTCTCAATCTTGTTACTAAACAACTATCAATTAGATCTTCGTTTTGGAGGCATCCTTGAACGGTTGTTTTATTTTCTTTACATTCCAATTGTATGCTGACGGCATTATGTGCCTCGGGTATAAAATATATTGCTAAAAAACTAAGAGCTGTTAAAATCTGAAATAAAATTAATAAAACTTTCTGCCATTTGAATCTGTAACAATGGAAAAGACCATGTTATGATACTCGTATATTTAATTCATCCTGAAGAATAAGACGGTGTTAGACCGTATAAATAATTTTTTCTCGAAAAATAGCTGACTAAGCATACTTGTTGACATTAAATAACCTTAAACCTCTTCTATACTTGGTTTACAATATCAAAGCTAATAGAGCCCTTCTTGGCAATTCCTTCCCATTTCATTCGTGACACGTTCCTCTCAATAAATTTGACTATTTGATGAGAAAGACATCGTCTTCTAATTACACCATATATGTATTCAAATATAAAACGCACATTTTTTTTAATTTTATAAAATTTACAATTCTTTAAAAAAATAGTTTGGTTTAAAATTTCGATGTTTATGATTGTTAAAGGTATGACGGTCAGTGCCGGGTTTAAGCAAGCATAGGCAACATAGACTACGGGCCGCCACCACACCACAAAAAAAAAATTAAATTAAATCGATAAGGCTCAGTAGAAACAAAAAATACTGAGTTTTGTTTTAAATTTTGTGTTAGCCAACTTATTTAGTTGCCCTCTTCTTTACCTTGACCTTAATAGAAACTTTCAACAGTTAACCACAAAGGATTTGAGGGCCTCCACAACATGCTCTTGCCTTTGGGCCTTCGAAGTCTAAATCCGGCGCTGACGACGGTAATGACGTGACCAAAGAGAGTCGTTAATATGAAAAGGGACCTTATATACCTAAACATTTTAAGATAAAAATATATAACGTTAAAATTATGACAAGTGACAATTTACCATATTTCAAATAACAACATTGTGTCCTAGCAATCATAGTAATCTTTATGGTTTTATTATATCTAAAACGAAGATAAACAGAACAAAGATTTTAGATAGAAGATAGAAAATTATTGCGGAACATATGTTTCTTTTATTAGATATATGTATATCGGTGTATTTCTTTTTTTTTTTTTGTTCCTCTTTACATTGCTAGAGTACAGTTAGAAATATATGCAGACAGCAATCGTCGTATGAGACGAATGTGCACAGCGCACCGTCTATTGACAGTGCACACTCCTCTCATGATATCCGGCTAAGTCCAAACTGATCTCGAAACAGGCACTAGGCAGTTTAAATTTATTGGTATTGTGAAAAAAATCCCTTCCATGAACGAGACGAGATAGGTACAAACCCATCTTTAATTACATTCTTTATTGGTCCAAGTACTTAAATAGTTTTTAAAAAGTAGTTAACTCAAGTTACAAACTTCGCTGTGTTATCTGACCTGCTGCAGAGAAAGGCGACAAAGTTTTCTTCTGCGAGACTTTACCAGCTTACAAAGGATAAATGTCAGCTAGTTTGAAACATTACTAGTCTACGTAATTAATCCGGTAAACTTTTTAAAAATAGCTTTAACATTGTAGTAACTACAGCGTGAACTTACCTGTCAGCTATAGCACCAAAAAGTGGTTTTGCTACTAAACCGCATATTGGTAAAACTGTATATATTATTCCAACAGTTGAAGATGTAAAACCTAGTTGACGTGCATATGTCGATAAATAAGGGACAAGTGGAGCTGTACCTGAAAATTATAATTTTACAAAAAAAGGATTACCTATGCTGATTACTGTTATATTGTATGCGAAAGAGTAGAATTTTTATTAACATAGAAAAGTACTCGCGTTAATATTACTTTTATATCAATTACGACACTCGTACTTTTAAATATTGTTTACATTAATATTAAAATATATGCATCTGGTAGATACTACATACACATATACCATATAGTGTGCGCTGTCAACCTGGGCTACGCACAGTGCACATTCTTCAAGCCGGCATATTGGAGGTGACTATTGTTTGCTGAAATGTTCGGAGCAGCTTGAGCATGTGCACCATCCATTACACGCTCTTCTCGGCGATTTTCAAGCGTATCTCGGAACTCACATCACAGGAGTGATACTTGAAAGTGATGATACTTATCCCAGGACGGTTGACTGGATTAATAACCATAAATAATTACGTCTTACCTGCGTTAAATAAGAAGAAATGGCCTTTAATAGGCAATAACTTTTTATTGATCTTCATCTTGTATGCAGATTATGTTATATACCTATAAAGAAAAGAAAAACCGATTTAAAACAGTATTGAATACATTTTCCAATTACCTCAATAAGTATTTGTAACTAATTTAACATTAAAATTTTCTCGTTTTACAGGCCACAATGAAAATTAAAAGCATAGGTATTAAACCCGACAAGACAAATAACTGTTAATAAGAGCACGTGTTAAAGCTACAGTGGCATTTAATTGGATTTCCAAATTCTACAGCAAGACTTAATCGCAGCGCGGCTTCAAAGATGAGAGAGACAAACCGCACACGGGCGGAGTTGTTCAGTTGAGCGCGGAACTCCACAGCGGGCGAGCGAGTGCCTATTTTTCCATTTGATACGTTAGCCAATGTCAAAATATGAGAGCAATTGTCAACCTTAATAACAACCCTATTGTATTGAATAGTACATTTTTCCTTTTGTATATGAGAAATAAAATTTTAAATAAAGATATCAGATAAACTAAAAATTGGAGCACCTTGATTTTTTTTTCTCAACAAAAGGTAGGTAGCATTGAAAATTGAACTGTATTATAAGTGAAATAATATTTTATAAACGACTACAGCGGTACCCAGGTAAATAGTTTTTATGTATTTTAATAAAGATATTTAATTATAATTTGTGTGTAAAATTACTTGATAGGCTTTTTTCTCGTAATTCTTAAAAAAAAACTTAAGATTTTAAGTAAGACCTATATAGTATCTTAATATTACGCTTACCAATTTCTCAAAGTAACTAAAAAATAGCAAATATAAACTGCATGACCGGTAAATAGTTAAAACCTCATATTGAATAACAACACGTGTTTGTAGAATGTCTATATTATTTCGCGCCGTCTTTCGTCACTATAAGCACACCGCTACTATTAACGACCAGTCGATGATAAAATATTGCTAACACTGGCCTAAAAAGACATGCGTCTTCGAACTCAATATTATACGAGAACATTAACAATGCAACGCGCGAAATGATGTCGAGACGGAATATATGATATATTAATAGCATAGAGCAAGATGGATATATAAACTTATCTCCACGAGATATCGCAGTGAACATAGTCGCGTAATATAAAGTGCTCGGACGCACTTGACATTGGAAGTTTAAAATTGTAATTAGGTTAGAATAAGATGATTACGAGATTTTTGTAATTCTTAATTAAAGAAAGAAAGAAAGAAAGAAAAAAACTTTATTCATCCCAAAAAAATATTTTTAAGATACACAATAGCAAGTGTCAACGCGAATGTGTAGGGACGAAAGGGCGCACAGCTCAGCATATGCTAGGACCTACACGAGGCAGGTCGTAGCGCTGGTTTTCAGCTGGAACCCGGGGCAGGTGAACGCGAACGGTGTGACAAAGAATAGTGAATGTGTAAGAATAGTAAAATAAATAAACAGTATTAATTAAATAGATGCAGCAATGACAATATTATAAATGTATATACATATAAATACGATGAAAAATAATATTAAAATTACAGGCTACGGCTATTTACACGGCAGTCAAGCTTCTGGTAGTTTAAAAGGTGTAATTTATTTATATTTATAATTATATTTATATTATATTAATTATATTTATAATTATGGATAGTATAAGCACTAACATCTCGTTGATAACCACCAATAGTTTTTTTTTCTGTCTGCAATTAGTCTTTTAACTTCAGCGAAATAAAAATACACCAGCCACAGGGAAAGAGTGAGATAGTATCTACTTGTGAAATCAGGAACAGATAGATGGATATAAAGTGAGTAAAAAAGGTCACAAAAAAGTATATTTCGTTTCCTTTTTTATTAAGCTTCGTTGGAAATTGGAATTCAGATTTATGTTAGGTATTCCTAATCTTATGTCGGTGTTTGTACATACAAAGGATACATTTTAAATTAATATTTAAAGAAAGAAAGGTTTTTCTTTGTGTGATAATTTTATTCAAATTTTATTCTAGGGCAGGGGTTGGCGACTGGCAGCCCACAGTCCAGATCCGGAACGCTAAAGGTAACACCGAACAATTTTTTTTTAAATATAACATTAATTAACCAACAATAAAAATTTCAACTCCATTAAATATTTTCACAAGTATGCAGACCTCACCCGAAACTACTTTCGACTCCTGTTCTGGCTTAGAAAACATATTTTTATCTAGTTACCAAAATGTAAATTATATTGTCTACTGTTTGATAATGTAAAATAATCGCTGAAAACATGAAAAACCTTCACGGAGAGCGAGGTAAATGCGAGCCACAAATCAAATGACCGAACCGAATGACTCGCGAACTTACAGTCGTGAATAAATCGGCATTCTCACATTTCCGATTTTCAGGCGATTCACACTATGAGTGTACCGGATTTAAACTTAAAACTAACAAAACGATCGATGCGACCCGTGTTCGAACCTCGCTAAAGACCGGTACCAATGTAACTGTGTTATATGTACTTTGGTCGCTCAGTGCCTATAGGCACTATTAAAGAGTGGTTGGCAGACTGATGATGGTTATTTGTCCTGTCTGCCGTCCTGGGGTAGTACCACCACTTTCGAATGTAACACTCGTGAAGTGACCTTGTCGCGTTTCGGGAATAGTTTGAAAGTAGGCAGGTATAGCGAGAGGAGTGTGCACTGTCAATCTAGATGGTACATGCTCATCTCCTCAAACCGGCATAGTGGAGGCGACTGCTGCCTGGACAGGTTTCTCTGTAGTAGCAGTTGTTTCCATTCATGGACCACACTCTAGCTTTACATCAGGCGGAACCGAGCTACAAAAAAAAAATTATTAATGTTATTAATATTATGGTATTGAGGATAAATTAATAAGATATTATTAGAGTAGTTTTCATTACCGCGTCATGTTTACTGCTTCAGAACTTATTCGCTAAAGGGGGTTACCTAGTTCATAATCCTAAAGAAATAATTTAATATAACATCAGAAAATATTACATATTTATTGCTTACGATTAATACTTAAACACATATTTACTTCTACAATATTTAGTTAATTTTTAGCAATTAATTTCATATAAAACATATTTTAATAAAATTTCTGATGTTTTAATTAACGTCTGGTATGAATAAACATTAAGATATAATTAATTGTATTATTAACCTGTTCTTGATACTATCCGATTCATGACATCCGGTTTTCGTCCGGTTTAGAGTTACAGTGTAGAATAGGCTTATTATAATTAATGTATTCTCGCGTCCACGATTAAAATGCAATCGAGATACATTGAAATGAAATGAAATGAAAATCCTTTATTAACGTAGGCACGGACTTGGCATGCACTTGTTTATCGTCAGAATCTACTTTTGGCTTCGGAAAGGCATATGACGAGAAGACAGCCATAAGAAACTCGTCAATTATAGCCTGTGTTTATAATAACATAAAAAAAACTGAATTATAAATCCAGAAAATATATATATATATATTTATTTAAATTGAAATATGAAAACAGAACGAATATTTACATTTTATTGTGGAAAATTTTCATTTCAGGAATGGTGCACGAAAAAAGCAATCAAAAATGCAATATAGGTAACAAACCGTAACTGGCAATTGTGTTTTCACGTTGATATAAAATAAATTGGGCAAGTAAATAAATCTCTCTCACAATTACATTTTATTTTTTTTTAGTTCAGGATATGACAACGCTCCGCCTGATGTTAAGCGTTAGGAGTATGGTCCACGAACGGAAATAACTGCGACCACAGAGTAATGTTTGTAGGCAACATTCACCTCCGCAATGCCGGCCTGACAAGACGTGTATGCACCATCCAGATTAATAATGCACACTGCTCTCGTTATACCTGCCTACTTCCAAACTGATCCCGAAATGCGACCGGGACGCTAAAAGTGGCAGTTCTACCATAGAACGGCTGAATAATCATCATCAGTCTGCCATTATTTCTTTTTCTTAATATCGAATAATTATTATAACTTGTTTTCAGGGATTGGGCGAATTGGATTATGGAATAAAACAAAGTATTTATATTTTTCCGTCTTTTATTTGCAAACATTTCAATGCTTAGGCAGTAACAGATAATGCACATTTCAACTATTTCGATGCGCAATTCTAGAACAATGAACATTTATAAATAATGATACAACTGATCCTGTAAAAAAATAGTATTATACATTTAAATATATTATTTATAATCTTTATTAAGTTTATCACGAACCCCAGTATATATTTTAAGGCATTTAACTTATAAATTAACTACATTAGTAATTTGTACTCGAACATTTTCTGTTACCTCTCCTTCGCACAAGAAGAAAAACAAGGCCATTTTTTTCAATTAACTATCGTTTTTTTTTTCTTATAAACGGTTCGAACTTAGAGATATGATTAAAATTCCTAATTAAACAATTTTCTATCAGTCATCAATTAAGTAAATTTAAAACGAACCTTAACAAATTTGTACTTTTTAACGAAAAACAATTAAAATGCGAATGATATAATTGAAGGTTTTATTAATTGAGAACAGTTTAATACTATTTGTACCTAAGAAGAACGATATAATATTGTATTATTGCGTGAATTTTAAAAAGAACATTTCTTTTCTATTATTTATTGTGTAAGATATATCTAGAGCAGTGGAATGGTGATATTCTCGTCAACGTTCCATATTTTGTGGTCGTTGCGACTTTGAAATCTTTCAAATTACATTGCATGTTTTTTGCATTTATTCACCACCTTTTTAGAATAATAAAAATAAATAAAATACTGATCTATAAAATAACTCTCTGTCAGTGCGGTGTTTTTATAAATATGAGATTTTAAAGTCGTAACGACGATTTGTAGTTCTTTTTTTGGATATCACGTTGTAAAACTTATTTTATAGAGGAAATAGGAAGGAATAATGTTACGAATGATCCACGTTCGAGGCAGTGAGAGGAAAGCGAAGCGGATAGTCGAATGATAACAGATGCAATTGATGGGAACAAATTAAAAGTAATAAATCAATTAATGATTAGAATAATTTTATAAGGCAAGTGTATTTGTTTTTATAATATTTCCTCTCAGTGGCCCATTATTGTAAGTCACCTATGATATTCAATTAGTTTTCTTTCCAAATATGGAAATATACGTTAATAACTATACTTGAAGCCCTAATGTACAGCCTTTTGTGATCCTGTACAAAAATATTTTATTGAACTTCAATGTATGACCTAGCTTACTATAAATCCATAGATGACAAATGTATAAACGAGCACTATAAATACTCGATCATGAAAATACAATATATAATACTTATATCTATCTCGATAATGGCAGTAGTTTCGTAATTTGGTTTAATATAATTTTATTATCATTACGTAAAATAATTTTGTAAATTTGTACCATTGTGGTCAGCGTAGCGTCCCGATGCTACGGATGGCTTAATGCACGCAGTAAACGCGTCGCGTGCTTAATAAAACACGCTCTATATCTATTTTATTGCAATATAAACCCTTTAAACATTAACCCAACAATATATAATATCAAACGGCTTACCCAATTATACGAACAAACGAGTAATCTTAATACTTAAAGTGCAATAACAAATATTAAATTATGACATCAAAGATATGTACTTTAAAACATAACACGAATAATTCAAAATTGAAAACGCGGGTATAATCTATACATAAAATATATTTATATACAAAATATCATTATTTTAGAATATATTTTTATTACTCCAATAGGATGTCTCTCAATTATTGCGAATATAACAAACATCTAACATATTGACTAGTTAACTTATAAAGAAACAAAAATAGCATTGCAAAATTTATAATTCAACATTTAACAAATTGATATAATACGAGTAATTGAGGTATTTCAATAACATTATTAATAAGTACAACATAGAGTTATTGCGAACTGAGTTCCATTCGAACGGGTCTTAACTATCTCATAACGTTGTTGTACCTGTATAATGGGTATTCATACAAACACATTGTACATCACATACATTTAACAGATAATTTTTAATTATATTCCACTTAACCCGACATCTTAGCAATAACTCGTAAACAGTGAATCCGACATAGTTTGACATCCAATTAATTGATTGCGCAATTACGCAAAACATAGATACTCGTATTTACCATAGTCTAACAAATACCTTATCTAACTATAGGAACACAAAATATAATACATTGTAAAAAATATAATATGATTCTAAAATTGTGCAATAAATTAAATAACGATTAAAAATAATTCACAAACAAATGAATTTAGTTATTTGGCAATAACGTGTGTTATAATTAATGTCGGAGAACAGTCATACTAAGCGTGTACCTAACTAATCATTAATTTAGTTTAGAATATAATAACTCGCAATCGAAATTGCAAGTATTTAAAATTAATCTCCGACACGAATTATAAACTTACATATAACTATTATTATTATTTATTGCCTAAAACTAAAATTGTATACACTTATCAATAATGCAAGTTGTACTGTCTTTCATCATTTTATTTTGGGGTACTACCATCCAATTTTATAACAGTTACGTAATCATTTTGTACGCAATAAGAGAAGATCTAACAGGACGTACCTCAAGATTATAATAGTATATAATAATATCATAAATTGAGCATTTATAATTTTTTTTATTTCGCTCCAACGCGCTTACTTATAACTATATTTTAAACAAATCGATTCGTTCAACAACATAATTACGATTATAATAATATAATAACGGTATGTATAGATATTTTGAAAGCTACACTTATTCATTATGGTTTTAGACAAAAACGTCACAGCCGTATGCAGATCCTTTTGTTTCATATATTAATAGTTTTATTTTTTTTATATTGGGCGAAATTACATTTTTAATAGATACCTCATTTATTTAAAAAATACGCCTCGAAAATAATATAAAATAGGATCTTACAGAAGGATACTAACTTCAAACAAATGTTGGGAACAAAAGGAAAATAATCTGAATAAACTATTGACATTTGACCCGTAGGAGAACTCAAGAGGTCGACGTTGGGAAGTAATGAATAGCAAATAAACGAAATACAAATAAGAGAAAATTGCTATAATAAAGTGTAATTTAATGTTCTAGCTCAAAGAAAATTAGACTCCTTATAAAATATGTTTAGATTTATTTATTGTATTATTTTTAGGACAGCTATTTGCGAATCCTAATTATTTGGTTTGATAACAAAGCGTAATGAAGCTATTGAGGTACATTCTGTCGATTCCGAATCCAATAACGCTTTTTATTTATATAAATATAGTGCGAGATTTTTATTTCTCATTTTATTAAATATTTCGGCTATTCAGTCATTAACTAGTTTAACACTTTCCTTACTTAATTCAATTCATATATTTAACTCCCGAGTAATACGTATTCATATCAGAAAGATGTGTCTAAACGATTTCTCACTTACACAAAATGTTCAGACTAGCGATCGAGCAAAAGCACGGTCGTAATAATTAAACCGTCGTCGATAATTACAGTTGTGTACATAAATATGCGAAGTCTAAACTCATTCACTTCAAAGGCTCAATGGTATATTTTCCTATTAAAAAATCCTATAAAATTCAAATTAACATATTTATGCACTCAACTAGGTATATCGCGTATTTATTGAAAGACAGTTTATTTGATTCTTCTCGTGTCGTACGTATATAACACTTAAGTCTCAGTTTCAATTAATATAACTGGAAGCTAAAGATAATAGACGGTAAACTGCTTTTAGCTAAGCTATGATGAAACTGAATAATCAATAAAATATAAGTCATAATAATTTTGCGAAGACCTAATTTTAGTAGGTACAAGAAACAAATGGCACTTTACAAGTCACCTCTGTATCTCGTAAATTACATTATAAAACATTTTGCTAGAGAACTAATTAATTTACGCCGTGACTTAGTCTAAGTTTCGTTATATTAACCTAATCACATCAATTTAGAACATTTGTTGTTTCGCAGACATTATGATAGTCGCGCGGCCATGGGCTCGCCGCTTGGATCCATGAAACTAAGAGTTTTATGGGTGTCACGAAGTGCGCTCCATGATGCGCTGGATACTCCCAGTGTCAGACGTTACCGGTGGATGGGAAGCGCGGCGGCGGCAGTGGCGGCGGCGGCCGTACGCCTTCACCGCCCGCCGATGATTCAGATACTGCCAAATAAATATGTCTTCAGCATTCGTCCAGAGCGATCCGACTGTATTTGCATTATACTTACAAGAATCATGTTTCTCGTCAGAAGGCGCGGGCGGCGGGGGCGGTGGCAGTTGCTGCTCGAGCGCATTCACGCAGTTCATCATGCTACCGTACAGCCGACTGTCACGGAGGCTATCCCTACAAATGATTCATTCATAAAAATGTTGTACGATAACAATTTTAAATAAATTATTATTTATAATATGCAGTTGTGTTGTTTGGTCATTCAAAACTATTTTTGAATAGTTTACATATTCAACGAAACCTATATATTGAAGTAATAATTTGCCTAAAACTGATATAGACGCTATCAAGCGTTTTATACTCCGTCAAGAGACATTAAAAAGTTATTAGAGTGAACTGGTGCATAGTAAAAAGACTTTATGTCTGTTGTTAAAAATAATGAATACAGTAATTTGCTTCAAGTGAAAAGCTGGTACAAACTTTTATAGCAGACACTGAAAGCAATAGTTCATTTCATCATGCATTAAATGTTAATAGGACAAGTAACCTATTTAGAGTATCTGAGGAACTAAATAAGCTGTTAGGCGGTAGATACATTATTAGTAGGTAGTACATGATTTGGATTTTAGATAATAATTTCAGTCAAGTATAACATTCCATTCTTTGATATTTGTATCAAAACCTACTACTTACGGTGTAGTTTTGGTAAGTATAAATAGTAATATAGTATCGGAAGTATAATATACATAATAATATATTCCAAAATGATTGTATATAGCATCGATATTTACAAGTAAAAAAAGTTAACTTATTTGAAAACAAAGGTAACCACAAAATCACAACATAAACATTATACTATCACCTACTGTGGGATGTATCATCGATATATTTCCTCGTCACCGTATAAAACAGACCATTCTGCTGGACTCATTATTCTAAACGCAACAGAAGAAATTCATCAATGAACTGAAAAAATATCGCAAAAAAGCAATTAATAAATAAACACATGACAGTTTACAAATCTTACCTTCCATTAGAATTCCGGAATAAGGCCAATATCTCTTCAAATGTTTTATTTTTTGTTTCAGGAACTTTTTTATACGTAAATATCCAAAAAATTGCAAGAAATACACTAAAAGGCAGAAATGTATAGTTTTCCAATAATGCCTGCAAAACAAAATAAAAATCAATACTTTCGCAAAAAAAATAAAATTAATCGCTACATAGTCGCACAAAAATAAGTATTTTAAAGTAATACCTTCATACTAGGGAATCCTATTCCCACGATAAAATTGGCCAGCCAGTTAACTAATACAGCAATTGCCATGGCACTGGGTCGAGGTCCTTGGGAGAACAGTTCGGCAGTGATAAGCCAAGGAATAGACCCGGGGCCGACAGCGAAGAAAACCACGAAACTAAGGGTCGACACCACAGACAGGTAACTCATCCAATCAATCATTTCCTGCACATATCCGAAAAACTCCTATCAGGGGATAGCAATGATGCTCTTTCCCATATCCGACCGGTTAAAAGAAATATATTTACAAACATAAATGAGTAACACCACACACTGAAGCTATTGCTTCATTAGTTGTGAGTGCTATATCAACTGCGTGTTGTGTGACCATGATGTCCGTTCCCCATGTGACACTCGAAATATTTTTTAACCTCGTCTACGTATTAGCATTAAACTCAAAAACGGGAGTAACCTGACAGATTTATTGATTTCTAGAATAATATTTTATTTTATGACATTCATTTATAATTTAAATATGTAAGCTACTACGGAAATGAAAATAATTATGACAGTGCTGCATAATATTAGTCATATAGCATCGGAACGATTTCACGATTAGCATCCGTACGATCATAACATTGTACTGATATATCTGCTTCAAATTATAATAAGTGCTTACTGCTTATGAGCAGCCTTGGCGTAAAGTGAGAACTATCAATAGTACATCACGAAAATTTAAATAGTGTTGTGCGTGTAGCTCAGCTTGTGATTTGTTTGACGCTCAACCACGGTAAACAGGTTGTTCAGATTACTTTATTTAGAATATTAGGCGCGTGTCAAGTGTGAGTGTGAAGAAGTGTCTCAGTGCGGTTTGTGCGCGATGTTCCTTACATTTATATTTGAAAATGTATTCCTTTTTTAATTACATCTAAATAAAGCTACCGAGAGTCCGGGTTCGGTAACAGGAAAGTCGTCCGTTAAGGGGGGACTGCCCTAACCTTAACTAAGAAAAGCAATCAAGCGCAAGCGAAACACACTGCCCAACATTAGTATGCTTTAAAACATATTTTAAAGCGCAATTAAATTTTAATATTAAAAAAGCAGTAAAGGCTTACAACTTATGACCCTTTATTAAACGTACTTAAAATAATTTTTTTTTTCAATGTTTAAAGAATTAAAAATTATTACATAATTTAAAAACCATAAATTGTAGTCCAAGGAAAATATAGATAAAACTAACTACTTAATAAAAGTTAACAATCGTAGGTAAATAAATAATACAAAATAGATATTCTACACAAAATATAAATTACAAAGTCGATTTCAAGTCCGAACAATGTTATTCTAAATAAAAAATAATTATATCTAATAATACATAGAGTAAGACCAAAAAGAGCTATTATTTTTGTTATTATATTATTTATCTATTATATAAATAAGAAAGAGCACACATAGACAAACTAAAATAAACTATGGAAACAAAGGACGCATCTAAACAGGTTATGGATAACATCTCAATAGGCCACTTTTCACCACCAATCGCTGTTATTAAATATAAATTATTCTTAAGTAGATACCCAGAACTTGTTCAGAAAATAACTCACCTTCATTTGTCGAATTTAATTTCACTTAATGACAATTGACAACATGTTCAAATGTTATACTTTAAGTTCATATTAGTTTTAGTTCCCGGAAGTTTAGTTTTTATCTTATCTTAACTTATCCAAAACGAATATTGTGCAAATCCCCAATCTTGGCACAAGGTTTTCTTTTTAATTATAGAATAATAATTTATAAGACACACCTTTATTAAAAACGAGATGGTGATGAAGATCGAGAAGATAAACATTCCTCCGAGGCCATAAAGATGAAGTGTTCGGCGTCCAGTTCGATCCATCAGTGGTAACGAGACGAGAGTCATGCCAACCATAATAGCTCCGATACCCATCGTGGCAAACTTTGCGGATTCTTCAGTCAAACCAGATGAAGTGAATAACGACGTTGAGTAATAAAAGACCTGATGGTATAAATCCATTGTTATATTGTTGCTGTATTCAGTAAATATTATATTGATGTCTAATGTTAGACACATACAGCATTAATTCCACTTAATTGTTGAGAGAGTTGCATGACTACGCCTATGAGCAGTGGTGCACGAAGTGTCGGTGAGCAAAGCAGTTCTCGCATAGATATAGATGCTTCTGCTTGTTGAGCACGTTCCTCAGCCCTCATCTCCTCAATGTCTTCTTCGACCTAATGTTATGGGGCATTATCAATTACATTTCAAATTATATTGTTCGCGTTTTTATTAACTTTATATATTACTTGATTGCTGGCGCGTAATCTACGTAAAGCTCTTCGAGCTTCCTCTTCCCATTGACGAGTAATGAGCAAATATCTAGGTGATTCAGGACAAGCAGGTAGCAATAATAATTGTAAAATAGCGGGACAAATTGCAAGACCTAAAACAAAAATAATTATGATTGTATGCTAAAGAATCGATAGAGATGTAAATATTTTATTTTAAGGAATTATCGAGCCTTACCCAGTAATATTGGCCATCCGTCATCAGTGCCTAAAATTTGCTCAATGCCTAAAACTTGCGACAATAAGAGCCCAACAGTTACTGCTAACTGATTAACTGTGCCTAAACCCCCGCGTAAATTTAAAGGAGCAATTTCCGATATGTACATTGGCACTAATGACGTATTTAAACCTAAAACAAAATCACGTTAATTCAGAATTATAACTCAAAAATATTCATAATTTTAAAATAAACCGTACCACAATTTACTCCGATAATGAATCGTCCAAAAAATAACATCTCATAGCAGTGTGATATCTTGGTAAACCCCATAAGACTAGCTCCGCTTATTCCGAGTATATTATTCAGCAGGAGACCTCCTTTTCTAAAAGTTTTAAGTGTTGAATACTATGATTAATTTACTTCCCTATCTACAAAAATAGTTAATAATCCCCCTTTCACCTATACCTATAGATTGTAAATTGTAAAAGAATCCGAGTAAGTACCTTCCGAAGCGGTTAGCAATCATCCCCCCAGAAAATCCACCAAGCATACCACCGATAGCAAAAATACTGACAGCTATTGAATATAATTTATTTACTGAGTCTTCTTGTATATCTTTTCCATATCGATCTTTGTAAACGTCTTTCATAAAGTTCTCGATGTTCTAAAAGTGTTTAAGATAGTTTTACTCAAAGTTACACATAACACGTTTAAGAGAATAAAGCGTGAGTTAGACAAAGTTTGTGTTCAACAATATTGATAAACAATGTGTTAATAATAAGCCAGGTAAGTTATGCATACATACCCTGCCTGGAGCGTTAATGACACCTGTGTTATAACCGAATTGAAGCATCCCTAAAACCGCAGCTAAGATTGCATAAGAAAGGAAGAACGTTAAACCCTGAAATAAACAAGTGAGTTTAACGTGCGTACTAAAAGTCTAAAGAAACTTATTTGACAGTTTACTTATTTTTCGCAATTGATTTTTAACTTTTGTTAATTTTTAAATATATTTTTTTTATCTGATTGTACGAAAGATGGCTTATTTAGTGCCTAACTACATAATTGGAATTGGGTAATCTACATTTAGCAATAAGCGCATTCTAACAAAATGCAACAATCATGCAGACATTCATATTTATAGTATAAGTATATATAGGTATATACATAAGGGTGACTACCGTACCTGTTCTAACAACCTTAACTTTCTTCTTTGCGAATGTTCCTCGAGCCGATCTACATATTCTCTTAATTCCTCTATTTCCTCTTTTACCTGTTGTACCGTATCCAATTCCTGTTTGATGGCAACCATATCCCTTTTTACCTAAAACACCGAACACCGAATCTTTATGTATCTCACGCCATAATATGCAAAACTCGAAAATAAACACAAAAATATAAACATTACTACCAGATTTTTCAATAAATTTGAAACTAATTAAGTTAATTTCGCCCTATCTCGTTTTAACCGAAGTATAAAGTTTGCGACAGACCTGTCAGTTATTGTCTCTAACTTCCAGATAAAGTAATAAAACCTAAGTTTTAAGCTTTCTTTGTCTAGACATGAATCGTTTTGTTACTGTAGACAGTTTTTGATAAAACTAATTTGTTTGTAAATTTACAGGCATTTTTATTTTATGGGACATTGTTAAGTGTCGAGTAATAAATTGATAGTCAAACAAAATACGTAAATAATTTATAGCTAGTGTCATAAGAAGTTCAATATTATAGAATCATATGTTATATTAATAAAATAAATACACAAAGGTCTTTAAAAAATAACATCATACAAGCCTAACCAATTACTTAATTATAAAATCGGAAACAAACTCATTAACTGTACAGCAGTACCGCTAACATTTAGTTTAGTAACGTAGCTTAGAAAAGCGGAAAAGTTTTTAAAAAATTTAAGTTATAAATGTAAATGAAAATACATTTTTCCGTGAAGCCCATTTTGTACGAAAATGCTTCTAAAATAAATGTTCACATTTATATTCAGTGTCCGCATATCCGCAGTGTCCGTGGTGGCGTCATAAACTTTGAAACAGGGACGAGTCGAGTTTAAAATGTTTTTTTAAGCTTGCTTATTTCTGAACTAAATCATAGCTTCTAAAATTTTGTAACAACTCATAAAATCGAAATCACAATCAATGTGAAATTAAAACAAACCGAGAACAAATGTGGACTATCCACAGACTAAGCATTGTTTTCGAATTTATTCTTTCCGCGAATCTTAAATCTATTTAACAGAATTCGATTAACAGAAGTCTTAAGTCATAAACTGGCGACGCAGCGGCTACAATGGTGTTTTAGCGGTGGGTGGCGGGTAGGAGTTAAGAATTGTGCGCCACCCCTGTGATTACGACGACGCCGGATCTTCTACTACAAATTTATCTAGTAAATTGAGAACAAATACGAGTACCGGCGCTTTTTACTCGGCGAACACGTATAGTAGCTATTTTGATTACATTGTATTTTGATTACATCAAAGCTTCTAGTTCAAAGGAGCACGTCAAATCGACAACGTAATTAATTGATATATGGTTTTCCAGTACGAGCCAATTAAGCAAGTGATAGTTGCTATGTAACACGGGTAAACCCGGATTGTGTTGTATATAACATTGTACGTACTGTGCTCTCAATCACTGCTCCGTAAGCAATTGTTACAGGAATGTTCAATTAGTCGGGTATTAAGTGTGATTGATTGGAGTGCCGAATTAGTAAACGCTATCACTGCACAATTCAGTTAACAGATATTGGAATAATTTGTTTTTCTATTCACATCTATTGATATCTTAAATAAATTCTGAGAAAGGACAGATTTTTATGGTGTGTAAAAATGAATCGTAGATTTGGGAAAGACTATGTATTATATAATATGTACAGGTATATGCCAATCGCATCCCTTGATTATCAGTTAAAAGATAACACATACAATTTCGAATATTAATAAATAAGCCAAATGGAAGTTTATAATTAAAATTGTACAAGAGGAATCGAATATGTACGATGTGTAATCAACGCAGAAGTCGATTAAGCGCGGCACGTTCATTATTAAAGCGATTGAATATTGAGATACCAATCCATTCCATTAAATAAAATTGTTCGAATAGAGTATGAGAATATATATACGAAATTTACAGAAACCAATCCAACTAATTACACTAAACTATTCTTTGTTTATTTAAGTAAACTGTAATTTGCAAAGAAATTCCGTATATTATTTTATAGTATGCATTGTGAAACATAAAATAATATTTAACCGTAAAATATTGTTGATATGTTTGAAGTCTAACTGATGAATAATTCAATAACGGTTAACGCTGCCAGATACATATAAATTCGACTTCAGCAAAATCGTATTGAATTTACAGTAAAATATTCCTTTTAAATAATAATATTTATCGTAAAATATCAACGAATAACTTTTCAGTGTTGGTATTATTTCCAATAACATGTTTTATTTAATGTTCCTCTACAAATAAAGGTCGAATTAAAAAATTATCACTATCTTTTAAGAAGTTGTTGGCTGTCGTGAGAAGAAGAAGAAATAAAATACGCTATTTTATTTGTTGAAGATTATTTCTATTTTTCTAGATTTTATTTTCCCCTCATACAAACATGTTTTAATAAAATAAATAAGATGCTTTTTTAAAGAGTCTAACTGACTGATGATATCCATTGACTTTAAATAAGTTCAGGGCAGCTATTTTACTTTATACAACCAAAGACAATTAGATAATGCGATCTAGCGATTTCTTTAGTTTGTTTTATAGGCAACAACAATGTGTACTCAGTAAGTGTAGATTTCTTTAAAGAAGAAACAAAAGTCGAAGAGAAAAGCGGGTTGCCATTAAAAAAATAGGTCTGCTTAACCGCTGCAAATACGGAACTCCATTCACTGCTACCTATGTATATTATACTGTAGTATAATACGTAGTACTCAATATATATAATAGAATTCATGTCGAATTTCAGAAAAGTTAAAAGACCCGCAAGGAATCGAAACAAATACAATCAATCAAATGCCTAAGTGATCGAAATTCCACAGTTACCAATCTATCAATCGAGTAGACATAAAGTATGTATAGAAACGAGCAGACGAAGTTTCAATTCATATTAGCGATAGTGATAGCGTATTCTATCCGTACCATATTGTGGCCACATCCGCAGACGTAATAATTGTCTCGAACTATTTATTCCAATATTATTAGAAAAAAGGTGACTTATCATATTATGACTTATTTATTTTTTTATTGTAGCATATGACAACACTCCGCCTGAAGTAATAATGTGCCGTCCATGAACGGAAACAACTGCTATTACAGACAAATCTCTACAGGCAGCAGTCGCCTCCGCTATGCCGGCTTGAGGAGACGAATATGCACCATCTAGATTGACAAGTTCACACTCCTCTCATTATATCTGGCTACTTTCGAACTGTTCACAAAGGTCACCTTCCCAAAGGTCACGGGTAAATGGCGCTCTTCACAAAAAAAAATAAGCATTACAAGATTCGAGGAATTGGTCAATTAATTTAAGAATTTTTCATCTATTCAGATAAAAATACTTCTTTTATGTGAAAGGAAAACATGTGAGTACTTAACTTTTAATAAGTCCGAAATGTTCTGTTATTTTATTTCATTTACTGATGAGTACTTTTTTATTAACCGACTTCAAAAGAAGGAGATTATAAATTCATCGTGTATTTTTTTCTCTTTGTAATTGAGATTATGCGAGCTTATTAAAGAGAAATGAAATAAAATAAATCAAACAAATTTTACTAGAAAATACAAACCAATTTTCGTAACCTCGTAATATGTTTTTACATATGTATATTTACTAAAATGAATATAGGTAGATAGATACTCAGGCGTCAAGGTTCGAAACAAATTGGCAATTTCTGTGGAAGTTTCAAATTCCGAAGACGAAAATTTACCTATAGATACATACGAGTATATTATGTTAGTCTAACACGCTTTGGCTGTAACTACCCGGGGGAAATACGGGGACTTGATGGATAACAAGCTATCGAGACAATTTAAATTTGTTAGACCATGATACAACTTCATTAGGGTCATTGTCCTTAATGAAACATGACATGTTTTAGCAGCCTAATTAAATATTGGATTAATATAGTGTTTGAGAGATTTCTTAAGATTAATATTATAATACTAAAATTATTAATTCAGTTTACGGCGACACTATCCAATTTAATCCATATAAAATAGACAGAAAAACTATACCGTTTATAATATTTAACTTTTCGAATAAAAATATTCGCAGTTCAATGATTTTACGTGAGGAGATTTCAATCGACACGTTCGCAAACGCCCTTAATCAAAATGAATTTGTTTACCAAAATGATCGCTTCATATGAAAAAAGTGTGTTAAACGTTCAGTTGTATCTAGTTTTCGATTGGCCGACACCGGAGCGTGATACATTTTAAACAAAATTAACGAGGAAAATGAGTGTGTTTTTCCATATGAAGCTTTACTTTTGATCAGATAAATAAGTACAGATTTTACATAAATAAAGAAATATAAAAAGTCTTATTTACACCTTAATATTATGTCAAATGAAAATATAATATTAACAAAAACAAAAGTAACTTTAATAAATTTGAATTCGACTTATTGCTTTTGTGAAAGAAAAAGGACGGTAAATAACCTATTTATTGTTTTGTTGACAGAGGACTTTGTAAACAGTCTTGAGCATTGTCAATATGAAAACTTTCTTTTGGGGAATAAAGTAATAAAACTTTTTATACCGTCTGCTTTTTTCCTTTAATGTTACTATTCGTTTCATTTTTCAATTTTTTCGTAATTTAAGTAAGTTAATTAGTATTTTTTATCAATATAAATAAAAAAGAATGTTCTATTGAGAATATAATATGATATAGAATTTTGTTGAATAAAACATAATTACTTAAATGTTTTCCTCATAAGACTTTCATCATATTTTTTTACGTCTAATTTCTACGACCCGACATCGACACGACAATGTACAAAATATATACAGTAAGTTTGAAAAGAGATTCTGGATATAATAAATAAAATAATTATGATCTGTGGTTTAGAGCGACCATTTTACATTGACGTAACAAGTTTTGCGGTTTACTAGCCTGTATATTTTTCATTACATTGATTATAAAAAAGTACACAAAAGTAAAACGAAAAACTTGGCTTAATAAGGTAGTATAATATTAACATAGAGGTAGGCTTACGTACCTAATTTGCCTATAACTCCGGTTGATGCATTGTTTGATGCATTTTTCCCCTGAAAACGTAAAAATATTACGAATTCAGGAAGAATTAATGAAATGACATGTGACTTTGTAAATAGTGAAAAAAATTAAAAACGTGATTAGCTTGATGAAAAAAATGGTATATCTACAAAATAAATATTATGTTATATAATAAATTAACATACAAACTATCGCACAGCTACGATTATGCTTGTACTTATACACCTACCCGTATAATATATTTGAGTTCAGAAATGCTCATTTGTACAAGACACAGAGTCAAACCAGATTATCCTACACAAAAGAGGCTTATTGCGGTTTACAAATATCGACAAACAACTACACATATAATAATTCTAGGCCTTTTACACCGATTAAAAGCCGCTTTCAACAGGTGGTCTGATATTAAGTAAATCCTATTCCCGTTCGATACCGAATAACTGTTTCATTGGGTATGTATAATAAATACTACTTTAATTATTTATCATTTTCATTAATTCCATTTAATGTAACTAATTATGTACTTATTAAAAGTTTGAGAAGTATAACTGGACGTGCCGTTAATTAATTTATGGACTTACCTCGGAGACCTCGCTCTGACATGATTCTACACTCTTTGTAAGTTCTTGTAGTTGTGTACGAATTTCACATAGTGCCACCGTCGTCTCGAGCTGCCGGTCCCCGCGCTGTAATTCATCCAACTTTGCACTCAGGTTCATGCTCATCACGCTCACCTGTCGCTGTAGGCTGCATGATAATAAAAGTAACATATTATGATGAAGCTGTATTTTTTAAGTTCACAGGAAAGGGTGCAGGAAAAAAATAGGCGGGCATTTAAATCTATGAAAGATTCTTAGAAGAAACATTCTAAATCATACAGTATTGTGACGTCATCGTGCAATACGCAATTCATTTGTATTTCGAGCAAATCTTAAGTCAGTTCTAAGTTTGCAATACATACATTATGTAATAAATTAATCAGACAATTCCTGTCCATTACCGTCGTTCAATGGTTGGCATATAATATGTATGTTACATCGTTTTGTTCCCGAAAGTTCGATTTCCTTTTGATCATAGATCAAATTACAAACAAAACTTAATTGTGGTATAAATAAAGTTCTAAATCTTTGTAAATCCTTTAATGAAACATAATTCACATAACGCACATTGAAACACAAAACTAGGGCGTAAAATAAAGCATACGATAACATTAATAACAATAAGCTCTCAGCCTCAATTAGAGGAGATTAAATCACGAGCCGAACACAGTCACGTTGTGTGGATCGTTATAATCTAAATGTTTATACGTACAAGGTTTATGATGGATTTGATGACTCAGTGCGCTTGGCAAAACGTTAAAATAAAAAAAAATAAACAGTTTCATAAAGAAAGTATTTAGCCAAGGCGAACACAGAAGGTATCATGAAAGGCTTCTATCTATGTATATTTTAAAAGTACTAAGTCAGCTGGGTGAAAATTTGTTTCATATAATGTTTAATGTAAGTATATGACATATTGACATCAAAAGAAAAGAGCAATTGCTTCATTTTACAGGAAAATCAAACAACAACCTTTATCATGTCAGAAAATCTTGAATAAAACGTTATGAAAAAGCTTTGTGACTATTTATAAATGCAGATTCTATTATTTTTTAAATCCATTCTAAATCAAGTCAAAATGCGAAGATAGAGAAAAAAAACATAGTATAAAACATGATTAATGACGATAACCTAATCGACATTCACAAACGTCCACTCTATATAATATTTCTTCACTCTTCAAAAACCCATACGCTGGTTCTTCGAATAAGAATATTATGAAACAGTACAATAAATACGGCATATATCAACTTATCAATTATACTGACTATGAAGCCTGGAAACTTACCAATATATTTGACATCAATGTTGTAGAAAATTATGTGTACTCGGTATACTATCTACGACAAAACTATGAAATATAAAAAGAAGGTGGATCGATGACGGAGAAGAGTTCTCTGTATTTTACATGAAATCAGGGCATAGCTAGAACGCGTGACAGTGATTTTTGGCAAATGTTGTGCGCATGCGAATCGTTGGTTCACATCTACCGGACTCTGCAGTCTCATCCAGTATCTGCATCGACGGATATTATATAAAAGACAATGAGCAAGTTTATATCTTCACACATTTATGTACTATTTAAACATTACATTTTAAAATAATTGAAACATTTATTTAATTGTGAAAATATAAGCTTTAAGACTGCTGAGCGTCAAAATCATCAGTATTGCTTTGAAAGAGATTGAGGCTCTGAGTGAACAATAATTGAAACTACACAATAGAGTCATAATGACACACGTACGACACATGATAGACACTCAACAGTATGCTAAATAGCACGTACCTAAGTAGCAGCTCCCTGAGTGTGGCTTCGTCTTCTTCTTGCGGCGCATAGCGTATCAGCTTGCCGCCACCCTCCCGACCCACATGATCAGGTAACGCTGCGTACAAACTCGCAATATACAATCATACTATATCAATCAACAAGCTGGACTCCCATTCCTGTAATATTCGTTTAATTCAACCCATTTTGTTTAAATATTACATACAATAATGACAGCTCACAATAAATTAACAAACATTGTAGGTTTTTAAATGCGGTGTCTCTCTCAATTCCATTTTTCACCCAACTGTTTATTTTCTTCTCTCAATAATAATATATCTAAATATCGATTTTGTTGTGAAAAATCCAAACAAGATAAACTTTTAGCTACTTGAGTACTGAAATAGAGATTACTCTACTTACTAACATTGTACTGAAGACTGAGTAATTACAATAAAGGTTAGTTAATTGTTTGCTACTAGACACTGTCTTCTTTTATTTGATGGCTATAAAGAAAAAAGTCAATTTAATATTGACGGAAAAAAATACCAAGACGTCCATTTACAAAAGGTCATGCGACTATTTATTGGAAATTTATCTTAGAGTGAATGGCATTGTCTTTTTAAAGCTGAAGGAAAAAATAAGCAAAAAAGCTCCAAGAAATGGAACGATCGTCTATTAAATTTGCACAAGTAGCCGTTGAAAGTAAAGTATTCAAAGTAAAAAGTAGACTCTTATTTTCAGGAACTTTTTGCTAGCTATTACATTGTTAGTTTTGTTTCATAGAAAATGACATTTTAAGCGCAATTATGTTGTTAGAGACTTGTTTCGAAGAAAACCTGAAAACTTAATGAACACGGCTACTTTACTTCAGTACAATTTTCTATAATAATAGGACAACTTCCATTTTACATAGAAAATTGTATTTTACCTATAGTTTCACATATGTGTGTGTGTAGACTTGATGGTGCCACTTCGCGTGTACGTAATTCTCTATTCGTAATCAAGTACATAGTAAATACAGTAAAAGATCGCGCGCACGTTATTTTATACGCTTTGGTTAAAGGAAGACTGAAAACACATGGAACGGCGAAGCATTCTATTCATTAATTGTGCGGTACAAAAGGGATACACTCGGACTTGTTCGGCCCCTAATTCGGTCGACATAATGCGGATACTTCGACCGCCCAGTGGAGTGGAGGTGTGGAGGACCGAAACAGGCATAAAGTAAAAGAGCTGATAGAGGACACATCTCATCCAGAATTTGGCGTGCATCGCAAATTAATTTGCTTGACCATAGTTAGTAAAGTAAGACGATCTTCTTAGGTCTATTCCTAATCTCATTTCAAAAAGTTATTAAATTAAAAGAATTTAAGAAATTATTTGAAGAACGTTGACAAATTATAAACACATTACAGATAAATAAGTTTAACGAGTATATGACGTGTATAATCAATTACTTATTAATTTATTTGTAACTAATTAATTATTTAATTATAATCTTATTTCGCTATTACTCAAGACAAGCTGACACTTCATTTATAATATGATTCCTTTTGTTGAAATATTCTAAGTATTTTAATATTTTTCCTGAAAGTAGGAGATAAAACACTCATTTTTAAATATACTCGTATAATTTTAAACGTAAAAGACTTTCAAAACGAGTTTAATCGGATAATGATAAGAGTTCGAGAATAACTCTTTTAGTATCTAGGTATTCATGCCGCATTTCGCAAGTTTCCTGGCTGCGGATGCCGAAAGAGTGGGGTGGGGTGTCTCGAGATCAATAGTTACATACCAACCAACAAAATTCACTGGACTAGAAAAAGCTGCAGCTATTCAATTCTACTTTTATTAAAATTTCTATCTATTCAAATAAAGCCGCTTTTTCAATAGAACTCTACGTTCCACGGCTTTTCAGCATTCACCTCATTTTATATTCAAAAGCTCTTTTGTACCTCCGACGAGTTAAAACTCCGACCATAAATATATAAGCATAAATTCATATACTCTATATTAAATGCATACGCCACATTTACTTGTAAAAGCAGAATCATTAAATCCACCGAGAAGTCACCGAGCTTCAAGTTTCAACACCTCAAAGGAGATGTCTTTAATATTAAATCTCATATGACATCAGAAACTAGTTATAACTCGTACAATGACTTTGTTACAGACTGTCGCTTACTGCCACGTCGTTATTACATTTTGCAAAACTTGATTCATCTCTCACTTTCGTCAACTTCCCCTGTATTCAGTATGCAATATAACTTTAGTGTTCTGCAAGTAATATTGCAGAGCTTTGTTCCTTATTTAGATAACACGCTAGAATGCTTCACAGTTCCATTTAATATGAAACTTCACGTACTGCAACTTTACTATACAAAGTTTATATTGTATACGGTATGCGGTAAAGTGAACCTATAAAACTCATTTACTGCAGGTATATTTATAAATTCATGTGCATAATTATATATTCATCTGTGGCACAACTTCATCTCGAAATGAATATTGTAAAGCGCTATTTTGCATATTAAAAGAAATGCGGATAAAATAATAACGTTGGATTTTGCAATTCAAATGTAAATTTAATTTAAAACAGACGGGAAGTGCTCGTATGCAAATGCAACGATTTACCTACCATTTTCGTATATCAAAACTCTACGTGTATTCATTGATTTATTGTTGCATTGTTCTTTGATTTACATTCAAATTTTCGTTTTATATATTATATCTACCAAACAAAAGGGTTTTTTATAATATAATTTTCTGATTAACGTCTTATTGTATTAAATATCGAGACCTCACAGTATGTATACCTCATATTTGATTAAAATAATTTTTATATAACAAAAACATAACCTCTATAATTCTATAGAATCAAAGCAATAATTATGAACAGACATAATAGGTTCCGGTTTCCTCAAAATGCAACAATATATCCAGTGTTAATCTAAATTAATATTAAAGCCACATAATTGAACCGAGTGGTAATACCTAACCATAATGTCAGAATTTAACTTTAGTAAAATGATATTAACACATCAATCGAGAAATTAGTTGGATAACACTTCTAATGTTAACATTATACAACGATAATTCCAGAAACAACGCTTATCTAAAGTCAAGTATTTATTATATACATTATGTATATTATATACATATATTAGAAACCTATTAGTCTCGTTTAAGAGGGAACGGCGCGCGATGTCGAGGGACTTCACAATGAAATTTCCTTACTCGCATAAATAATATTTATTCGTTACAATATTATTACGTAATTATAGTTTTCTTTATATCCCGGCATGTGACCCCAATCCTCCTGCTAGAGTGCGGTCAATGTACGGAGACAAATGCTATCACGGAGAATTGTCTGCAAGTAAGAGTCGTCTCACTGTGTCGGCTTGAGAGGACAATCGTACTTCGTCCAGATTAACAGTGCCTACTCTTCTCCTTAACCCGACTACTTCCGAGCTGACCCTGAAACGCGACTAGATCCCTTCACTTGAAAGTGATAGTACCACTCCAGGACGGTTGACAGGGCTAACCATAACCATATTTTTTCTGCCTATTACTATTGTGTGTGCTACACTTAAAAATATAATTAATAATCCTAAGAAAAGTATTTAATAGTATAAAAAGAATCTAATAAAAAGGTAACATGAAACTTGTTTTCAAAGTAAAAACTTCCTCTCTATTCGCGACTTTATCTTATTACCTAAACTTTGCAAAGACTAACTTTGATTTACGAGAACATTACCGTCACTATGCAAGACAATTTGGCAACACATCCCGCAATTTTGCACTACAAGTTTCCATCCAAGACGTTCTGCTTTCCGCCAACTTGACAAAGTTGCTCTTACACTTTGGAAAATTTCTGATCGTATATCAAGGTATTTCAAGTAAATACACATTGTCGCCGTTGTTTACACCGCCACATTGATATATTGTTTTTAATATTTTATAAATTCTTGCTGTGGATTCTTTAAATATTTTTACAGACCGGGAATCGAACCCGAAACCTCCATTGCAGTAATCTCGTATAATAACTAAAAGACTATCCATAAATAAATAAATCAAATTATGTTTAAAGTAATTATAGCTTAAGAGCTATAAAAAACAAATGCATTAGATAGGTACCATCAATATATTAGAGAAATAAACATTTGGTTTCAGTTAGTTTAAGGATATAGTTTGAAGTATTTACTCTACAGCGACGTAAAAGAGATTTACTACCAAAGTTAAATAATTGTTAAGCTTTATATAAACAAAGCGTTTATTAGTGCAAACAATATCGTACACTATAACGTAGCAAGTAAACGGGAATATCAAACTATTGTTTAGTATTAATAATGTAGCTTATTAACGTCTCTCGGGAACCTCTTTGTTAATATTGTTCTAACAATTATCTTCAATGTAATCAGAAGTTTCTAGCAGAAGGAATGAAGAACTAAGTTTCTAATATACTGTCTATATGTATATTTGTTATACGTACGAATTGCTACTTCATTTGTTAGTTTTATATACCTATAAAGATTATATATTTGTAGAATATTTACATAATTTTAATATCTGCTTTTCTATATCCACGCCCTGTTTGAAAAGGATAAGAGATTAACAAAACAGATGAATTGTGCGAAAGTGGATAGCAGCATCGAAAAGGGAACGCTCGAGGAATGACCATTAGTCAGATTGGTCAACTACTCAGAAAAGGTCAGTCTTTAAGCTATGAAGAGAGAGATTAATCAGGTGCCCCATAGTTTCTGCTTACCCCGGAAACTGATTAAGTGTGGCGTGTGGCGTGGATTATCCGAATCATTTAATCGTAAATTATTAATTATGCAATGCTCATTCTAGTGTAAAATTTACACATGGACGGTAATGTGATTTATAAATAACTACATACATATATAATATTAGATAGAATACACTATAAGTCCAGAAACTTCATACTGATCTAATATTTGCTACGAGCTACGGTGCTACGGTGCATTATTAAAAAGAAAAAAGTGTAGAGTAAATTTTCGTCGTAGTAATAAAACATTAAGGCAAAACTTATAAAATTGCATGCATAAAAATATAGTCGTAATATTTGTTAGGTTTACCGAACTCCCGCAAGCGCGGTAATATAATTAGATTTGTTTGCCGTACCGCTGGATTTCCGTGAAGTTATAACAAATTTAATTTATCCTCGTGTATTGTTTTAATATATGAAAATATATAATACTCGTACACTATAAAGTCAAACTTTTAAACTAATTAGAAAGTTTTTTATTTTATACACAAATAGCTTTATTTGAAATAAATTACTTCTTTTGGTGCAGTTGAGGTCGCGACAATAGATATACAATTATCTAGTAAATTAAAAATCTTCTAAGTTAGTCTTCTAGGTTAATTTAGATGAGCAGATGATCCCGTAGCTCGCGGTCTTTTGACTGCGACTGAAAGTCCCATAAAGGTGATTAAGTGCAATAATTCCTCAGGTCTTCTATCAGATAATCTCCGGGTGATCGATATACTCGTAGAGTCCCAGCATGTACTATCTGTCAACCAGAAGTAGTAAAGAATCTCTCCTCTCCCCTCTTGTAACACTACTTTCGGTGCGTGGCTTAGAGGGGTGGGGAATTTCCGTCGTTTTCTTGACCTCGACCTAAATGCGATGATTTCTGGCAGAATTTCTCTTATCGAAATAAGATATATCTCTTTGATAAAGAATTAACCATTTAAGTCATTAATACTATTTATACTCTTATTGCATTATTATTTTGTATTTAATATGAATCCTGGAAGATATATGAGACTTTATACGTCATACAACATTAGTTCAAGCATAGCTTATCTCGTAAGATACTCATGAAAAAGCTCGGAACAATGATTTTAATTCAACTCTAAAATATTATTCTTCAGATCATTATCACGAGGATCATCTTGACTTTTTTTCAGTGTCGAATAAATTTTATTCATAGTTATCAATAACTTTAATCCAAGGTCTATTCTCTCTCCTTTACTTTCTCTGATCGTCTAATAGTTCATTAAAACTATATATTTTTCCATTTGATTGTACATTGACTGTGTATCTATTAATATTATATACATATAGACATAACAGTTTCTTCAATTCCTTTAATATTACACTATCTTATTAATAAAGAAAACTCTTAATTGAATATCATGTTATAGTATTTCAATAATTTTTCTGGAAAATATTTGTATTTCCGCTTCTATTATCGAAAACCCTATCAATAACAAAAAAAACTATCATAAATAATAAATTCCATATAGAAAAGTGTTGCAATATAAAAATGAAAGTAGTAACGTCGAATACAATTTATTTTAACAATATAAAAGTCACAACAATTTTGAACGACCACAAAAGTGGTTTTATTCACGTAAATGCCCGCATGTGAAATATTTCCAATAACCATTCTGCATTTTAAAAATACACCTGAAAAATCTCGAACCGAGTTTTTGTGTTAACTTTATCAAATGTGGAATGCTGGATTTTTCACAACCTATTCATTTTCGGAGCAACATATTCGCATCTGACTGACTTTTATTATTGGATTACGTATCTGTATTCGCTTTGGCTAAAAAAATTAACACTTCATAACCGACATGTGAAAAATTGTTTGAAAAAACCAACCAAATGTGAGTTGTAAAAATACTTTTGACGATATTTCCGTTAGTGATTTATTTTTAGGGATCTTTATAAAATGTATTGTATGTTTTTACAATTAATAATAAAGTTAGTTTTGAACGTAATTAATTAATAAGATTTCGGTATGATTAAAAACTATTTACCTGAAATTTGATCTATTGGTGAATACAGTGGTGGTTCTTCACCGCCGGGGTGCTGGTGCTCGAGAAGACGATGGCACGATTGTCTCATGAGCGCTTCCTACCACACTGCGAAATAATAGCCAATTAATTTCAAGAAACTAAGAGAACATACATTGTTAATAAGATATTGTGAAATTTAATGTTGGCTATATATTTCGCCTGTTATAGTGTAATTATTTAGACCAATATATACTTATAAGACAAATTTTATCAATGTTAAAGGTCAATAATAATGCAACAGATAACAGCTGTTACGAGTACGTGCTACGAGCGGTGCGCGGTGCAGACGACACGATACGTAGACAGCCAACGGGGTAATACTAAAGCTGGGTTTAAGCCAGTTGCGCGCGCAACTACGGTAATCATATGCTTTCTCCTACGCCCTTAATGCAGCTGAACAAGTATCAGACAGTAGAGTAATTGATATTTCCTTTCTGATGCAGTTGTTCATTTTTAAATAAAGCTATGCGCTTTTATATTAAAAAATCGCGGCGCTGAAAAAGTTATTTTTCGGGTAATTTGAAAAAAAAATTTTTTTTTGAAAAAACAAAGTATGGATTTCGATATTAGAGGGCATTCTCTACGACTTTTGTTTCGGCACCTGTGCCCTATCTCGTTCCGTTTCCGAGATATCGGCGTCACTTCCGGTCCAGAGTCCACTTCCGGTCAAAGTCGAGGTTTTCCTGGGGTCGCGGGAACGCCCTCTACACGCCCCAAAAAGAATCATCTCTCTAACCCCCCGGCAAGTGCTTCATAATATATGTCAGTCAGTCAGTCAGTCAGTGGTAATCGAGCTTTATATAATATGATTAGGCAGTTTTGAAAATATTTAGCTCGCCATCTAAAAGCGTTTACGTTTCTGAACAAAATTGGTCTTTACACGGTGACGCTAACGTATCTACTTTTCGAGATATGGCGATTTTAAAAAATTTAAAAAAAAACAAAATTAAAAAAAAAATTAGTGCTGGTCATACTGAACAAAATTGGTCTTTACACGGTGACGCTAACGTATCTACTTTTCGAGATATGGCGATTTTAAAAAATTAAAAAAAAAAATTTAAAAAAAGTAGTGCTGGTCATACTGAACAATATTGGTCTTTACACGGTGACGCTAACGTATGTACTTTTTGAGTAATAGCTATTTTAGAAAATTAAAAAAAAAAAAGCAAATAGTGCTGGTCATACTGAACAATATTGATCTTTACACGGTGACGCTAACGTATCTACTTTTCGAGATATGAAGATTTTAAAAAATTAAAAAAAAAAACAAAAATTTAAAAAAAAAAGTGCTGGTCACACTGAACAAAATTGGTCTTTACACGGTGACGCTAACGTATCTACTTTTCGAGATATGAAGATTTTAAAAAATTTAAAAAAAAAGTGCTGGTCATACTGAACAAAATTGGTCTTTACACGGTGACGCTAACGTATCAACTTTTCGAGATATGGCGATTTTAAAAAATTTAAAAAAAAAACAAAAATTTAAAAAAAAAATAGTGCTGGTCATACTGAACAATATTGGTCTTTACACGGTGACGCTAACGTATCTACTTTTCGAGATATGAAGATTTTAAAAAATTAAAAAAAAAACTAAAACAAAAATTTAAAAAAATAGTGCTGGTCACACTGAACAAAATTGTTCTTTACATGGTTACTCTGACGTATCTACTTCTTGAGATATTTAAAAGAAAGCCCGCCGCGCGGAGCAAATTCGATGTTCACGCGGCCGCGCTCACCGTCCGACTGACCGAGGTAAAGCCGTTTCGATCGTTCGTCCCGAAAATGCCTCGTCGCGGATGCTGTTAGGCCACGCCCACCGCCATGCTCCGTTTCATATTGGCGTACCGGCGGGAAAAGGATATAAATACGATCGAGGAAAAATTTTTTTTGCCCGATTTTGAAAATTTTTTTTTTGATTTCGGCATAAGACGACATTCTCTACAACTTTCTCTTCGGGGTGACTGCCCCGACTCGCCCCGTTTCCGAGATATCGCTACCACTTCCGGTCCAGAATCGACTTCCGGTCAAAGTCGTATTTTTCTCGACGGTTTTAGAATGCCCTCTATACGACTCAAAAAACCGCTACCCTCCACCATACCGGCAAGTACGAAATAATTGATGTCAGTCAGTGAGTGAGTCAGTGGTATTGCAGCTATATATTAGTACTAGCTGTTGGGTAAAAGCCGCGGGCGCAAGCGGCCCGCGGAGGCCCTTTTTGTCGTAAAACGTATTAGATCGAATAGATTTTAGGCAGTTTTGAAAATATTTAGCTCGCCATCTAAAAGCGTTTACGTTTCTGAACAAAATTGATCTTTACACGGTGACGCTAACGTATCTACTTTTCGAGATATGGCGATTTTAAAAAATTAAAAAAAAAACAAAATTTAAAAAAAAATTAGTGCTGGTCATACTGAACAAAATTGGTCTTTACACGGTGACGCTAACGTATCTACTTTTCGAGATATGGCGATTTTAAAAAATTAAAAAAAAAAAATTAAAAAAAAAGTAGTGCTGGTCATACTGAACAATATTGGTCTTTACACGGTGACGCTAACGTATGTACTTTTTGAGTAATAGCTATTTTAGAAAATTAAAAAAAAAAAAAGCAAATAGTGCTGGTCATACTGAACAATATTGATCTTTACACGGTGACGCTAACGTATCTACTTTTCGAGATATGAAGATTTTAAAAAATTAAAAAAAAAACAATAATTTAAAAAAAAAAGTGCTGGTCATACTGAACAAAATTGGTCTTTACACGGTGACACTAACGTATCAACTTTTCGAGATATGGCGATTTTAAAAAATTAAAAAAAAAAAAACAAAAATTTAAAAAAAAAATAGTGCTGGTCATACTGAACAATATTGGTCTTTACACGGTGACGCTAACGTATCTACTTTTCGAGATATGAAGATTTTAAAAAATTAAAAAAAAAACTAAAACAAAAATTTAAAAAAATAGTGCTGGTCATACTGAACAAAATTGTTCTTTACATGGTTACTCTGACGTATCTACTTCTTGAGATATTTAAAAGAAAGCCCGCCGCGCGGAGCAAATTCGATGTTCACGCGGCCGCGCTCACCGTCCGACTGACCGAGGTAAAGCCGTTTCGATCGTTCGTCCCGAAAATGCCTCGTCGCGGATGCTGTTAGGCCACGCCCACCGCCATGCTCCGTTTCATATTGGCGTACCGGCGGGAAAAGGATATAAATACGATCGAGGAAAAATTTTTTTTGCCCGATTTTGAAAATTTTTTTTTTGATTTCGGCATAAGACGACATTCTCTACAACTTTCTCTACGGGGTGACTGCCCCGACTCGCCCCGTTTCCGAGATATCGCTACCACTTCCGGTCCAGAATCGACTTCCGGTCAAAGTCGTATTTTTCTCGACGGTTTTGGGACATCCTCTATACGACTCAAAAAACCGCTACCCTCCACCATACCGGCAAGTGCGAAATAATTGATGTCAGTCAGTGAGTGAGTCAGTGGTATTGCAGCTATATATTAGTACTAGCTGTTGGGTAAAAGCCGCGGGCGCAAGCGGCCCGCGGAGGCCCTGTTTTGTCGTAAAACGCATTAGATCGAATAGATTTTAGTGCAGTTTTGAAAATATTTAGCTCGCCATCTAAAGGCGTTTAAGTTTCTGAACAAAATTGACCTTTACACGGTTACGCTAACGTATGTACTTTTTGAGAAATAGCGATTTTAGAAAATAAAAAAAATAAAATAAAAAAGTAGTGCTGGTCATACTGAACAATATTGGTCTTTACACGGTGACGCTAACGTATGTACTTTTTGAGTAATAGCGATTTTAGAAAATTAAAAAAAAACAAAAATTAAAAAAAAAAGTAGTGCTGGTCATACTGAACTATATTGGTCTTCACACGGTGACGCTAACGTATCTACTTTTCGAGATATGATGATTTTAAAAGATTGAAAAAAAAAATTAAAAAAAGAATAGTGCTGGTCATACTGAACAATATTGGTCTTTACACGGTTACGTTGACGTATGTACTTTTTGAGTAATAGCGATTTTAGAAAATTCAAAAAAAAAAACAAAAATTAAAAAAAAAATAGTGCTGGTCATACTGAACAATATTGGTCTTTACACGGTGACGCTAACGTATCTACTTTTCGAGATATGAAGATTTTAAAAAATTAAAAAAAAAACTAAAACAAAAACTTAAAAAAATAGTGCTGGTCACACTGAACAAAATTGTTCTTTACATGGTTACTCTGACGTATCTACTTCTTGAAATATTTAAAAGAAAGCCCGCCGCGCGGAGCAAATTCGATGTTCACGCGGCCGCGCTCACCGTCCGACTGACCGAGGTAAAGCCGTTTCGATCGTTCGTCCCGAAAATGCCTCGTCGCGGATGCTGTTAGGCCACGCCCAAGCGCCATGCTCCGTTTCATATTGGCGTACCGGCGGGAAAAGGATAGAAATACGATCGAGGAAAAATTTTTTTTGAGCAATTTTGAAAAAAAAAGTATCGTTTTCGAAATTAGAGGGCATTCCCTACAACGTTTGTTCCGGCACTTTTGCCCCATCTCTTTCCGTTTCCGAGATAACGCTACCACTTCCGGTCCAGAATCGACTTCCGGTCAAAGTCGTATTTTTCTCGACGGTTTTGGGACGTCCTCTATACGACTGAAAAAACCGCTACCCTCCACTATACCGGCAAGTACGAAATAATTGATGTCAGTCAGTGAGTGAGTCAGTGAGTGGTATTGCAGCTATATATTAGTACTAGCTGTTGGGTAAAAGCCGCGGGCGCAAGCGGCCCGCGGAGGCCCTTTTTGTCGTAAAACGTATTAGATCGAATAGATTTTAGGCAGTTTTGAAAATATTTAGCTCGCCATCTAAAAGCGTTTACGTTTCTGAACAAAATTGGTGTTTACACGGTGACGCTAACGTATCTACTTTTCGAGATATGGCGATTTTAAAAAATTTAAAAAAAAACAAAATTTAAAAAAAAATTAGTGCTGGTCATACTGAACAAAATTGGTCTTTACACGGTGACGCTAACGTATCTACTTTTCGAGATATGGCGATTTTAAAAAATTAAAAAAAAAAATTAAAAAAAAAGTAGTGCTGGTCATACTGAACAATATTGGTCTTTACACGGTGACGCTAACGTATGTACTTTTTGAGTAATAGCTATTTTAGAAAATTAAAAAAAAAAAAAAAGCAAATAGTGCTGGTCATACTGAACAATATTGATCTTTACACGGTGACGCTAACGTATCTACTTTTCGAGATATGAAGATTTTAAAAAATTAAAAAAAAAAAACAAAAATTAAAAAAAAAAGTGCTGGTCATACTGAACAAAATTGGTCTTTACACGGTGACGCTAACGTATCAACTTTTCGAGATATGGCGATTTTAAAAAATTAAAAAAAAAACAAAAATTAAAAAAAAAATAGTGCTGGTCATACTGAACAATATTGGTCTTTACACGGTGACGCTAACGTATCTACTTTTCGAGATATGAAGATTTTAAAAAATTAAAAAAAAAACTAAAACAAAAATTTAAAAAAATAGTGCTGGTCACACTGAACAAAATTGTTCTTTACATGGTTACTCTGACGTATCTACTTCTTGAGATATTTAAAAGAAAGCCCGCCGCGCGGAGCAAATTTGATGTTCACGCGGCCGCGCTCACCGTCCGACTGACCGAGGTAAAGCCGTTTCGATCGTTCGTCCCGAAAATGCCTCGTCGCGGATGCTGTTAGGCCACGCCCACCGCCATGCTCCGTTTCATATTGGCGTACCGGCGGGAAAAGGATATAAATACGATCGAGGAAAAAATTTTTTTGCCCGATTTTGAAAATTTTTTTTTTGATTTCGGCATAAGACGACATTCTCTACAACTTTCTCTACGGGGTGACTGCCCCGACTCGCCCCGTTTCCGAGATATCGCTACCACTTCCGGTCCAGAATCGACTTCCGGTCAAAGTCGTATTTTTCTCGACGGTTTTGGGGCGCCCTCTATACGACTCAAAAAACCGCTACCCTCCACTATACCGGCAAGTACGAAATAATTGATGTCAGTGAGTGAGTGAGTGAGTCAGTGGTATTGCAGCTATATATTAGTATAATAATAATATATTTTAGATATACTCGTATTATTATTAATTATTTTATTATAATTTCGGTATTCTTTTTATGTGCATTCATTTACTTGTACTTTTTTCCTACTCGTAAATTAGAAAGCAAATCTAAGGTGATTTTACGATATTATTGTAACCGGGGTTCGAACCCATTTTACATAATATTTTTTTTTCGGTTTTTTAGTTTACACGAACAATTCACAATATTATTATAGATATTTATGAATAAAAAAAACTACTACTGATTACTAACAAGTAAATTACAATTTAAAATTATTTTAAGTATATTTTTAATAGGTGTAGGGAAAAGATGGTCTTGCGAATCCAAACGTTAACTCTAAGTTGTAACTTATCAGTTTCTTCTTTCACACAACCCATGCATTTTTATGAATAAAATTTGTATAAAATTTCAAAAAAAGTACTTCTTGACACTAAACAAAATTTTATTAGATAAATAATATAACTGTGAGAATCAATACAGGGACAAAACGGAGAATAAAAAGAACCTGTAAATAAATATATTTTTCTATATTCGCATTGGCATTTGCACGGCCGAATACACAAAGGTTACTTATATTTGAAGCCCACTTATATTGTTTTGTCTGTCACGTTTAAAAGGTGAATTTACATTTTAAAGTGACGTTTGAGTATTCAACCGTGAGTCGGTAAAAAGCTCCGAAGCTCTGCTAAAAAAGGATCTGAAGGAATACATAAACTGTTGTTGGTTATTTTCTATTAGTTGTTAAAATTTGTCTTAATACCAAATTATGATAAAAATTTAATAGAAAAAATCAACACGCACAAAACAGCCTGAGTTGAAGTGGGGATCGAACCCACGTCCATCGCTATGCATCGATTGTACACTAATTGTATGACTCGAATTATTATCCCTTTAATATTCAATATTTATTTTCTAAATCATCATTCTATATTATTTGTGAATATATTATATATTTTATTTTATAATAATAAAAAATCTTTAATTATTTACTTATTTATTGCATGCAACCTATTGCTTGACCACGACCGCTCTTAAAAACAATTTAACTATAAACTCATTAAATATATACTGATATATTCATATTATTTCATCCATAAATGAAATCCAATTTGAAAACTTTTTGAAAATAATTGTACTAAAAGTTATTTGAATCATAATACTTCAATACTATTTCCATAAATATTTAATAAAATAAACTACCTAGTTTATTTCTTAATATCGTATTTAGAAAGAAAATATTCAATACGCTACTAAATCCGCCTAAGTGCAGGAACGGGCACCAGGCACGGAGGTCGGCGCGCCTCTGAATGGTAATAAGGCTTTGCGCATGGGCGTTGCCAAAACACGTGACCTATATATCTTGTCTATGTGACCTACTTATTAAATGGATATAGGTACTCAAATTGTCACTTAATATTATAATGTTTTACTTTATAAATATTTTAATTCTTCCAATATGCCATTAAACTTGAATAATTATAATACAATTGTAGGCCTAGTAAGGACTAAGGACCGACAAGGACAGTCGGTCACGCACCCGGGCGCTGCGGTCGGCGCAGATCACAATTGTAATCAGTCTGCGCAGGGCGTTTCCAAATGACGTGACCTTCATGCGCAGTGATAGTAAAACACGTGCTACACTTTCGATTTCGTTTACGCACGTAAACCACGACACAAAATAAATCGTTATTGTTCTTTATAATTAGTTGCTTATACTTAACCTAATTATATTCACTTAATTACCACAACACAATATACGAACTGCCTTAACTTAAATTTAAACCGGTATTTAACTGATCTACGCAAGCCACAATAAAAATAATAAAAAGGTAGGGTTGTTATCAGAAAAAATACCATAATAAAATAAAAACTAAACTATAAATTACCTCCATTTTCACGTCGTTCATTGGTAGAATAATAAATGTACTATCTCCTTAGTAGTGTGGGGGGTGAGGACGGCGCCAGACGTCTCAGATGAGTACTCCACTGTTAATTACTAAGTGCAGTATAGAAAAATTCAAAGTGGCGCGAAATTTTCATTTATTATTTACGACCACGTGGTAAATTTCCGCGTGCTTTAGATCGCAAACTACACGGCGGGATCGAGCACACCCGTGCTCAATGAAAATCGGGGCGCTACTGAAACCCGTATCAAGCGTACTACGTATTTCACCCGCCCAGCCGGCTTCTGTCAAATGCTTAGGAGACCCCAAATATGCAGCCTGAAACTGAAAGAAGCCGGGGCGGGATTTTCAAATATTATGTTTACGTTTCGTACTCCTCCCCCAGTACACGTGTGTTTGTAAACAAACCTGACAACTACGAGTACACAACGTGGTGTTATTGAAAACTTTTACTTTCAGCTCACCGTAGTAACAGGGATGACGTCACACGTTTTCGTTTACCAATAAATTCTGTTAAATTGTTAATAAATATGTTGAGTTGTGGTTTTAATTTTATCTTTTTTTTTTTTTAATAATTATAAAACTAATTAACTTTTAATAAGGTATTGTATATATTTTTTAATATTTATTAAAAAAATACTCCGTAGGACTAGAAATTAATTAAAGTTAAAAGAATTTTTTTTTTCCTGCGGGTGGTATTTCTTTGTCGATTAATAATAATTCGCCTTTGAATTGAAACCGCCCTCGGGTTGGCGAGCTTTTTGACCTACATACGTATCATTGTTTACAAATATTAACTTCACGACCTTATTCCGGAGTAGGGTAGGCAATATTAACTATTTTTTTAAATTGTTTTAGATACATACATATATATCTTTCCTACGTGATGTCGTCATGAAATTTTAATTCATATTGATATTTTAAAATAAATTTTATTAAATTATTAGAATTATTTTTATAATTTTTTTTTTTAATTTACCGACAATAAACTTTAACCTCCAACAAAAGCTTCCTTCAGTCATGTCTATTCACAACGGGATGAGTAACCCTCCAATATTTCCAGCGTTTTCGAGTCAGTTATTACAAGGGAGCTTGCGGTGCCTCTAAGCCCCGCTCTACCTTCACTCCACTACGCGACAGTTGTGACAACTTAATTGATAGGTCTTTGAATTAGTTTTAAAGAAATATGTCTTAAGTATAATATGTCTGTAGTATTTTTTAAATTGTAGCTCGGCATATGACAACACTCCGCGTGATGTAAATAAAGCTAGAGTGTGGTCCATAAACGGAAACAACTGCTACTGCAGATAAATTTCTAGAGGCAGCAGTCGCCTCCGCTATGCCGGCTTGAGGAGAATGTGCACCATCCTAATTGACATTGCACCCTCCTCTCGTATTTGTAATTATATTTATTGTATTATAAAAATAAATTAAAGTAATATTACGTAGTGAAAACATCTAAAAGAGTATGAACGATGGTTATATCTGAAAGGGGGGTCCGCGTTATAGCGAACACCGTAAAACCTGTAGAGCCTGCTTTATGAGTTTTCAATGCTGCGGTTGCTATGTAAATAATAATTGTTGTTATACTAATAGAGTATTTAGATTTTATATAATCTAACATATTTATTTATATACCATTTAAATTATTGTTCCGAGCGAATATTCAATTTAAATTTAATATTCAATTACTGTCTTGGATACTTAATTAATGTTTTCGATGTCGCAACTTTAACTATTAAATGCAATTTATGCAAAGTCCCACGACTTGTAATAAAAGTTAAGAAATAACTTTCGAAGTTTGAAGTCGACAGAATGGCATAGCTTTAGATGAATACTATGCAAATAGTTCAATTCAATTTCCGTTCTTTGCATTTTATCGGAATCAAAAAGTTTTTGATCGTCCATTGGCTATTATATATTTTATAGTTAGTATTTTGTAATATAATGTCAATTTTAGTATACTTAATAAAAACACTAAAAAATACATTTGGAGATAAAACTATATTTAACTTAACACAAATATCGTCGACACGGTGAATAAGGAAATAAATCTTTAAACAAAATTGGCACCAATCGAAACCTTTATAATAGTAAAAGCTCCATTGTTCCACTTATATTTTAAAGTGCACTTTAAGGTCTTTAATTGAATTCGTTCAACCGCTCCGTATTCGTAACAACATTGACTGCACTCTACACGAACAGATACTAAACCACATCACTTAACAACTTTTAATAGAGTTTCATGTCCAGTTTTAGCACGACTACACTGTAGTTAAATGCAAGTCAAGTCGAGGCGGGAATTCATACGACACAAAATAACTTCATTAAGTGGTTTAGAGGGTAATATACTCAATTTGCGTTCCGTAGTAGCTAGCATTAACTTACGGATAGTTCAAGATCGTGCAAAATTAAAAGTTGGGACTAACATTCATAGATACAATTATTTGTTAAAAAAAATCATCAAAATATCAAAAACAAACGAAGTCGTGACGATATCGTATTGCGCTCGAGGTCAGTCAACTCACAGCTGATAGACGGGCGGGCATGCTTACGTTAGTGATGTTCTAAAATAGCTTATAGTAACGTAGCTTGCAATAACGTTTTAGTGTTAGTGTAACACGTGGTTAAAGTGATCGCCATTTGTCTTTTCGTTTAAGTATAGTTATGATAGATATGTATGAGAGAAAAGCCCTCCCGACCGGACTCGACAAATTATTAAAGATAAGACAAATTTTTCATGAAAATTCGTGAATTTTAGGTGGTGATTTTTATTTTCTATATATTATGATCAATTTTGATATCCCTCCACACAAAATATCATCAAAATCCATAAACTTAAAGGATTAAAAAGCCGTTATGTGAATTTAAACGGAATCTAAACGAGTAATGATATTTTTGGGAAAAACATCATTCCCATATAACTTCGTTTCACGTACGGAACGTACTACTATCACATCACGCAGAAACGTTAGACTTTGAGACGCCGACAGTTTACGCGCCGCTCGTAAATGGGGCGTGATTCTCGATGTGATCTTTTATTCTTGTTAGAACAGTAAATAATAAATCAATATAAATTGTAAAAATATTGAAATTTTGTGAATCATAATGCATAGTATAGCAATGATGCGGTACAAGTATTTCTTTTTTTATTATTTTATTTATTTTATATTTGGTCCGATATCAACTACAATTATTATTCGAAATATCACACTAAATTGTGTAATTATTTATTATGACTAAATATTATTCACTTAACAGTGCATTTAATTATACATTAAAATCCCGCACAATCCCGCCCAATAAAAAATAAAGGTCATTTATAACATTTAAATGTTAGACTACCTACTAATAAAACAGATTTTATATTATTTACAGATCCGAGATAAAATCAACGAGCAGGAAAGGACCTCTCACAAAGCTTCGCCGACAGACATTAGTGACGTGAAAGGGCAAAAAGTTAGCAGTAGTGTAAAATTACAAACTTTAAGGCAATTTTGTAGTGTTTCAGAGATTTTATTGTACAAACTTCAACGTACATGTGGGAAAACTACGACTGTGCAAACTATAACTTCAACTTCTTTATTTACAAGTCGACTGAATAACATATAAGTGGTAAAAATTAAAATGCCCTTAGGCCGAAACCTTAGAGGCAAATGTTGTTTCTATTTATTTATGTGAAGTAACCGCACTACAGCGGCGCGGCAGGGTGTGATGAGGCGGCCGAGTTGGTTCCCGGCGAATGCACTGCGCCTCGCTGTTCCGCACCTCTCAATGCCGTTTCCGCTTTAAAATAAATACCCTTTACGATATTAATGGTCGTCCTACATCTATCAGCACGGCACCGGATCGGTATCGCCTCGCCTAATCGGCGCGTCGGTCGTCAGGGCAACGCAGGCCGGTGAAGTTCAACGCCGTAGAGGTATCAACACGACAACGACTGGGCGGCGCGAGCCGCGCTTACGGCTAGAAGACACCGCCTCCGACGACTACCATCCGAAGTCTGAAATTGAACGTGAAGCGATATGCGCGAAGTATTACGTGGGATGAATATTATATATAGCCATAGCACTTTATCGAGAGGAGGAAGAAAATAGAAGTGACAGTGTGTTTACTAGCTTATCTTGAGGCGAGGCGATACCGTTACGAAGCGTCGCGTTGCGAGAGTGTGCGTCGCTGTATAAAGTTTCAGAATTCGATTGAGCCTCCATCTATTCACACTAGTAGAAAAGCGTTGCAGTGCTGCTGTCTAACTAATTCGTCTTGTCTTTGTAGTTTTAACAATAGTAACAAGATGGCGCTACAATATAAAATATGAAAAGAGGCTTAGTGCGAATTTTAGTTAACGAAAGCTCCATAGTAAAAAATAAAGCTTTTAATCTAGCGAGGTATGTCGTATCGGCGCGCGGGTAGTTGTTCTATATTTTTAGCTATTTAATAATAATAATAATGCTTACCAACAAATAAGACTGTATTTAACACAGAATAGCTCGCATTAATGTTTATTCATATCCCTTTCTTTCGTAGTTAAATTCATATAACTATATCTCGCTCTGACATTGGCTGGTGTGTCTAGTGCCCGGGACACAATGCAGGTAGACATAAACAATAAGTTATCGATAAAATTTGAATTACAAGGTGATAATTCGGTATCTGAACCTCTTCTTATTATTACTTACTTACTTCTCATCTCAACAACTTCTTCTTATTTTATTTTTATTATTTATTAAATTTTATTTTAATTATAATTATAATTTTACTATTTTTTTCCTAAAGAATGTTTAATAATTTGATTTTGTATAATTTATTGATATTAATAATTGTATGTATATTTTTAAGATAATTTTGCATATCGAGAGATAGAGTACTTCAATAGCACTCCCGCAAATAAATTTCATTTCATTTTATTTTATATTTATTTTAATAAACAGATTTAAAAAACTGTGCTTGAGTGTCTTTTATTTTCTAATAAGGGCTCAACCGTGTTAAAGTACATTTTGAATCTTATTTATCTATATAAATAAAAATCAATGTATGTTTATTCGCTATGGACTCCGAAACGGCTTTGAATAAAAAAAAAACCGATTTGAATAATTCTTTTTTTGTATGATTTGCAATTGTCAGAACAAGGTTTGTATAAAAGTTTTGTCGTCATTTCACTGAGGATTGTTTCCGCCCTATAATCGTAAAAAAATTTTTTTGCCTCTTATTACTATTTTTTTCTATGTTTTAGTTAATAATATAGAAATTACCTCGCAAAGTTGAATAGAAATTAACATGTCTTTTTATTTTTTCGTAACACCCATAAACTCAGTTATCGATATCAAAAGCAGCGCCACTAGTGAGCTGTCACTGATATTGTTAATTTCAGCGTTACCAGATTTTTTTTGCCAAGTCGGGATTTCGGAACTTTTTGAGTGAAAAAAAAATAATCAGAAGTGTTTAAATATGTATCTTTTATTTGAGTTTAAGGGTGGTTTGCACCAGAGAAGGCCGGTTAAAGTAACTTTGACTGTTACTTTAACTTTAACTTTGACACTAACCTTTACTTTTACTCCACGCGCGTTGCACCACAGAAAAATTGTATCGTGTTTTAGTATTTACAAAATATTTGGAATTTATAAAAGATAATCAAAGAAGCAGCTGAGTAATGGATAATCTCAAAATTCTTCTGGAAAATAAACTGTGTTTGATGAACTATACAAGATACAAATAGATAACTAGATATAAGAACAAATTTAAATAAATAATACAAGATTTAAATGAATTCTCTCAATACAAACAAGAGCGGCTTTTCAATGATTTGACGTTAGCGACATTGATTTAACTATTACTTTAACTTTGACCGGCCGAAATTCGCCAGTAACGATTAAGGTTAAAGTAATCGTCAAATGTGACAGATTTTTTTTGAAGCAAACCAATTTTAACTTTAACCATTACTTTAACGTGACAGTAATAGTTAAGTCATATGGTGCAAATGGACATTAAATTACGTTTACGTGACAATAGATAGCAAAAATAGCCATATAAAATGTATGTACTTCAATAAAAATATGATATTTTAAATCAGATTTACCCTGTCGTTAGGTAGTTGAGTCTTCTTATGGCCGGTTTTTGAATTTTTCGGTATGCGTAACAAACCGTTATAATCATACAAATTTGACAGATCGTAAACGATAGTTATATCAAAATGTATGGGGAATGTGTCCATTAGAAAAATGTGTTTTTTCAAATAATAGTCTGAAGAGTGAGTTACAAATTGTAACTCTTTTTACACAGTTTACAGTAGGCTTTATACTCATCCGACGTCACAATACACACACACAAGTTCGAGAAGCGGGACATTTAATTTTGATTTAAAAATAAGGACACCCGTCAAAACCGGGACGTCTGGCAACGCTGGTTAATTTTGACATGACCTTGAACGAGCCAATGAAAACTTAACGACCTCTTCCCGCAACCCGCAACCTTTTAGCAATTTTGTTTTGGTACTGAAGTTCTTTTATGCGTGGTCTTTTAGGTTGTATTGTCTGTGGTGCGCTCGCACTACGGAGTGTAATGGAAAGATAACATAGTCCTATATTGTATTTGCGAACTATGCAACATTAGTTGTAAAGACTTCAATTAAAACTTACTGCGAATTTGGAGCTTATACCTTGACAACAGTGGCTGTCTAGCCTCCTCAATTTAGTGTACTGCGCATCCGTTTCTGCGCCGCGTGACTGACCCGACGAAATACATCGATCTTTAACATGCAGTCTGGCTATAGCGAGTCGCCTGAGGGGAATAGTAGGAAGCGTAAAGCCAGCCCGATCAAGTCCACATGTAATAAGGTAAAATTCGTATAATTCATAGATGTAATACTTATAATATCATTGTATTATAGTATAATAAGTACTACATTTATAGTTAAATTCATCACACATTGGTTAGTTGTTTAATTAACACGCTACTTTTATAAACCACGCTGAGTTTGCGCACTCGCTTCCCCCGTTTAATCGAAAGCTATCAGTCGATAGCAGCCTCAGTTCTTTGTCTATCCTCTGGAAATATAGTAGGTTATCTGACTTGCATTTTTTATATATTAATGTGTAATACCTGTCTCTAAGTGTTCATGAATGTGCTTAAGCGGGCAAATCATATCATTATCTATATATTTTGCAGAATCCCATCTTTAAACCAGCACTTGCTACTATCGTTAGTTTCGTAAAAACTTCAAAAAAGTATCCACAAGGTAAAGCTAGAAATGCTTATGAAGGTGTTGGCAGCTTCCATTTGATAAATAAGCAACTGTGCCAGCGGATTCAGCAAGTAACAGCCCTATTCATAAATTTACCATCAAGATCAAGACCAACATTTTCAAGGTAATTATTAGAGCGACCGTGGTCTAGCGGTAAGACGCGTGAACTCACCATTTTTTTTATCTTTTTTTATTGTAGCTCGGCATGTGACAACACTTTGCCTGATGTAAAGCTAGAGTGCGGTCCATGAATGGAAACAACTGCTACTACAGAGAAACCTGTGCGGGTAGCAGTCGCCCCTACTATGCCGGCTTGAGGAGACGAGCATGTACCATCTTAGATTGACAGTGCACACTCCTCTCGTTATACCTGGCTACTTTCAAACTATACCTGAAACGCGACAAGGTCGCTTCACGGGTGTTACATTCAAAAGTGGTGGTACTACCTCAGGACAGCAGACTGGACAAATAACTATCATCAGTCTGCCTACGACCTTTAATGCGACCAAAGTACATATAACAAAGTTACATTGGTACCGATCAGAATTAACGAGGTTATATATATATCAATATTTCACGATCGATGAGACCCGTGTTGAGCGGCCGTGGTCTAGCGGTAAGACGCGTGAACTCACGTTCGATGAGACCCGTGTTCGAACCTCGCTAATTCTGACCGGTACCAATGTAACTTTGTTATATGCACTTTGGTAGGTCAGTGCCTATAGGCACTATTAAAGAGTGGTAGGCAGACTGATGATGGTTATTTGTCCAGTCTGCCGTCCTGGGGTAGTACCACCACTTTCGAATGTAACACCCGTGAAGTGACTTTGTCGCGTTTCGGGAATAGTTTGAAAGTAGCCAGGTATAACGAGAGGAGTATGCACTGTCAATCTAGATGGTACATGCTCGTCTCCTCAATCCGGCATAGTGGAGGCGACGGCAGCCCGCACAGGTCTCTCTGTAGTAGCAGTTCTTTCCATTCATGGACTGCACTCTAGCTTTATATCAGGCGGAGTGTTGTCACATACTGAGCTACAATTAAAAAAATCTCACACACTGTGGTAGCAGCTGTTTTCATTCATACTAGCTTGACATCAAGCAGAATTTAATCACATGCTAGATTACAGTAAGTAATAATATATCTCTTGTAGCATGGACCAGGAGCAAAATAACGAGATAGTAGAACAAGCAAACGACCATTTAATGGATCGATCAAGTGCAAATATGGACATTGCAATGGGTTTACGTGAGCCTGATGAGACTGTAGACAACAAGCCTACTTTCCCTGTCCCCAAAAAAAAGAAGTCTTCAACCTCACGTCCTAAGGATTTATGTCAGGTAAGATACCTCACTGTTCTTCGGATCATTTATTCATAACTGCACCTTCACAGCATACCTACATATAATTTAAAAATTAAATGTAATTTCACTAAATAAATTAATCTATTAGGAAGACACCACATTGACAATATTTATTGTAATTATAAAAATTAAACACAAAAATCTAGTCATAAGAACCCAAAAATATTTCATATAAAAATTTAAAAAATAAATCAAGACAAGTAATGAGTTTGAAAAATCATTAAATATATCCAAATCCGAAACGGTGTTAAGATAATTATATGTGGAATAATTCAGACCTAGGTCCATTCTATATATGACTGAGACCGTTCAGTGCCATCATCGCGATCACTTGAATACTGTCCACTAAAACTGCCAAGTACTCTCTCAACACCCTTTACAGGCATCTAAAGTAATCAAGACATAGTTAAATTGACCAATCATAGTGTCGAATATCAGGTTCCTGCATTACATTAAATTAGTAAGGTGAATATATTAGAAATCATCGAGTAAAACTCGAACAATTGATTACGTTGTCTATGCTCTGTCAGGCTAGACTCACAATCAAGAGCTCACATATTATACAGTAATTAAGTCACGTCAGTCAAGGGTAATTAATGCCCTATTGCAAGAATATCTTCATACGAGTATAAAGAGGATTTTTCTCTTCGATCTTCAATCAAATTGTCTATCAATTGCGTTCAATAACATAAACTCATGAACCGATTTTCATAATACTGTTAATATTCCATGTAAATTTCCTGTGAAGGAAAATGCCCATTCGCCTAAGAGAAACTGTCCCACAATTTTTTTTTAGTTTGTCGGTGATTTTTAGTTAATTTTGTAGAAAAATAAATCTACATTCCTTATTACGAATCAATTTTAATATTTTCACCCGTTTTGTTACCAAACTAGGCATATTCCTTTCCAAATTAATAAATAAATAAATTATAGATTAAACCTCAAGATGAATACAAAGACATAGCAGCAACAATAAAACTGACAAGTCTCATGGACTTTAAAGGGAACGATGTATTCAAACCACTTTTAACTGAAAAACCAAATGCCCTTGATGAATTTAGTTTGGTCCCAATTTATGATAATAGAGTTCTTATGGGGTAAGTGTTTTTGCAATATTTAATTATTTACTATTATTTAACCATTGGCATTATCTGTGTCCACTGAGAGGAATTTGAATAAATAATATATTTGACTCATAGAAAGATCCTATCCTAGCAGATCTAAGAAAGCGCAAAAGTATTAAATGTTTGCTGAATAATATGTCAGATCATGATCTATGAGATTCGATCAGTAACAAATTTCATAAACACAGTTCGAGCACAAAAGTTCTCAGAATTTTCCGAAACTCCGTTTTACATCACCCCGAAATGAGTCTGTAGACTGGCTTAGAAATCACATTAGAAGCCTTAACTTATAATAAAAAATATGATAACTTCAAATTTAAGGACATACTCAATTTTTTTTACACGTTCGAATTTGGGGCAACCTCATAGTTGTGCCTGTCATTCCTGTTTCAGTAATTTATACTGAAAAAACATTAATTTTTATACAGAAATGTGACTACATCCTTAATAAATACATTTAAAAAGTTTGTTTTATTAATATAACATCTATATTTGCAGATATGAAAATCCATATGTCTTGGAGATAAATTCATTTGAATACGGTAAGTTCTGCCATCATCAACCAAAAGAGGCTGTGCCTCCGCCAGTGGATCCAGCTAATGCAAAAATAGTTGACAATGTTATAATATTTCAAGAATTGGTTGATCATTTAAAAGAAGTTCCAATTCTGGCCGTCGATGTCGAGCATAACAGCTACAGGTCCTATCACGGTAACTATAAATTCTAATTATTATATCAGTATATCGGTTTGTAGAATAATAGGAATGAATTTGCTTTGATTTAGATATTATATTTTATTATAACAATCATACTACTTTCATTTTAATGCAATATTTACTCAGATGTTTTAGTGTGAATTGAGATATCTACTAAGATGCGGTCTAGAGCGTTTGGCAGAACTAGATCTATTATTTTTTTACATCTTGCCTGTTCTTCTATAAATGATAAACATTGTTCAATATTGCAGGTTTGACCTGCCTTATACAAATCACGACAAAAACGGGAGGTGATTTTATATTGGATGTGTTTAAATTGTGGACTGAAATTCCCAAATTGAATGCAATTTTTACAGACCCAAATAAAATTAAGGTAAATTGAACTTTCATTAGTTGTTTATCATATATTATTTTGTATTCTAAGTAACATTATATAATAATTTCCTTAGGTTTTTCACGGCGCACATCAAGATATTCGTTGGTTACAGCGAGACTTTGGGGTATATGTAGTTGGTTTATTTGATACCTTTGATGCGGCAAAATTATTGGGACATAAACCATTGTCTCTTGCGTATCTGATATTAAAATATTGTGGTGTTGAAGTCGATAAGACGTAAGTATTATTACAGTACAATTTCATATAATTGATAATTCTCGTATGTAAGTATTGTCCTTGTCATGATACTTATAGTATTAAGTATTTGAGACAGCATTAATTTCTACGTCAATATTAATTGTTTTACATTTCAAGACATGCTGAATTTGACTGGAGAGTCCGACCACTGCCGAAGGATGTAATAAAATATGCAATGTCTGATACGCACTATCTTCTGTACATCTACAATGTATTAGTAAATGACTTGATTGAAAAAACATTCGAACAAAATTTGTTTGAACTTATAATTAAGAATGGCATGCGTACTGCTGCGCAAGTAAGTAATAATGTGATAATTATATTAATTCTAAGTGAAAATTAACGAAATTATATGAACCACCCCTTTTCAAATATTAATAACTTGTCTACCAGTCAGAAGCGCAACAACGCGGGGTGTCCAAGGTGCCCAAACGCCCCCTAGCTCAAGGCGCAAATGGCTGTGTAGCTCAGTGGTCAGAACGTCCACGCACATTACAACTGACACCCTACGGTCCAGGTGTTTGGACACTCTTCCCAAATAATAACAAAAAGCAAGAATTCATAGATTTTACATCAGGCGTAGTGTTGTCACATGCCGAGCTACAATAAAAAAAAATGATATTGAATATTGAAAAACTTTCTATCCAATAAGGTTTATCAATTTTTAGTTATGTTTCAATACTATATATATAAATGTACTTTTTTTTGCTATGGACACCCCCTACCTTTTTGAAGTTGTTGCGTTCCTGCTACCAACAACAAAATTATGCTGAAAATAGAAGATAACAAATCATTTGTGGATGTGTTCATGTTAATTCTTCTGAATAAATAAATACATTTACAAACCAGTTCATTATACATATATTGTTATTGGGTTGTGATAGAAACTTCACATTTTCCTTTCTAATGACATTGTTTCTACAAAATGTGGAAGTTTGATGATCATCATCAATCACGAATTATATTATTCAGGTATATCAGGCGCCTTTGCGTACCGAGCTTGTCTTAGACTCACTTATTCCCGATGGTTTAGATGATCAGCAGAAGATAAGAATGGGTCCGTTACTTATTTGGAGACAAGAGATGGCGTACAAATTGGATGAAAGTCCTTCGTAAGTAGTGTATATAAATATTAAATATCTATACTATTTTATCAAGAGACAAAATTGTTTGGTTTATTTATTTGTTTGAATGAAGAAACGTGCAGTACAATGTCGTGTACACCATCCTAAAGCCGCCATAATATTGTTAAAACATTTTAATTTTATTTATTTTGCATTCATTTTTAAAAACGTTTGTTTCATTACAGATACATTTGCAGTAAATATTTTCTCGCTAATATAGCTAAAACTCTTCCAAAGGATAAAGACGAGTTGTTGAAATGTCTCACTAATAGTGGTTTTCGAAAATCACATCCCTTAATGACGGATGACGTCATGGAATCAATTCTCACCGTCATACACATGGTAAATATTTTAACGTTTGTTATTCCTACATAAATATTAGAAATATATACAGTAACATATAATGTAAAAACCTTATCTGATCTGCTTATATTTTTCTGGTAATAAAGTTTTTTTTAAATTATTTAGAAAACAGATAATTATCAACGGGCATCGGAACCAAACCCCACCCTCAGTAATATGACTGATGATGATTTCAGTCATCTCGAAACGACAGCAACTGAAGAAGCCGCTCCAATAAGGTTCGTTCCTTCAATTCATTACAATTAAACATACGTGAATGAAACGAGCGATCGCAGGTAGAACCGATTTATTATTTGATTACCCCGTTAATACAATTTTTTTTTTTTTTGCTTATGCACATACCCTACAATTACCTCCTTATTATTTATTTATTACATAGCCAATTCTTGATAATACTTTAAACTTGAGTCTTAATCAAGTTATTGACACTTTTTTATTATAGCTCAGCATATGTCAACACTCCACACTTGATATTAAACTAAAGTGTGGTCCATGAACAGAAACAACTGCTATTATTAAGAAATGTCTGCAGATAGTCGCCCTCACTATGCCGGCTTGAGAGGAGACGAATGAGATCTATCTAGTTTGACAGCGTAGACTCCACTCGGTGTACCTGGCGCGACTTCACACGCCGTTTCACTTACTAACCCAGGATGTCAGACCGGCAAATAATAATCTTCAGTGTGTCTGCCACTCCGAAATAATTCTAATAGTATTAATGAAACAATAACATTCACAGTGAAGATTTGCCGACAGTTTTGGGTACTAAAGGATACCCTGAAGTTACTTTCGCAGATGAATCGCCGGGATCGGCTATGTGTGAAATTTTTAAACCATTTAAGGTAACTACTCAAATATATCCAAAAGTGTTTTCTCCATTACTACATTACTATTTTTATGCTGTTTTCATATTGATAAAACAGATTTTTTATTTTTTTATTTTGACACGACATGTGACCTCGACTCGCCTGATGCTTCATCGCCATCAGATGGAGGTCCATGAGCACTGACGACTGGAGAATCAATCGCTTACACGTTGGTTCCAGTCGCCATTACTATTCCAAGGTGAAATGAATGGGAGAACACATGGGAGGGCAAAGCATTCCATTTGTCAATTATCCGACACATAAAGGACGCGCCGAACCGTTTCGTTCGGCTACCGATTCGGTCGACAAAATGTGGATGCTTCCCCCTCTCAGTGCGGGTGTTACGGGAATGGAAGAACAAAGTAGGAATAAGGTTAAAGAGCTCTTCGGAGCATTCACCGTGGTATAGGCGGTAAAGGACACTCAAGGACGCTATGTCCCTTAGAAGTTGCAGGGGTTCTAAGCCCCTTGTGACCTCTAAGACTCCTATTACTCGGACAGCTCGACGCTGCAATGAATTCAGAGCATCGAGGGGATACTTGGCAGAGGAGTCCAAGAGGTGCGAACAGTAGTCCGCGCAGGAGCGAATCTGCGCCTTGTACAACAATAGGCGATGCTCCGGCACGAAAAACTGGCGCACCTTGTTCGGGATGCCAAGTTTGCGAGATGTTGTTGTTAATGCTCGCTCGATGTGATTCCTGTGATTCAGGTCGCAGCATAGTGACATCCCTACTAAGTCATGTCATATAACATATAACACGTCATATAACCGCACTCCACCTGAAGTTAAACTAGAGTGCGATCTATGAACGGAGGCGACTGCTATCAGAGAAGGGGATCTGCAGACAGCAGTCGCGTTAGCTATGCCGGCTTGATGAGATGCCTCTTCACACTGCGCTCGAAGGATCCCATGTTATAGGAAGGAGGAAAGACTGGCTGGGAAGGTCGTTCCATAATTTGATGAAACGACAGCAGAAGGATTGCCCGAACCTTTTGGTCCGCGAGGAGATTATTTCGACTGTGAGGCGATGCATTCGATCGCCTGCACGCGTCGACCTCAAGCGGTGTGGGGTAGGAGAGATTAAATCATGGATCTGTCTTGTCATGATCCATGGCAATAACGGTAGAACGTTGGGAGGGAGGCTACGTCTCGTCTGAGCTGCAGAGTTTCGAGATCTGTTGTCACCCTCTCATCTCCCACGATCCGCACAACACTGCGCTGAAGTGAGTCGAGACCATCGAGCCCATACCTTGGCCGTATCTGTGCTGTATAAAGCTGCGTCGGTGTGAAGTACCTGTGCACCTTGTTCAGAACTCCCGAGTTTGTGGAAGGCAGTGCTCGTGATCGAGGCAATATGCCTCGTCTGGCTGAAATCAGCGCAGACCTCCATGCCCGGGAGGCGAAGGCTGTCTGTCACCGCCAGCGGCGTGTTCAACAGAGTAGGGATGGGGAGAAACGATGGTGGAGTGGAGAGGAAAGGGGTATTTTTCGTCAAGAACGCGCAAACCTGGGTCTTGTTGGCATTGAACTGCACCAGGTTAGCGTCGCCTCAAAGGGCAATACGTTCTAGGACCCGGTCCAGTTCAACAACAACATACTCTCTCAACCCGTCGATTTCCTGCTTACCAGATGTGGGGCGAGACATGTATCGCTCATGCATCGTGCTGTCGTCTGCATTGCAATGAATGCTAGACCCAAGGTCCAGTATATAATTGATATGCAGAAAAACAGAGTCGGCGACAGTACAGAGCCCTGGGGAACACCGGCGTTCACTGACATGAACTGCGATGCGCTTCCATCCGCTAACACGTGGATGGAGCGCTCACGCAGGAAGCCGGTGATCCAGATACGCAGTGTAAACCGTATGCCTCGAGTTTAGAAAGAAGGGCCCTGTGCCAGACCCTGTCAAACGCTTTGGAGATCTCCAGGCCAATAGCCAGGGCCTCACCATTACCGTCCATAGCCTCACCCCAGACATGCGTAATATACGCTAGAAGGTCGCCATTTGATTGCTTTGACCTAACTGGTGACCCTCTAGGTAGGCCATGAGCTGGGCGTTAATTACACGCTCCATGACCTTGCAGAGGACTGAGGTTATGGCTATTGGACGGTCGTTTGCAGGGTCTGATCGGTCACCCTTTTTGGAACCGGTTGCACATTGGCTCTCCTCCACACCCGAGGCACAAAGCCCGACGAGTGTGAGGGCCGGTAAAGCGCGTGAAAACGGGAGCCAATTCAGCCGTACATTTGGCATGAATGGTGAAAATTACATTTAAAGACTGGTAGGCTCCTCAAGACGACATAGCGGTGGCGACTGCTGCCCGTAGAGATTTCTCTATAGCAGCAGTTGTTGAGTTCATCGACCGCACTCTAGCTTTGTATCAGGAGGAGTGTTATCATATGCAGAACTACAATTTAAAAAAAAATCGTCTAAATGAAGTCTTAAATAGAATTTTAAAGAGTGGTAAGCAGACTTATTAGCCCAGTCTGGGGTAGCACTATCACTTTCCAATGTAACACCCGTGAACTGACCTTGTCGCGTTTCGGGAGCAGTTTGAAAGTAGCCAGGTATAGCGAAAGGAGTATGCACTGGTGCATACTCGTCTCCTCAGGCCGGCATAGCGGAGGCGACTGCTGCCCGTAGAGATTTCTCTGTATTAGCAGTTATTTCCGTTCATGGACCGCACTCTAGCTTTACATCCGGCGGAGTGGTGTCATATGCCGAGCTACAATAATAAAAAACATCAGCTCCTAATTGTGTCGCAACTAAATTATATCCTTGTACTCGTATATCATGTCATAGCTATACAGGTGGAATTTTTCAAGTGTGTTTCATGGCCAAATCCGTAACTATAAGAGATAACGAAAAATGCTGATTTTGATGAAAAGTAAAACTGCATCATTAGATTTTGAAAAATCCATTTTCCCAGCTATGATTAGAACCGGTTGATTTTAAAAAATAAAACACAGGCTGTATTATTTGCTAATAAGGATCTTCTGAAAATATACGGCAAACTAAAGGAAAGTGTTGATTGTGATGTTTTAGTTTTCATCGGAATCGACCTCGAGACTTCTTTCAGCATTTTTCGCTATCTCTTATAGTTTAGGATTTGGTCAAAAAAGCCCGCTTTAAAAGTTCACCTGTATACCAACCCACTGCTTTTTATATTTCTTCGATGAACGTCACAGGCCGTTTGCTTGTTTTATATATTTATGTTATAATTATTTACAGTTAGATCAGCCGGACCCAAACTTCGGAATTGATTCGGAGGGAGTTTATTTAACACCATACGAAAGGCATTTTCATTATCGCGTGGTAGCTGAAGCAATTGAAAATAAAAATAAGGCCCGTAACTTGGACAACGCGGAGCAGAAGCGCGAACAATGAAAACAAAATTATCAGAATACGTCATTTTAATAATTCTTTTATTATATTTATTCTTATATATAAGTTCTTTGTAGCATTCTGCAGCAGTAGTATATTTAGCTGCACAACTAAATAAAGCAACAATGAGTTGTTTACGGTACAGTAATGTGTGTTCTCCACTATACTCGTATTTTTATATTAATATTAGGGATTTTTTTATTGTAGTTTTAACGACAACACTCCGCCTGATGGAAAGCTAGATGCCATAAACTGAAACAACAGCTTCTACACACAAATTCCACAGGCAGCAGTCGCCAACATATGGACAGTTCTCTCGCGACAAGGGACGGCAGGGCTGCGCTAATAACTATCACCGAGCAAAGTAAAATTCAAAGTACATATGGGAGATTTGGACGCGAATCTCATCCATCTGTAAGGACGCCCGCTCGCCCGCTCTACATATCTAGATTATAAACTCATGTAGATTATATATTATCCGTAGTTATTAATTATTGCTTCATAATGATTCTTACAAATATATAAATGCATGTTTTGCTACTAAATATTATTTTTCATTGTATTATTATTATTAATGATATACTCGTAGCTTGAACGCTGATAATTATCAGTATTTTATGTAACTGCATAGGGTTAAGCTCTTAGAAATTAATCGAACATTTTCATTATTATAATATTTAATCATTTTCAATTAATATTCTTAATAAATAAATAATATAACCTATTCGAAAAAAATTTTGCTTTTTATTGTTGTCTACTTCTTACCCACGACATCCTTGGCTTGAATTACATATTTCAAAAATGTGTATCGTATTAACTTCACTATGCATATTATATGTACTTGAAAATCTATGAGAATTATAATACCACCCCAATAAGCTATTTTTATATGAAGACATTCGTATCGTATCCAAAAAAATAATAATTAAAAATAAATTAAGATAATATTAATAGGCATTATTATGTTACTGATAGCCAGAACTGCCTTTGAGATTTATTCAGAAAAATCATTCGAAATGTCGTCTCTGTTTTTGATCACGTTCTTATGCCTTTTAGAATATTTCGAGTCATTTTCTTTCACAATTCCCTTTGCATCGTGTGTTTTTGCTTTAGATTTATTACGTAGAATTTTCTTTTCTTTTCTAGTTTTCTTATTCTTCTCGGGTTTACTGCTTCTGGATTCGGTAAAGCGTGTTTTTTTCTCTTTGTTCACTTTCGTATCTCTCTTTAGACCACTTTTAAAGGTTTGTCCTCTAGTAGGCTCGTGGACGGAGAACGATATCCTATCATGATGAATCTACACAATATAAGAATGGTTTAGTGGTTGTAGTTGGTTGGTTTAAATATGGACAGTATTTCTTTAATTACCTACCCTATATTCCATTGTCAAAAAGCATTCTTCTTCATCCTCACAGAACATGGAGTTGATATCAGCTGGTTTAGACAAATTTGCCGGTCTACGACCTACACGGTTGAATCTCCAAAATGACCGGATTCGTGGTCCACACGAAGTCACAATATCGCTAACCTGTTACATTTGATGTAAGTAGTTAATCAAAACGCTTCTCTCTTAGTTGTACATTGGCGATACATGCTGGTCCAACCTCGGTCACCCTAGACCAACGCCAATGTGTAGATGCGTGGTCCAGTGCCAGGTTTAAGCATAGGCAACATAGGCCGCCACCACACCACAAAAAATTAAATTAAATCGATAAAGGCTCAGTAGAAACAAAAAAATACTGAGTTTTGTTTTAAATTTTGCGTTAGTCAACTTATTTAGTTGCTCTCTTCTTTACCTTGACCTTAATAGACACTTTCAACAGTTAACCATAAACGATTTAAAGACCTCCACAACATGCTCTGCCTGTGGGCCGCCGAAGTCTATATCCGGCGCTGGCGTGGTCGATCTTAGTGGGAGCCCGGGCTAAAGGTTTGGCCAGCTTGTGGATGCGACTGGGGGAAACGAATTGCTAGGCGGTCTGCTTATCAATTGAGTCAGCGTGTAGCATACAGTTATAGCAGACTAACATCTTATCTTACAATTTAGGTTTTGCTTTTAATCATAGTTTCCTGTCGATTAACTTTATGAATTTTAGTCTACGATCGAATTAGGCCGTCTGCCCGCCGACTGAGCTGTATATCGGCGGTATGATCAACTAAAACTCATAATAGGTAGCGGCACGAGTATAAACGACAAGACACCTGTATATAATATTAGTATTTTTACCTTCATTTGTTCAGCACCTTCACAAACACTGTTGTGAGTTGGGTCGACGCCAAATGCATTAATGCAAGCGCGATCATTAGGCAATAAAGCCTCTATTTGGAAAGCACATTTCGGAACCGAATCAACGCTGTCCTGAAATAGTCATTTAACATGAGATATAAAATCATCGTTTTCTTCGTATTTTGTAGAATCCGGAACGTAACCATATGCTAAATTATTATATATTTTAGTAATATTAACAACAGAGCGGCCGTGGTCTAGCGGTAAGACGCGTGAACTCACGATCGATGAGTCCCGTGTTCGAACCTCGCTAATTCTGACCGGTACCAATGTAACTTTGTTATATGTACTTTGGTCGCTCAGTGCCTATAGGCACTATTAAAGAGTGGTAGGCAAACTGATGATCCAGTCTGCCGTCCTGGGGCAGTACCACCACTTTCGAATGTAACACCCGTGAAGTGACCTTGTCGCGTTTCGGGAATAGTTTGAAAGTAGCCAGATAGAACGAGAGGAGTGTGCACTGTCAATATATATGGTGCATGCTCGTCTCTTCAAGCCGGCATAGTGGAGGTGACTGCTGCCTGTAGAGATTTCTCTGTAGTAGCAGTTGTTTTCATTCATGGACCACACTCTAGCTTTACATCAGGCGGAGTGTTGTCACATGCCGAGCTACAATAAAAAAAAAACTGAAATTTCTTACCCATCCAACATCATCACATCTCTTCGGTTCGTCATTACAGTTATAATAGTTGACAGCGGAGGAGCCATCAGTTCTCTTCTCAATTGCCCATGTGTACCAAACATCACCATACTTGAACATGCTATTTATATTCTTTTGTTTATAAATTAAGGGAAAAACCATTTCCGTAGGATGAGTCTGTGACGGTTCCGTAGTAAAACTCTCTTCATATTCGATAAGTTTATCATTTTTCTTTTTATATTTTAAAAATGGCATATAACTATCAGTGCTCGGCTTGGGTTCCCAAACTTCTCCGGGCTGAACTTCTTCATCTTCTATTTTTGATTCGTCATCAGAATGCATTACCACTTTTACTTTAACAGATAAAACTAATTGTAAGCATAGAAGAGAAAATAACACCTTACACACGAGGCTCATTTTGGAAAGATTGCTCTCGAGCAGTTTCATCAGGCTTTTATCTTTTCTGCTAACGGATGTTATAATAATGGAGATCCGATAAAAATGCATTGTTTCGAAAGAAAACAATGATTAGGTACATTTTTAGTTACGTTTTTTTAATAATGCAGTTGGGTTTTTTTTCCTTATTTCTGCACTAATGTGCTATATGTGCTAATGCTATAAGTTTGTGATTGTGTAGTAAATGTTAAGTTTAGGGGGTAAATTAAAAAGTAAGGTTTTCGTGGGAATTATTTATTTGTCAATAAAGTTAAGCCGTTCATAAAGAATATATAACAAAATTTCGAAGTCTAGCGTATTTAGAACGAGATTTGGTCCCTTACTTCCATGTGACCGTCCTCGTCCTCTTAAGGTATAGAAACAAAGTGTATATAAAATAAAAACATGCAATAGGCGTAAATAGATCTTAAATTAAAAGAGTAAATATACAACTTTATATAAAACGTTGTAAACACAAATATAAACATGTTTACCAAAACTATAATATTATGGACTTAAATTTATAATAAAGATAACTATAATTTAAATAAAAATAATCGCTAAGTAAACTAATAATGAGAACAGCACGGTATACAGATTGTCTCTATTCACAAGTAAAATAAAAAACATCTTTTTCAAATTAAAAGTACGTTACAAAGTAACGACAATTTTACGTATTCATTCATACCGCGCTAATCTCTAAAAATCTATGTCATTCGAGGTTATGTCATCGATGTATTCATTGTGTATTTAAATAAAATTAAAAGCTTACTATCGAATTTATTTAAACACTACCACAATAGTTGCAAAGCCTTCGAAGCGTTTATCAAAATAAACCCGATAGTAAACCACATAAAATCTTTAAATATTTTTAGATAAAATTTCTTTGGATTTCCGTAGATACGTTCACTAAATATTCCAGTTTTTATAATATTAAATACACGTATTTAATACTCTGCTGCTTTTGTTTTGTGCTATTTAATATCGTTCTCATTTTATTACAATGTCTGAATGTTGAAAATGCGTATCTATGGTTTTCTATATTAATGAATTAATTTTAAAAATTGGTATATCGCCGTTTTTAAAGTTTATTTCCTTTTAAAAAGACATATTAGGGTATAATTGTATAAAAATATAATAATTAGTCTAATGTAACGACAATAAATCTAAAACATATATAGTTAAAATAAATATAAAAATATATTCAATAAACACGAGTTCGATTATTTACATTCAAAATATAAAGAAATCATTACACACAGAATTCAGCAAACGTTTTAAATTTAATATAGTATTATATCTATCTGAAAATTTTATATAATATATCTTTAGTATATTCTAATATAATTAATTAGATGATTAAATAGGCAATAAGGAAGACTGGGATTTTTTGAAAAGCTCATTAGTATAGGTAAGGATTATAGTTATCACTTCTTAATATACAATTTTCATGTGGGTTCGGATATCGCCTGCTTTACTCTCCATAATCATACTGCGCGACCCATCGCTATGTCTATTGACTTTGAAACAGTCGATATGCGAGATATACATACTCTTGCATGGTTAATTGACTGTATTGAAGAACCTTCTTATTCTAATAGCTTACGAATTATTCGCAATAATGGCGATTTCGAAGATTTTAAAAGGTTTTATTATATTCATAATGGAATAGAATTTGTTGAAAAGAAATTGGTTGTAGAAAGGGAATTTTTTTCTAAGGAATATGTTCCAGATGTTCAGTGGGATCATACTTATGGAAAGAAATAGACGATTCATATAATCCATCTTACTAGTAGGAGTATAGCTGATGAAACACATCCATCTATGAATCGATTAACGTTAAAAGAATATGACTTTACTGAAGATAAAACATCTACATATGTTCCAAAATCACCTAAATATTCTTCCAGATCACCTGAGTATTCTCCTAGTGAAATGGAAGTTGTTTGTGCTAGCCCAGAAACTGAATTTTCTAATATAGTTAATGTTGATGGACAAAGCACTTTAGCCGAAATGAAAAAGATACATGAAGATCAAGAAATTGTTTTAGTTCAGAAAATGACAGGAAAAAAGTTTAATAGAACGGATCCCGAAAGAGCCTTTCCACAAAAGGTCAAACGCTTAAAGCGTACTAGCAGATGGGCGCCACTTGTCTATGGTAGGGCAAGTAAGGTTGGAGGAAAACAACACGCATCCATACCAGTGAGCACCTTGGAACTTCCGGTACATGAAAAGGACCCCGATGAGAAAATGGATTGTCAGTCGCTTTCAATAAAGAGGAAGCCAGATGAAGAAGAAACTCTGCACCTTAATATAAAGAGAAAGAAATTGGAAGATTGTGATTATTTTGAAACGATATTTAGTGAGGAAACATTTATAATTATAGAAGCTGACTATAGAGTCAGAAAGTTTAAACAGTTTACATATAAATACCATTATCACATAGGACGCTTCATATATCAACTGGATGTGATTATGAGAAGGTAGCAGCAAGAGGGGTTATTGCTATTAACAGAGGTTTAATAGCTGGATGCTATAATATTGAATAGCAAGATTTAAAATCTTCCCACCCGATCATAATAGGTGTGGAATTATCCTAAATTAATTGTCTTAGTATAGTGGATTAACGACCCACAGCCATTAATCTTTTCTTTGAATACCATCTATGTGTCAAATCAATAGATGTAGAATACCTGTCCAGTTTATAGACAGAAGAAATCCCCAACAACACAAACTTTTGACACATCAAACACATCATGTTAAATATTTATTTTATATTTTATACCGATACATTTTTTCGATCGCACAACTCTTAACAAAATTATAATACAGGGTGGGCCATGAATTAGTTTAAATTTAAATTCAATTTCCCGCGCAAATCCAAGTGGGGTGGGGCTCGGGAAGAGTGCTAGCGGCTAGCTCGTTCGTTGGAAATTTAGTCGCAATGGATAGGTTCACGGGACCGCAACGCGCATTTTGCGTAAAACAATTTTATTTAAACAACAATTCGCTCATTTTTGTGAGGCGCTTATTTAGCGTTGAGTACGGTTTACATAACTTAAATCAGTGTCCGAGTGCAGTTTTAATAAAGAAATGGGTGAAGAAATTCGAAGAGACGGGGTCGACACTAAATGTTAAACAATCCGGTGGCCCACGGACTTCACGAAGTGAAGAGAACACACACAAAGTTTTAGCTTCAGTTCAATGTGATCCTGATTTATAACGCGCGAACGCTCGGCTGAATTAGGAATATCACGCACATCTTTACGCCGTATTTTAAAATTAGATTTAAAATTACATCCATACAAGATTCAATTAGTGCAGGAATTAAAACCTAATGATTTAAATTTACGTAAATTGTATGCCGATACAATGTTGAATCGCTTCCGTAACTTCGACAACATTTTGTTTTCAGACGAAGCCCATTTCTATCTCAACGGGACAATAAACAAAACTGTAGGTACTGGAGCAGTGAAAATCCTAAAACCAAACACCAAAGACCCCTTCACTCGCCAAAGGTAACTGTGGGTAGCAATTTCGGCTAGAGGAATCATTAACGAGTCTCTGCCAGTCGTTAAAGAGATGTTTCCTGAAAAGCTGATTTCTTGGAGAGGCGACATCCCATGGCCACCCAGGAGTCCAGATTTGTCGCCAGCAGATTTTTTTTATGGGGATATCTCAAGCATCGAGTGTATACTCATAAACCTCCAACACTGCTTGAATTAAAAGCCAAAATTAGAGAGGAAATCTCAACAATCTTCCAACCTTTATGCCGAAGAGTGTTCGAAAATTTGCGTGCTCGTTTGAAAGAATGCCGCATCCGCGACGGTTGTCATTTAGATGATATTATTTATGGTTAATAGAACTTACCTAAGTGAATTTCAACCATAATTATACGAGATCTTACATCGGGACAAGGAGAACCTGTCGTAGGGGCTGGATCGCAGAACTTCTTTTTCAGGTTTGGATATCCGTCTGCAGATTCTAACTATGGCTTATAACAACAGCCACCATCATACCGGCTACGGCCAGCGGAGCTTTTGGCGTTACGGAACTCAGAACCGTAGAGAGAATGAAGATGATGAGCCTAGAACCAGTAGGCCTCATGGACGAGGTCAAGGAAGATTCAGGCACATCAAAATAGAGATACTAAGCGAATGGAAGACTTTCGACGGAAGAAAGGAATTGAAGTTAGAAAAGCTAACCGAGATAAAATAAAAGAACTGTTCGCTGGAGTTGAAAATGAATATAATAAACTGGCAGAATAACAAACACTTCAAGGGATATTGGGACTGGTACTGTTCACTTGACATACGTCACTAAACAGTATGCTGATAATATACGTATTCCAAATATATATTCACAGTATAGAGCAAATCTCGTCCTATTTGAGGCAAAATTGGTTAACATTATACCACAGTACACTATTATACCTACATTCCAAGAAAGTATCAATCAGCACATTGAATTAGATGCAGAATTCATAAGAATAATAAAGACATTTACTTTTGTTCCCACCCCAATTAAAAGAATCATTGACGCAGTAGGAATTTTAAAACATGAAGAAAAGAACTACCTTCCAGTGGTCGCAGCTACTCCAATAGTTGATGGAGAAATACAAGTACAAGTACAAGACCAGAATCTACTGTGTTTTCAAACTTGCGTGCAACTGCAGTTGCACTTGCTGATCCAAGAACACCAAGAAATGTCCGGGTACGTTATCGAGAGAACAATCCGATACCTGGAGCAATATGGAAAGATAACTTATTAATGAATTCTGATGAAATAATGCCAGCAAACTATAGTTTTGAGGACGACCTTAGAACAGATATGATGACGATTATGCCATATCTTAAACGTCTCCAAAAGCACGCTCCTAAGATGATTGGAGGACTATTGGATCAGAAATTCACAGGACGGAATTCCCTGCTATTAAGCAACGAGATGGAAACCCTCCGTTGCCCAGATAGACATGCAGGAGAGGCACTTGACTTAAACTGCGACCGGTGTATTCTGGAAGGAAATGTTAGACAATATACCAGTAATGCCAAACTGAATGTTTGTAAATACATTTTTTTCAATTTTTTGAACATTTTGTTCAAATTTTTTGAAAAAATTTGCATAGAGATGACAGCTAGGTGACAGCCTGCACAATGTTGCCATTCAAATACTATTTTTTAAACTATTTTTAAAATGTTAAAAGTGTGATGACGCAGCACGTTAGGATAACGGACAACGTTGTAATAATTAAATCTTGAGGATGTAATATCGAAGTATAATTATATTTTATTATATATATAATTAAATTCCTGTGTTTTTACCACCTCATGAATAAATACTTTTTCAAATAAGACCTATTGTTTTTTTTCTATATATTTTTAAATGTTAATTAATTCATGGCCCACCCTGTACTTTGTTTAGTTCCGAGTCGCCAGGATGCGTCAAAAATTGAATTGTGAAAGCGAGTGCTCACTTGTTAAATCGATTATAAAACCAAGAAAAGGATAAAAATAAGTTAAAACCTAATCATCGCTCCTAATTAAAAAGATACAGGTCAAATGTTGATCTGAGGGGCTCATTTAAATCGGCTATCGCTTTTATTTCTATCAAATTATCTTTAATCTTCGTCACTATGTTTTTTATTAGTGTATTCATATTTACAATTTCAGTTTACTTGAGACCTCGATCCAGATGCTCTTAAAAACAAACGTAAAAATATATCTGGAAAAAAACACAATAGTGTATATATTGTTAAGTGACTACAGATTAAGATATAGGGGCACATTTCCACAAAAGAATGCTTTTCGAACTCAATTCAAATTTAAACGTACCATATTTTTCATCATATATCTACAATTCTACACTAATTGAATTGTCTCATATATGCAGTTATACTTAGATTATTGATATTGTTATAAAATACATATTTTCCGAAATTTCGCGTACAATTCGTGGGCGCTTTGTGAACGTAATCGACCGTAAACTTTACTTATTTATTAAGTATTCGAAAAATTGTTTTGTTAACCACACATTTGCTGAATTCCGCACTTTAAACAGTAAAGGAGTGCATAAGTACCAAACGTTATATATAAAAAATCACAGAGGATAGAGCTTTAATACTTATATGAGATCTAATATTTATTAAAGTTGTAAACTGATAACGTAAAATTCGAAGTAACAAAAAATATAAGAACGGCTATTTCTGGGTTATCAATTTCAGTAAACAGAGCATAGCAAGATTTATTACGCACTATACAAATTACGCAGGTGTGTCACTGATAATTTTTGGTATTATTTTCTTATTATAATGAAAATTGCATAAAATAAAATACGAGCACCAATTCCCGAACGTAGTAGACATAAAACGTATAGATTTATTAGTATAGACATATAAAAAGTAGGGGTTCTTATAATATTGGCTATCAAAAGTAATAGAAATAAAAAGTGGTAGTAATAATAGAAATAGAAGTTTTAAGTCCTACATGCGAGAATTGCTTCGTGCAGATTTATAACTTAGATGCACCTATACGATTCTGTTCTATGTCTGAAATATTAAAATTACTTTACTAGTAACAAAATCACAAGTCACGTTGCTTTTCCGTTATCTTCAATTTGCTTTCAGACCAAAAATCGATAATTTTGTTAGTAAAAAAAATTAATAATATAATAATTGGAAGTTAGAAAAATTAAGCCAAAAACCGTGTACCTAATTAATAAAAACCTATGTAATTAGCGTGATTTACGTGCGACTATGATAACATTTTGTTATAGTTTTAAGAAGCATTATGTAACTATATTAGAAAAACAACATCTATACTAATAAAAACATATAAACGTAGAAAATATATATACGGCCGAATGCTCGTTGATCTGTATTTTTAGGCAAACAACCTACTCTGGTCAATATAAAAGTTTTTTCACTAAATACTAACTTTCTAAAATCATAAATAGAAGACTCTTACTTCCCCATATTATAAGGGTCAAAAATTTGTTATATACGGTGTTTCAGGGGTACACATATTTAAAATAAAACGTCAAAATATTGGGACCATATTTCTGACCATGGTTAGATCAAAGCCAATGTCATAAGTATTAAAAAAAAAAGAAATGATGGACAAGTTTTGTCTATTTATGGTCTAAATAAACAATTTTAAAAGATCTAGATTCACCTCTAGATATAGTCATTAGAAACTATTGTTCCCAAATTAAAAAGTAACCCTCTAGAAACACCTATTAAATGTAAAGATAGATATCAAAAAATAAAATAGAATAACGTAATTCATGGAATTGACAATTGAAAATAAGATCGGATCTCACCGATTCTTAAAAAAACAGATGCTCCAACAAGGAAGAAATATTGGATACTAAAATACGAGGTATATTTTACAACTAATTATTGCGATTACATTTAGGCTTTGAATATTATAACCTATCCGTCCTAAAATACATTACTTGTAATATTGGTAACAGATATATTTTCTCAAAACTATAACAATTTAAATATACTGTGCTATATGATATGAAAATTTGCGATTCACACACAAACACACCCGTACACGCAACTAATTAAACGTGAATAAAAGCAATGGCGGCGTAAAAGATCGCACACGTATCATGCTTTAATTATTGTCTAAGAGAAATATAATTAAAGAAAATAGACAATAATCCTACAATTGCTATTGTCATTTGTTTATTGAACTCCATTATAGAACATATATTAATTTCGTATAGTCGCATGTTCGCATGCGCGATCCACCAACTAGCTACAGGCATTGTCAATGCGAGCTCTTAATGGTGTCACGCACACCGGCTCTTAGGACTTCGTAAACAGAATGGGAAATATCACGCGTTCAGTCACACTTAAACGGCTTATGGCGAGGTCACCGTATACATAACGCGAGAATTCTCTAAAACTACAGCTAAATTTATTCGTTGAAAAGTCTGGGGTTACGTAACTACAAGCCGCTTTTACGCACACAAGTGGAGGCTCGCATCTATTAGTGCCTAACTTGCGCTAGTCTATATAATAAATCTAAGAAATTATTTTATCTACTGAATTGGACCGACTTGTTTTATTATTAACTGTATTAAAGCTTGTCATATTGCAGAATATTATACTTTAAACACAGATCGGAATTCTAATTTAGTATATCTTACAGAATCGGATTCTTTTCATTATCTTTATTATTCACTTCTTAACGTATTGTCATAAAACCACAAAAAATGTCTAGATTTATTGCTATTGCATTCGTTCAGTCTACAACTTGACTTAACAAAGTCAAACAAGTAAAACACGCAAAACTGAGTACTCCTCTACAAACAAATATCTTAGAGATCTAATGGGGTTTAAAAACATCGCAAATTAAGGAGAGGAACAGTCCCTACCTAGACATTCTTGTGTTATTAAATGCGTTCACAATTATAGGAATGCTTATTACATCTAAATATTTATTGCATATACGATGCGTATTATTGCTTAATGTTTCTTTGATTAGAATAAATAGTCATTTATAAACATTATTACCTCAGTAATAGAGGATTCAAAAAAAATAAACATTAATTTACATTATAATCTTATTGGTCCACTGTTTCAATTTGATGTTCCCCTCGTGTCATAACACGGTTAACATCAACTAACAAAAATAACCATTATTCTTAGAAACATATCCTACAACCTTTTGAATACAATTTATAAACATTATACTGTAGTGTCTATTATATATGAGTGGTTCAGTACCACCACTTTCAAGGATTGATTTCGCAGTAGCTGGGTAGAACTGGGCACACCCCGCCTCCTCAAGTTACATGCCGAACTACGACATAATAACGCAGACATAGTATTATATGCAGTATCTACAGTCTACAGACAAACGAATAACGTTTATAAATTAGTTTTCAATTGGGTTGAGCATTCGTACAATTGTGATACACAAACATTATCTAAATTATATTAATAAACATAAATACTATTTGAATAATACTTAATGCATCTACAACTATTATAAATTTTGATAATTATATAAAAAGTAACAGTCTCATGTGCAAATGTAATCTTTGGATTGTTCCTGTTAATTACGTAATATTATATCAGTACAAGGGCCACAGACATATCACATTATAGAAATATCAAAAGCGCAACACTATTGGACCACTGTTAGGAATTTACTGTACTCACAATATACAATAGCGACTTTAACGATCTATATTTACAATTTGCGTTTAACTATACAAAAGTATAAAAGTATTAGGTAGCTTCACTAAGGCAGACAAGTCGTTTAACCTACGTATAGTAACATATATTTACTACGTTACCTATGCAGCATTTATATCTGGAGATTCACACTCCAATTCTATACTATCTAAAAAAGTAGTGAAGACTAGTCAGGGCTTATCGATTGCTTTTTGATATATTTGTACTTTTGAAACATTATAAGTAATATCTAAAAACTGTAAACAATCTGATACAACAATTAACACTTTCGTGGGTCGCGTTTAACACAATAAGTGCTAGACTCGGAAGATATTATAATATTAGGCACAGATTCGTAGACGAGATTAAATGCAACGCAGCCCACGTAAGTCAACTTTAATTACTGCATTATACAAGTTTTAGATATTAGTTCTTACAATAACATTTATAAACGATACTTAGCATGGCATTTGCGTCGAGCTATTGAAGTAACTGTTGTACTTGACATTGTCATTTACTGTTGACGAAGAGCTGCATTGTAACTTTTACTTTGAAAAATATGAATACAGAATGAATCGCAGTAACTTTGCGAGATATTAATTCTAAATCAACTTACTATATCATTACGATCAGGTGTCTAGAAGCAATAAAATATTAGTATAATCACTTTGGTTATTGCTCTTGTTAGATCTATTTCAGAATATTGCAGTGCCTAAGAGCGTGAAATATTTCTTTCGACTTATTGACACTATCTAATCAGTTATTTTTGAAGGTTATGCGGTGCCAGTTAAGAAAAGTGTACAAACCTACAGTAATTTAAGTTTTTTTTAGTACATTTAGCGCCTCTAAGCCTAATTAGAGAATATTATAAACATTTAAGCGTCAATAGTTTTGTATATTGTCCTTCATCGTTCTATTTAAGTAATAAAAAACATTATTTTAAATTTTAAAATCTGTACATATAGGCAAACTTTATTTTTGAATTTGTGGTAAGTTAACTATAGCTTGTTTGTATAGGTAGGTATTCTAAACACTGCTCAAGTATATTATGTGCAATAGTCAATACGTACAAGTGGAACGTGAAACTTTGGCTACAAGCCATGCTAAGTAACGTTTATAAATTTTACCCTCAGTTTCCAAGTCATATAAATATTGCCCTAGGGCAGTTAAGTTCACATCAAGACGTTGTAAAACTAAGATTCTTTCTTTGGAGGAAAAGATGTATTTCTCGGAAAGTAGGTCGTTCGAGATCATCTCGACGCCAACACTCGCACATTAGATCGTAAACGTCTCGTGGACAACTCGCCGTACGATCTAGACATTCGAACATGCCGTCATCCATTTCCAGGTGACTTAAGTTATGCAATACCTAAAACAATATAATATACGATTAAGGTTTCTGTTATTTATTACCATTATAGCCTAAAATAGGTTCATTCAGTAACCATACATAAATATAAATTAAAACTACGAAATAATGTTATCCAATAATCCCAAAAAACGTGTTTTATTAAATTTTAATTAAAAATTTAGATTACATCATTAATCGCATGTATAACTTGAAACTTTAATAGCGGCCATGGTCTAGCGGTAAGACGCGTGAACTCACGATTGATGAGACCCGTGTTCGAAACTCGCTAATTCTGACCGGTACCAATGTAACTTTGCTATATGTACTTTGGTCGGTCAGTGCCTATAGGCACTATTAAAGAGTGGTAGACAGACTGATGATGGTTATTAGCCCAGTCTACCGTCCTGGGGTAGTACCACGACTTTCGAATGTAACACCCGTGAAGTGACTTTGTCACGTTTCGGGAATAGTTTGAAAGTAGCCAGGTATAACAAGAGGAGTGTGCACTGTCAATCTAGATGGTACAGGCTAGTCTCCTCAAGCCGGCATAGTGGAGACGACTGCTGCCAGTAAAGATTTCTCTGGGGTAGCAGTTGTTTCCATTCATGGACCGCACTCTAGCTTTACATCAGGCGGAGTGTTGTCACATGTCGAGCTACAATAAAATAAAATAAAACTTACTTCTGCTTCAGTCATATGTTCATATGGTACATGTCGACACAGTGTTAATATTTCGTTTAATGTAACAGCAAATGACCATACATCAGTTTTAGTAGTATATTTTCCGAGTAATACTGACTCCCATGCAGCCCACCGTACAGGTAAGGGCATCCGATCATCAACCTTGTAATAATCACAGGCATAACTCTCATTATCTGTCCCGAAATCTGATATTTTAACTTGATAACCTTTACCAACTATACAATTTCTGAAATATAAAAAAAATGTTACATTTCAATGTTAATTGTTGTATTAATCATAATTATGAAGAATCAATTATTGAAAAATTAAGAAACTGGCGTCTGAAACGAAATTTATGCTTTCTTTTCTTATGAGATCGAAAGAAATTGAAGTGACATCGAGATCATTAACGATAAATATCAGTGTAATCGTAAACTTACCGAGCAGCAAGATCTCTATGCACAAAGTTGAGCGATTCAAGATACTGCATACCAGCGGCAATTTGGGTTGCAATATGAAGTAATATGACCATAGGTGGAGGCGGTGCACTTCTCAGAAAAGAACACAAATCACCCATTTCCAAATATTCGAGTACGACAGCTAGAGGTGGTGTACGGCATGCACCAAGTACTCGTGCTAATTGTGGTGAAGATAACGCGGCTAATATACGCACGTCTCGCTCAAAATCTTCCCTGAAAAATTATAACAAATAGGTAAAAACCACAAATACTTTATCCACAGCGAGACAACTGCCACAGAAAAATAATTATTATAATTATCTGTAGACAGCAGTCGCTTCGATCTTGACAGGATAGACTCGTCTCCATCGTACAAAGCTACTTTCAAGTTAAAGTTTCAGTTAAAGTTATCTTTATTACCTATCATATTAAGCATAATATATACCTTTCCTTCATAGACGCGTCGTGAGATAAAAATTTAACAGCAACAAGCCTTTTCTCAGACGTAACTGTACCATTGTATTCAGGAACCCCATCGGCTTCAGCAACATACACCTTTAGACAAAAGACAATTAAATGAGAATGCATAATGTCCTGACGCCAAACTAACTATATCAATCTTATTAATTCATCATTTCTATTCTGACTAGTGTTTACAATAATTAAAAGCCACTTGGCTACACCTACTAAGCATCCAGTCTAAGCCAGAGCTGAAAGTCAGCGTTTGTGGTAATACAAACACTCCGAAGTGATTGCCACTCAGTTAGGCCTTATGTTTTACAAACATAGAACAGCCAAAATCCGAAACAAATTAATTTCAATTCTATGAATCGGGCAGCACAAAAAAAAAAACAGTGCAAATAAAACTAAACAAAAAAACAATCATATATTAGCACCACTGTGGAATATAGATAAATACAATACAATGAAAGTTCGACGAAAAATCAGAAAAGGATATGACTAATGCAACATCAGCGTACACATATTTTATAAAGTATGGGGCCATTGTTCCAACTATATTGTTTAACACAAAGCGAATCGACGCGTCAAAGAGCTAAATAGGTACACTGTTTTGTGTTTAGGGTATTATGATATATAATATGTTCTTGCCATATATAAAATTATAAGACTAGAAACAAACTTCCATAAACAATTCTTTATAGTTTATACGCATTTCGTAGGAAGATTTTTAGAAAATTTTAGGAATTTAAGTGGAAAAGTAATAAGTTTATGAGTTACTTACAGTTCCAAAGGCACCTTCTGCTAGTTTTGATATCATTCGTAATCTATGCCGGGGGAACTCTATAACACTTGTTGTTTCCAATCGCCTTTTAAGATCAGAAAACACATCCTGTCGACTATACGGCTGGAATAAATTACATTAATAAATATTGATAATAGTATTAAGTCGTTGTTACGTGTTTCTTTTGTAAATTTAGTAACTTTTGCATGTAATTCTTTAATCTGTTCAATGTTTTGTGTCGTTTCTTTCCTTTGGTTGTCAGGCCGGCATCCAAGCCTGGGGATGCCTGCTAAATTCCAACTTGGGGAAATAACCTATAAACCAGGTATGGGAAAGACGGGAATACTCACTCAATTCTTGTGTCCGCGGGGTTATGTGCAACAACTCATCAACAAGTAGTGAATTTTATATAGCTCACTCCACGATTTAAATACTTTTAACGTGATACAACCAGTGTCACAAGCAAGGGCGACGAGATCGAGAGGCCGACTGACTGAAGTTGGTTGCGCAGAGGCCGCTAGTGTATAGGCCTGAACTTAGCGCGCGCGTCGACTGAATGACTGCGCGAGCCCGCGTATATTTGAATTGAGTAGGGAAAAAATGTTAAGAAAGGAATAAAGGGATGGGATACCAAGTCATAACAGTCGTATTTGGGTAATAATATAACAAAATTTGGTTTTCTCATTGATTGAAATTTCGATATCTTATTTGACATCAAAATATTAACACACTTTTACAGTGTAACTACACAATTAAACACACTTATACAGACATGCAAAAAAGCACGCGGTAACTAGACAAGAGTCATATGAAATTGCAATTATAGTGCAATCGGAACAAATAATTACTCAGATCGGAAATTGAACCCGGCGACCGCATCGGAGGTGTAATGAACGGAAACTTATACTTAAGATATCGAGAACCTTTTAATACATTTCCCAGCTGTAGTCAGAAACACGATCTTATAAAAATACTTACTCTGAGATCAAGTCTTGAATGCGAGGTAGCACCTAAAGAATTTGAACGATGGCAAGGGCTTTCCATACTATTGTCATTCTCGAGCCCCTCAACAATCCTATCTGATAAACTGTCAATATGATCCAAAAGTCGTGGACGCTTTAATAATAATGGAGCCGAACTTAACTCGGGAACAGCATATTCGTAGTTTGAACCGTCTGTAAAATATTTTGAATGTTGATTGAAATAACTTTTACAAAAATGTGATATTCACGACTAGACAATTTAGCGACATGCACTGGCATACAAAGTAATATCGAAACGCCTCTTTATGTTCGTAGTGAATCCATTAATATGTTATTATATATTAAACTCTAAAATAATATCAATTATACAATAAGTATCAAAGTTAAAGTGAAATTATTTCTGACCTGATAAGGCAGGATTGGATCCTTTAACAAAATCCTTCATTTCCAATAATACAGTACTATAACTAAAGTAAGGAGCGTATTTAAGCGCTTGATATGGCTCCTGATATTCATCTGACTTAATATCTAGACCTTGGTCATTATTCAACTTGTTAACAGGCAATGTAGACATGTGTGATGAAGTGCCACAACGACTGTAGTTGTCAGAACCTGGTCGCTTCTCTGACACTACTGACTTAGCTAGTGGAGACGCGAAACATTTCCTGTGTCGATGTCGATGAATGATTAAAAATATTGCAACAGCCAACAGTATAACAAGTGCGGTTAAGACTCCGACCACTATAGCCATGTATAGAGGATCGTCATGATTTGCCGTCGAAATTGGTACATCCTTGTTTGTGTTCACTTTATTATTATCTTTGTTGGAATTTGATTTCAGTATTTCTGGCGTATAATTCCCTTGGGCTACATCTGAAAATCACATATAAAATTTAACTGATTGTATAACTGAACAATAATAAAAACTTGCGATTAAGTACTAACTTACCAGATTCAAAAATGACTTCACTAATTAGTATCCATTTTGCAGAAAAATGTAATTCTATTCGAACCCACTTTCCTATACGATGATGTAAATTAATGCTAATATTACGTGATGTTAAATGTTCTTCAGTATTTGTGTATCGAACGGGTTCATCTTGAAAATGACGACCGCCGATTGAAAATGTTATTATTGCCTCCGAAAATACCTGAAAGATGTTTTGTTATTACTAATGCACATTCATTTGTCATAGATTAAAAGAAGAGTAGAGAAAACTGTTTGATTGATCCCAATGAAAGTTTGCAATTGTCACTGGATGGTGTTGCAACATACAACTTTAACGATAGCAAAACAGTATAATAATGCATAAAAAATAATGTTTCTTTGCCTCATATTATATGTTACCAGGCCGATTTGCAAAATTATCTTATCTTGTAAATAGACCATTTATTGAGGTAGATTTTAGGCTATTTTTTGGATTAATATGGGTGAAACTGCAGAGGCACAACTATTTTATATCTATAAAAAGATTTCTAGAAATGCAAAATCGCGAGTAACGGTAAAAAGAGTATAAAAATATATCTACACACCTGGACATCTCTCATAAAGCGACTATTACAAAACAAATGAACAGCATTGAATTCACGAACTTTATCGAATTCAAAAGTTAAAACAACGGGCGAAGATCGTGTGTCATTTCTCCAACCGACCCAAGGTGAATTTTTTGCTGTGTCCTTAATATCATTACCACCAAATTGTCCATCTACTAATTGTCCAAGACCACCTTTTAATTCATCACCCCACTGTCCATCATATATCATATCGTTTAATACAATCCCATTGCTACGTTTGTCACCATTTGGCATAGTATATGAAACAAGGCCCACTAGAAAAGTGTACAATAAATATATTATAATAGAATGATTATAAATAAAATATTAAGAAAATTACAATGTAAAATATTATTCATACCGCTCCAATAACAGCCATATAATTCAACTCTCATGCACAAGGTTCGACGATGAGAACTGTATGGTATGAATCTTATTTTGGACGCCCATATCGGTGGGTTTAAATTATTTTTCTTCACTAGATACGTATTTATATTGCCTGTAATTATCTGTAACAAATTAACGATATTAATACAAAATAAACTCATTACTGCGGCCCGACGCAGGAGGACTATTGACGGCATGGACGCGATGAGCGGTACAGTTATTCAACTAATACCAACACAGCGTATAAAAGCGGCCACAAATAATATTTAA